>JAPDOI010000506.1:0-463532 GCA_029168955.1 Aplectana chamaeleonis
ATCTGGCTTCTGATGACGTCATCGGGACGTCGTGAAAGAGTGCATCTGGCTTCTGATGACGTCATCGGGACGTCGTGAAAAGTGCATCTGGCTTCTGATGACGTCATCGGGACGTCGTGAAAAGTGCATCTGGCTCCTGATGATGTCATCGGGACGTCGTGAAAAGTGCATCTGGCTTCTGATGACGTCATCGGGACGTCGTGAAAAGTGCATCTGGCTTCTGATGACGTCATCGAGACGTCGTGAAAAGTGCATCTGGCTTCTGATGACGTCATCGGGACGTCGTGAAAAGTGCATCTGGCTTCTGATGACGTCATCGGGACGTCGTGAAAAGTGCATCTGGCTTCTGATGACGTCATCGGGACGCCGTGAAAAGTGCATCTGGCTCCTGATGATGTCATCGGTACGTCGTGAAAAGTGCATCTGGCTTCTGATGACGTCATCGGGACGTCGTGAAAAGTGCATCTGGCTCCTGATGATGTCATCGGTACGTCGTGAAAAGTGCATCTGGCTTCTGATGACGTCATCGGGACGTCGTGAAAAGTGCATCTGGCTTCTGATGACGTCATCGGGACGTCGTGAAAAGTGCATCTGGCTTCTGATGACGTCATCGGGACGTCGTGAAAAGTGCATCTGGCTTCTGATGACGTCATCGGGACGTCGTGAAAAGTGCATCTGGCTTCTGATGACGTCATCGGGACGTCGTGACAAGTGCCTCTGACTTCTGATGACGTCATCGGGACGTCGTGAAAAGTGCATCTGGCTTCTGATGACGTCTTCGGGACGTCGTGAAAAGTGCATCTGGCTTCTGATGACGTCATCGGGACGTCGTGAAAAGTGCATCTGGCTTCTGATGACGTCATCGGGACGTCGTGAAAAGTGCATCTGGCTTCTGATGACGTCATCGGGACGTCGTGAAAAGTGCATCTGGCTTCTGATGACGTCATCGGGACGTCGTGAAAAGTGCATCTGGCTCCTGATGATGTCATCGGGACGTCGTGAAAAGTGCATCTGGCTTCTGATGACGTCATCGGGACGTCGTGAAAAGTGCATCTGGCTTCTGATGACGTCATCGGGACGTCGTGAAAAGTGCATCTGGCTTCTGATGACGTCATCGGGACGTCGCGAAAAGTGCATCTGGCTTTTGATGACGTCATCGGGACGTCGTGAAAAGTGCATCTGGCTTCTGATGACGTCATCGGGACGTCGTGAAAAGTGCATCTGGTTTCTGATGACGTCATCGGGACGTCGTGAAAAGTGCATCTAGCTTCTGATGACGTCATCGAGACGTCGTGAAAAGTGCATCTGGCTTCTGATGACGTCATCGGGACGTCGTGAAAAGTGCATCTGGCTTCTGATGACGTCATCGGGACGTCGTGAAAAGTGCATCTGGCTCCTGATGACGTCATCGGGACGTCGTGAAAAGTGCATCTGGCTTCTGATGACGTCATCGGGACGTCGTGAAAAGTGCATCTGGCTTCTGATGACGTCATCGGGACGTCGTGAAAAGTGCATCTGGCTTCTGATGACGTCATCGGGACGTCGTGAAAAGTGCATCTGGCTTCTGATGACGTCATCGGGACGTCGTGAAAAGTGCATCTGGCTTCTGATGACGTCATCGGGACGTCGTGAAAAGTGCATCTGGCTTCTGATGACGTCATCGAGACGTCGTGAAAAGTGCATCTGGCTTCTGATGACGTCATCGGGACGTCGTGAAAAGTGCATCTGGCTTCTGATGACGTCATCGGGACGTCGTGAAAAGTGCATCTGGCTTCTGATGACGTCACCGTGACGTCGTGAAAACTGCATCTGGCTTCTGATGACGTCATCGGGACGTCGTGAAAAGTGCATCTGGCTTCTGATGACGTCATCGGGACGTCGTGAAAAGTGCATCTGGCTTCTGATGACGTCATCGGGACGTCGTGAAAAGTGCATCTGGCTTCTGATGACGTCATCGGGACGTCGTGAAAAGTGCATCTGGCTTCTGATGACGTCATCGGGACGTCGTGAAAAGTGCATCTGGCTCCTGATGACGTCATCGGGACGTCGTGAAAAGTGCATCTGGCTCCTGATGATGTCATCGGGACGTCGTGAAAAGTGCATCTGGCTTCTGATGACGTCATCGGGACGTCGTGAAAAGTGCATCTGGCTTCTGATGACGTCATCGGGACGTCGTGAAAAGTGCATCTGGCTTCTGATGACGTCATCGGGACGTCATGAAAAGTGCATCTGGCTTCTGATGACGTCATCGGGACGTCGTGAAAAGTGCATCTGGCTTCTGATGACGTCATCGGGACGTCGTGAAAAGTGCATCTGGCTTCTGATGACGTCATCGGGACGTCGTGAAAAGTGCATCTGACTTCTGATGATGTCATCGGGACGTCGTGAAAAGTGCATCTGGCTTCTGATGACGTCATCGGGACGTCGTGAAAAGTGCATCTGGCTTCTGATGACGTCATCGGGACGTCGTGGCAAGGGCATCTGGCTTCTGATGACGTCATCGGGACGTCGTAGCAAGTGCATCTGGCTTCTGATGACGTCATCGGGACGTCGTGAAAAGTGCATCTGGCTTCTGATGACGTCATCGGGACGTCGTGAAAAGTGCATCTGGCTTCTGATGACGTCATCGGGACGTCGTGAAAAGTGCATCTGGCTTCTGATGACGTCATCGGGACGTCGTGAAAAGTGCATCTGGCTTCTGATGACGTCATCGGGACGTCGTGAAAAGTGCATCTGGCTTCTGATGACGTCATCGGAACGTCGTGAAAAGTGCATCTGGCTTCTGATGACGTCATCGGGACGTCGTGAAAAGTGCATCTGGCTTCTGATGACGTCATCGGGACGTCGTGAAAAGTGCATCTGGCTCCTGATGACGTCATCGGGACGTCGTGAAAAGTGCATCTGGCTTCTGATGACGTCATTGGGACGTCGTGAAAAGTGCATCGGGCTTCTGATGACGTCATCGGGACGTCGTGAAAAGTGCATCTGGCTTCTGATGACGTCATCGGGACGTCGTGAAAAGTGCATCTGGCTTCTGATGACGTCATCGGGACGTCGTGAAAAGTGCATCTGGCTTCTGATGACGTCATCGGGACGTCGTGAAAAGTGCATCTGGCTTCTGATGACGTCATCGGGACGTCGTGAAAAGTGCATCTGGCTTCTGATGATGTCATCGGGACGTCGTGAAAAGTGCATCTGGCTTCTGATGACGTCATCGGGACGTCGTGAAAAGTGCATCTGGCTTCTGATGACGTCATCGGGACGTCGTGAAAAGTGCATCTGGCTTCTGATGACGTCATCGGGACGTCGTGAAAAGTGCATCTGGCTCCTGATGACGTCATCGGGACGTCGTGAAAAGTGCATCTGGCTTCTGATGACGTCATCGGGACGTCGTGAAAAGTGCATCTGGCTTCTGATGACGTCATCGGGACGTCGTGAAAAGTGCATCTGGCTCCTGATGACGTCATCGGGACGTCGTGAAAAGTGCATCTGGCTCCTGATGATGTCATCGGGACGTCGTGAAAAGTGCATCTGGCTTCTGATGACGTCATCGGGACGTCGTGAAAAGTGCATCTGGCTTCTGATGACGTCATCGGGACGTCGTGAAAAGTGCATCTGGCTTCTGATGACGTCATCGGGACGTCGTGAAAAGTGCATCTGGCTTCTGATGACGTCATCGGGACGTCGTGAAAAGTGCATCTGGCTTCTGATGACGTCATCGGGACGTCGTGAAAAGTGCATCTGGCTTCTGATGACGTCATCGGGACGTCGTGAAAAGTGCATCTGGCTCCTGATGATGTCATCGGGACGTCGTGAAAAGTGCATCTGGCTTCTGATGACGTCATCGGGACGTCGTGAAAAGTGCATCTGACTTCTGATGACGTCATCGGGACGTCGTGAAAAGTGCATCTGGCTCCTGATGATGTCATAGGGACGTCCTGAAAAGTGCATCTGGCTTCTGATGACGTCATAGGGACGTCGTGTAAAGTGCATCTGGCTCCTGATGACGTCATCGGGATGTCGTGAAAAGTGCATCTGGCTTCTGATGACGTCATCGGGACGTCGTGAAAAGTGCATCTGGCTCCTGATGACGTCATCGGGACGTCGTGAAAAGTGCATCTGGCTCCTGATGATGTCATCGGGACGTCGTGAAAAGTGCATCTGGCTTCTGATGACGTCATCGGGACGTCGTGAAAAGTGCATCTGGCTTCTGATGATGTCATCGGGACGTCGTGAAAAGTGCATCTGGCTTCTGATGACGTCATCGGGACGTCGTGAAAAGTGCATCTGGCTTCTGATGACGTCATCGGGACGTCGTGAAAAGTGCATCTGGCTTCTGATGACGTCATCGGGACGTCGTGAAAAGTGCATCTGGCTTCTGATGACGTCATCGGGACGTCGTGAAAAGTGCATCTGGCTTCTGATGACGTCATCGGGACGTCGTGAAAAGTGCACCTGGCTCCTGATGACGTCACCGTGACGTCGTGAAAACTGCATCTGGCTTCTGATGACGTCATCGGGACGTCGTGAAAAGTGCATCTTGCTTCTGATGACGTCACCGGGACGTCGTGAAAAGTGCATCTGGCTTCTGATGACGTCATCGGGACGTCGTGAAAAGTGCATCTGGCTTCTGGTGACGTCATCGGGACGTCGTGAAAAGTGCATCTGGCTTCTGATGACGTCATCGGGACGTCGTGAAAAGTGCATCTGGCTTCTGATGACGTCATCGGGACGTCGTGAAAAGTGCATCTGGCTTCTGATGACGTCATCGGGACGTCGTGAAAAGTGCATCTGGCTTCTGATGACGTCATCGGGACGTCGTGAAAAGTGCATCTGGCTTCTGATGACGTCATCGGGACGTCGTGAAAAGTGCATCTGGCTTCTGATGACGTCATCGGGACGTCGTGGAAAGTGCATCTGGGTTCTGATGACGTCATCGGGACGTCGTGAAAAGTGCATCTGGCTTCTGATGACGTCATCGGGACGTCGTGAAAAGTGCATCTGGCTTCTGATGACGTCATCGGGACGTCGTGAAAAGTGCATCTGGCTCCTGATGACGTCATCGGGACGTCGTGAAAAGTGCATCTGGCTTCTGATGACGTCATCGGGACGTCGTGAAAAGTGCATCTGGCTTCTGATGACGTCATCGGGACGTCGTGAAAAGTGCATCTGGCTTCTGATGACGTCATCGGGACGTCGTGAAAAGTGCATCTGGCTTCTGATGACGTCATAGGGACGTCGTGAAAAGTGCATCTGGCTTCTGATGACGTCATCGGGACGTCGTGAAAAGTGCATCTGGCTTCTGATGACGTCATCGGGACGTCGTGAAAAGTGCATCTGGCTTCTGATGACGTCATAGGGACGCAGTGAAAAGTGCATCTGGCTTCTGATGACGTCATCGGGACGTCGTGAAAAGTGCATCTGGCTTCTGATGACGTCATCGGGACGTCGTGAAAAGTGCATCTGGCTTCTGATGACGTCATCGGGACGTCGTGAAAAGTGCATCTGGCTCCTGATGACGTCATCGGGACGTCGTGAAAAGTGCATCTGACTTCTGATGATGTCATCGGGACGTCGTGAAAAGTGCATCTGGCTTCTGATGACGTCATCGGGACGTCGTGAAAAGTGCATCTGGCTTCTGATGACGTCATCGGGACGTCGTGGCAAGGGCATCTGGCTTCTGATGATGTCATCGGGACGTCGTGAAAAGTGCATCTGGCTCCTGATGACGTCATCGGGACGTCGTGAAAAGTGCATCTGGCTTCTGATGACGTCATCGGGACGTCGTGAAAAGTGCATCTGGCTTCTGATGACGTCATCGGGACGTCGTGAAAAGTGCATCTGGCTTCTGATGACGTCATCGGGACGTCGTGAAAAGTGCATCTGGCTCCTGATGATGTCATCGGGACGTCGTGAAAAGTGCATCTGGCTTCTGATGACGTCATCGGGACGTCGTGAAAAGTGCATCTGGCTTCTGATGACGTCATCGGGACGTCGTGAAAAGTGCATCTGGCTTCTGATGACGTCATCGGGACGTCGTGAAAAGTGCATCTGGCTTCTGATGACGTCATCGGGACGTCGTGAAAAGTGCATCTGGCTTCTGATGACGTCATCGGGACGTCGTGAAAAGTGCATCTGGCTTCTGATGACGTCATCGGAACGTCGTGAAAAGTGCATCTGGCTTCTGATGACGTCATCGGGACGTCGTGAAAAGTGCATCTGGCTTCTGATGACGTCATCGGGACGTCGTGAAAAGTGCATCTGGCTTCTGATGACGTCATCGGGACGTCGTGAAAAGTGCATCTGGCTTCTGATGACGTCATCGGGACGTCGTGAAAAGTGCATCTGGCTTCTGATGATGTCATCGGGACGTCGTGAAAAGTGCATCTGGCTTCTGATGACGTCATCGGGACGTCGTGAAAAGTGCATCTGGCTTCTGATGACGTCATCGGGACGTCGTGAAAAGTGCATCTGGCTTCTGATGACGTCATCGGGACGTCGTGAAAAGTGCATCTGGCTTCTGATGACGTCATCGGGACGTCGTGAAAAGTGCATCTGGCTTCTGATGACGTCATCGGGACGTCGTGAAAAGTGCATCTGGCTTCTGATGACGTCATCGGGACGTCGTGAAAAGTGCATCTGGCTTCTGATGACGTCATCGGGACGTCGTGAAAAGTGCATCTGGCTTCTGATGACGTCATCGGGACGTCGTGAAAAGTGCATCTGGCTTCTGATGACGTCATCGGGACGTCGTGAAAAGTGCATCTGGCTTCTGATGACGTCATCGGGACGTCGTGAAAAGTGCATCTGGCTTCTGATGACGTCATCGGGACGTCGTGAAAAGTGCATCTGGCTTCTGATGACGTCATCGGGACGTCGTGAAAAGTGCATCTGGCTTCTGATGACGTCATCGGGACGTCGTGAAAAGTGCATCTGGCTTCTGATGACGTCATCGGGACGTCGTGAAAAGTGCATCTGGCTTCTGATGACGTCATCGGGACGTCGTGAAAAGTGCATCTGGCTTCTGATGACGTCATCGGGACGTCGTGAAAAGTGCATCTGGCTTCTGATGACGTCATCGGGACGTCGTGAAAAGTGCATCTGGCTTCTGATGACGTCATCGGGACGTCGTGAAAAGTGCATCTGGCTTCTGATGACGTCATCGGGACGTCGTGAAAAGTGCATCTGGCTTCTGATGACGTCATCGGGACGTCGTGAAAAGTGCATCTGGCTTCTGATGACGTCATCGGGACGTCGTGAAAAGTGCATCTGGCTTCTGATGACGTCATCGGGACGTCGTGAAAAGTGCATCTGGCTTCTGATGACGTCATCGGGACGTCGTGAAAAGTGCATCTGGCTTCTGATGACGTCATCGGGACGTCGTGAAAAGTGCATCTGGCTTCTGATGACGTCATCGGGACGTCGTGAAAAGTGCATCTGGCTTCTGATGACGTCATCGGGACGTCGTGAAAAGTGCATCTGGCTTCTGATGACGTCATCGGGACGTCGTGAAAAGTGCATCTGGCTTCTGATGACGTCATCGGGACGTCGTGAAAAGTGCATCTGGCTTCTGATGACGTCATCGGGACGTCGTGAAAAGTGCATCTGGCTTCTGATGACGTCATCGGGACGTCGTGAAAAGTGCATCTGGCTTCTGATGACGTCATCGGGACGTCGTGAAAAGTGCATCTGGCTTCTGATGACGTCATCGGGACGTCGTGAAAAGTGCATCTGGCTTCTGATGACGTCATCGGGACGTCGTGAAAAGTGCATCTGGCTTCTGATGACGTCATCGGGACGTCGTGAAAAGTGCATCTGGCTTCTGATGACGTCATCGGGACGTCGTGAAAAGTGCATCTGGCTTCTGATGACGTCATCGGGACGTCCTGAAAAGTGCATCTGGCTTCTGATGACGTCATCGGGACGTCCTGAAAAGTGCATCTGGCTTCTGATGACGTCATCGGGACGTCGTGAAAAGTGCATCTGGCTTCTGATGACGTCATCGGGACGTCGTGAAAAGTGCATCTGGCTTTTGATGACGTCATCGGGACGTCGTGAAAAGTGCATCTGGCTTCTGATGACGTCATCGGGACGTCCTGAAAAGTGCATCTGGCTTCTGATGACGTCATCGGGACGTCGTGAAAAGTGCATCTGGCTTCTGACGACGTCATCGGGACGTCCTGAAAAGTGCATTTGGCTTCTGATGACGTCATCGGGACGTCGAAAAAAGTGCATCTGGCTTCTGATGATGTCATCGGGACGTCGTAAAAAGCGCATCAGGCTTCTGATGACGTCATCGGGACGTCGTGAAAAGCGCATCTGGCTTCTGATGACGTCATCGGGACGTCGTGAAAAGCGCATCTGGCTTCTGACGACGTCATCGGGACGTCGTGAAAAGTGCATCTGGCTCCTGATGACGTCATCGGGACGTCGAAAAAAGTTCATCTGGCTTCTGATGACGTCATCGGGACGTCGTGAAAAGTGCATCTGGCTTCTGATGACGTCATCGGGACGTCGTGAAAAGTGCATCTGGCTTCTGATGACGTCATCGGGACGTCCTGAAAAGTGCATTTGGCTTCTGATGACGTCATCGGGACGTCGTGAAAAGTGCATCTGGCTTCTGATGACGTCATCGGGACGTCGTGAAAAGTGCATCTGGCTTCTGATGACGTCATCGGGACGTCGTGAAAAGTGCATCTGGCTTCTGATGACGTCATCGGGACGTCGTGAAAAGTGCATCTGGCTTCTGATGACGTCATCGGGACGTCGTGAAAAGTGCATCTGGCTTCTGATGACGTCATCGGGACGTCGTGAAAAGTGCATCTGGCTTCTGATGACGTCATCGGGACGTCGTGAAAAGTGCATCTGGCTTCTGATGACGTCATCGGGACGTCGTGAAAAGTGCATCTGGCTTCTGATGACGTCATCGGGACGTCGTGAAAAGTGCATCTGGCTTCTGATGACGTCATCGGGACGTCGTGAAAAGTGCATCTGGCTTCTGATGACGTCATCGGGACGTCGTGAAAAGTGCATCTGGCTTCTGATGACGTCATCGGGACGTCGTGAAAAGTGCATCTGGCTTCTGATGACGTCATCGGGACGTCGTGAAAAGTGCATCTGGCTTCTGATGACGTCATCGGGACGTCGTGAAAAGTGCATCTGGCTCCTGATGACGTCATCGGGACGTCGTGAAAAGTGCATCTGGCTTCTGATGACGTCATCGGGACGTCGTGAAAAGTGCATCTGGCTTCTGATGACGTCATCGGGACGTCGTGAAAAGTGCATCTGGCTTCTGATGACGTCATCGGGACGTCGTGAAAAGTGCATCTGGCTCCTGATGACGTCATCGGGACGTCGTGAAAAGTGCATCTGGCTTCTGATGACGTCATCGGGACGTCGTGAAAAGTGCATCTGGCTTCTGATGACGTCATCGGGACGTCGTGAAAAGTGCATCTGGCTTCTGATGACGTCATCGGGACGTCGTGAAAAGTGCATCTGGCTTCTGATGACGTCATCGGGACGTCGTGAAAAGTGCATCTGGCTTCTGATGACGTCATCGGGACGTCGTGAAAAGTGCATCTGGCTTCTGATGACGTCATGGGGACGTCGTGAAAAGTGCATCTGGCTTCTGATGACGTCATCGGGACGTCGTGAAAAGTGCATCTGGCTTCTGATGACGTCATCGGAACGTCGTGAAAAGTGCATCTGGCTTCTGATGACGTCATCGGGACGTCGTGAAAAGTGCATCTGGCTTCTGATGACGTCATCGGGACGTCGTGAAAAGTGCATCTGGCTTCTGATGACGTCATCGAGACGTCGTGAAAAATGCATCTGGCTTCTGATGACGTCATCGGGACGTCGTGAAAAGTGCATCTGGCTTCTGATGACGTCATCGGGACGTCGTGAAAAGTGCATCTGGCTTCTGATGACGTCACCGTGACGTCGTGAAAAGTGCATCTGGCTTCTGATGACGTCATCGGGACGTCGTGAAAAGTGCATCTGGCTTCTGATGACGTCATCGGGACGTCGTGAAAAGTGCATCTGGCTTCTGATGACGTCATCGGGACGTCGTGAAAAGTGCATCTGGCTCCTGATGATGTCATCGGGACGTCGTGAAAAGTGCATCTGGCTTCTGATGACGTCATCGGGACGTCGTGAAAAGTGCATCTGGCTTCTGATGACGTCATCGGGACGTCGTGAAAAGTGCATCTGGCTTCTGATGACGTCATCGGGACGTCGTGAAAAGTGCATCTGGCTTCTGATGACGTCATCGGGACGTCGTGAAAAGTGCATCTGGCTTCTGATGACGTCATCGGGACGTCGTGAAAAGTGCATCTGGCTCCTGATGACGTCATCGGGACGTCGTGAAAAGTGCATCTGGCTCCTGATGATGTCATCGGGACGTCGTGAAAAGTGCATCTGGCTTCTGATGACGTCATCGGGACGTCGTGAAAAGTGCATCTGGCTTCTGATGACGTCATCGGGACGTCGTGAAAAGTGCATCTGGCTTCTGATGACGTCATCGGGACGTCGTGAAAAGTGCATCTGGCTTCTGATGACGTCATCGGGACGTAGTGAAAAGTGCATCTGGCTTCTGATGACGTCATCGGGACGTCGTGAAAAGTGCATCTGGCTTCTGATGACGTCATCGGGACGTCGTGAAAAGTGCATCTGGCTTCTGATGACGTCATCGGGACGTCGTGAAAAGTGCATCTGGCTTCTGATGACGTCATCGGGACGTCGTGAAAAGTGCATCTGACTTCTGATGACGTCATCGGGACGTCGTGAAAAGTGCATCTGGCTCCTGATGACGTCATCGGGACGTCGTGAAAAGTGCATCTGGCTTCTGATGACGTCACCGTGACGACGTGAAAGCTGCATCTGGCTTCTGATGACGTCATCGGGACGTCGTGAAAAGTGCATCTGGCTTCTGATGACGTCATCGGGACGTCGTGAAAAGTGCATCTGGCTTCTGATGACGTCATCGGAACGCCGTGAAAAGTGCATCTGGCTTCTGATGACGTCATCGGGACGTCGTGAAAAGTGCATCTGGCTTCTGATGACGTCATCGGGACGTCGTGAAAAGTGCATCTGGCTTCTGATGACGTCATCGGGACGTCGTGAAAAGTGCATCTGGCTTCTGATGACGTCATCGGGACGTCGTGAAAAGTGCATCTGGCTTCTGATGACGTCATCGGGACGTCGTGAAAAGTGCATCTGGCTTCTGATGACGTCATCGGGACGTCGTGAAAAGTGCATCTGGCTTCTGATGACGTCATCGGGACGTCGTGAAAAGTGCACCTGGCTCCTGATGATGTCATCGGGACGTCGTGAAAAGTGCATCTGGCTCCTGATGATGTCATCGGGACGTCGTGAAAAGTGCATCTGGCTTCTGATGACGTCATCGGGACGTCGTGAAAAGTGCATCTGGCTTCTGATGACGTCATCGGGACGTCGTGAAAAGTGCATCTGGCTTCTGATGACGTCATCGGGACGTCGTGAAAAGTGCATCTGGCTTCTGATGACGTCATCGGGACGTCGTGAAAAGTGCATCTGGCTTCTGATGACGTCATCGGGACGTCGTGAAAAGTGCATCTGGCTTCTGATGACGTCATCGGGACGTCGTGAAAAGTGCATCTGGCTTCTGATGACGTCATCGGGACGTCGTGAAAAGTGCATCTGGCTTCTGATGACGTCATCGGGACGTCGTGAAAAGTGCATCTGGCTTCTGATGATGTCATCGGGACGTCGTGAAAAGTGCATCTGGCTCCTGATGACGTCATCGGGATGTCGTGAAAAGTTCAACTGGCTTCTGATGACGTCATCGGGACGTCGTGAAAAGTGCATCTAGCTTCTGATGACGTCATCGAGACGTCGTGAAAAGTGCATCTGGCTTCTGATGACGTCATCGGGACGTCGTGAAAAGTGCATCTGACTTCTGATGACGTCATCGGGACGTCGTGAAAAGTGCATCTGGCTTCTGATGACGTCATCGGGACGTCGTGAAAAGTGCATCTGGCTTCTGATGACGTCATCGGGACGTCGTGAAAAGTGCATCTGGCTTCTGATGACGTCATCGGGACGTCGTGAAAAGTGCATCTGGCTTCTGATGACGTCATCGGGACGTCGTGAAAAGTGCATCTGGCTTCTGATGACGTCATCGGGACGTCGTGAAAAGTGCATCTGGCTTCTGATGACGTCATCGGGACGTCGTGAAAAGTGCATCTGGCTTCTGATGACGTCATCGGGACGTCGTGAAAAGTGCATCTGGCTTCTGATGACGTCATCGGGACGTCGTGAAAAGTGCATCTGGCTTCTGATGACGTCATCGGGACGTCGTGAAAAGTGCATCTGGCTTCTGATGACGTCATCGGGACGTCGTGAAAAGTGCATCTGGCTTCTGATGACGTCATCGGGACGTCGTGAAAAGTGCATCTGGCTTCTGATGACGTCATCGGGACGTCGTGAAAAGTGCATCTGGCTTCTGATGACGTCATCGGGACGTCGTGAAAAGTGCATCTGGCTTCTGATGACGTCATCGGGACGTCGTGAAAAGTGCATCTGGCTTCTGATGACGTCATCGGGACGTCGTGAAAAGTACATCTGGCTTCTGATGACGTCATCGGGACGTCGTGAAAAGTGCATCTGGCTTCTGATGACGTCATCGGGACGTCGTGAAAAGTGCATCTGGCTTCTGATGACGTCATCGGGACGTCGTGAAAAGTGCATCTGGCTTCTGATGACGTCATCGGGACGTCGTGACAAGTGCCTCTGGCTTTTGATGACGTCATCGGGACGTCGTGAAAAGTGCATCTGGCTTCTGATGACGTCATCGGGACGTCGTGAAAAGTGCATCTGGCTTCTGATGACGTCATCGGGACGTCGTGAAAAGTGCATCTGGCTTCTGATGACGTCATCGGGACGTCGTGAAAAGTGCATCTGGCTCCTGATGACGTCATCGGGACGTCGTGAAAAGTGCATCTGGCTTCTGATGACGTCATCGGGACGTCGTGAAAAGTGCATCTGGCTTCTGATGACGTCATCGGGACGTCGTGAAAAGTGCATCTGGCTTCTGATGACGTCATCGGGACGTCGTGAAAAGTGCATCTGGCTTCTGATGACGTCATCGGGACGTCGTGAAAAGTGCATCTGGCTTCTGATAACGTCATCGGGACGTCGTGAAAAGTGCATCTGGCTTCTGATGACGTCATCGGGACGTCGTGAAAAGTGCATCTGGCTTCTGATGACGTCATCGGGACGTCGTGAAAAGTGCATCTGGCTCCTGATGACGTCATCGGGACGTCGTGAAAAGTGCATCTGGCTTCTGATGACGTCATCGGGACGTCGTGAAAAGTGCATCTGGCTCCTGATGACGTCATCGGGACGTCGTGAAAAGTGCATCTGGCTTCTGATGACGTCATCGGGACGTCGTGAAAAGTGCATCTGGCTTCTGATGACGTCATCGGGACGTCGTGAAAAGTGCATCTGGCTTCTGATGACGTCATCGGGACGTCGTGAAAAGTGCATCTGGCTTCTGATGACGTCATCGGGACGTCGTGAAAAGTGCATCTGGCTTCTGATGACGTCATCGGGACGTCGTGAAAAGTGCATCTGGCTTCTGATGACGTCATCGGGACGTCGTGAAAAGTGCATCTGGCTCCTGATGACGTCATCGGGACGTCGTGAAAAGTGCATCTGGCTTCTGATGACGTCATCGGGACGTCGTGGCAAGGGCATCTGGCTTCTGATAACGTCATCGGGACGTCGTGAAAAGTGCATCTGGCTCCTGATGACGTCATCGGGACGTCGTGAAAAGTGCATCTGGCTCCTGATGACGTCATCGGGACGTCGTGAAAAGTGCATCTGGCTTCTGATGACGTCATCGGGACGTCGTGAAAAGTGCATCTGGCTCCTGATGATGTCATCGGGACGTCGTGAAAAGTGCATCTGGCTTCTGATGACGTCATCGGGACGTCGTGAAAAGTGCATCTGGCTTCTGATGACGTCATCGGGACGTCGTGAAAAGTGCATCTGGCTTCTGATGACGTCATCGGGACGTCGTGAAAAGTGCATCTGGCTTCTGATGACGTCATCGGGACGTCGTGAAAAGTGCATCTGGCTTCTGATGACGTCATCGGGACGTCGTGAAAAGTGCATCTGGCTTCTGATGACGTCATCGGGACGTCGTGAAAAGTGCATCTGGCTTCTGATGACGTCATCGGGACGTCGTGAAAAGTGCATCTGGCTTCTGATGACGTCATCGGGACGTCGTGAAAAGTGCATCTGGCTTCTGATGACGTCATCGGGACGTCGTGAAAAGTGCATCTGGCTTCTGATAACGTTATCGGGACGTCGTGAAAAGTGCATCTGGCTTCTGATGACGTCATCGGGACGTCGTGAAAAGTGCATCTGGCTTCTGATGACGTCATCGGGACGTCGTGAAAAGTGCATCTGGCTTCTGATGATGTCATCGGGACGTCGTGAAAAGTGCATCTGGCTTCTGATGACGTCATCGGGACGTCGTGAAAAGTGCATCTGGCTTCTGATGACGTCATCGGGACGTCGTGAAAAGTGCATCTGGCTTCTGATGACGTCATCGGGACGTCGTGAAAAGTGCATCTGGCTTCTGATGACGTCATCGGGACGTCGTGAAAAGTGCATCTGGCTTCTGATGACGTCACCGTGACGTCGTGAAAACTGCATCTGGCTTCTGATGACGTCAGCGGAACGCCGTGAAAAGTGCATCTGGCTTCTGATGACGTCATCGGGACGTCGTGAAAAGTGCATCTGGCTTCTGATGACGTCATCGGGACGTCGTGAAAAGTGCAACTGGCTCCTGATGACGTCATCGGGACGTCGTGGCAAGGGCATCTGGCTTCTGATAACGTCATCGGGATGTCGTGAAAAGTTCAACTGGCTTCTGATGACGTCATCGGAACGTCGTGAAAAGTGCATCTGGCTTCTGATGACGTCATCGGGACGTCGTGAAAAGTGCATCTGGCTTCTGATGACGTCATCGGGACGTCGTGAAAAGTGCATCTGGCTTCTGATGACGTCATCGGGACGTCGTGAAAAGTGCATCTGGCTTCTGATGACGTCATCGGGACGTCGTGAAAAGTGCATCTGGCTTCTGATGACGTCATCGGGACGTCGTGAAAAGTGCATCTGGCTTCTGATGACGTCATCGGGACGTCGTGAAAAGTGCATCTGGCTTCTGATGACGTCATCGGGACGTCGTGAAAAGTGCATCTGGCTCCTGATGATGTCATCGGGACGTCGTGAAAAGTGCATCTGGCTTCTGATGACGTCATCGGGACGTCGTGAAAAGTGCATCTGGCTTCTGATGACGTCATCGGGACGTCGTGAAAAGTGCATCTGGCTTCTGATGACGTCATCGGGACGTCGTGAAAAGTGCATCTGGCTCCTGATGACGTCATCGGGACGTCGTGAAAAGTGCATCTGGCTCCTGATGATGTCATCGGGACGTCGTGAAAAGTGCATCTGGCTTCTGATGACGTCATCGGGACGTCGTGAAAAGTGCATCTGGCTTCTGATGACGTCATCGGGACGTCGTGAAAAGTGCATCTGGCTTCTGATGACGTCATCGGGACGTCGTGAAAAGTGCATCTGGCTTCTGATGACGTCATCGGGACGTCGTGAAAAGTGCATCTGGCTCCTGATGATGTCATCGGGACGTCGTGAAAAGTGCATCTGGCTTCTGATGACGTCATCGGGACGTCGTGAAAAGTGCATCTGGCTTCTGATGACGTCATCGGGACGTCGTGAAAAGTGCATCTGGCTTCTGATGACGTCATCGGGACGTCGTGAAAAGTGCATCTGGCTCCTGATGACGTCATCGGGACGTCGTGAAAAGTGCATCTGGCTTCTGATGACGTCATCGGGACGTCGTGAAAAGTGCATCTGGCTTCTGATGACGTCATCGGGACGTCGTGAAAAGTGCATCTGGCTTCTGATGACGTCATCGGGACGTCGTGAAAAGTGCATCTGGCTTCTGATGACGTCATCGGGACGTCGTGAAAAGTGCATCTGGCTTCTGATGACGTCATCGGGACGTCGTGAAAAGTGCATCTGGCTTCTGATGACGTCATCGGGACGTCGTGAAAAGTGCATCTGGCTTCTGATGACGTCATCGGGACGTCGTGAAAAGTGCATCTGGCTTCTGATGACGTCATCGGGACGTCGTGAAAAGTGCATCTGGCTTCTGATGACGTCATCGGGACGTCGTGAAAAGTGCAACTGGCTCCTGATGATGTCATCGGGACGTCGTGAAAAGTGCATCTGGCTTCTGATGACGTCATCGGAACGTCGTGAAAAGTGCATCTGGCTTCTGATGACGTCATCGGGACGTCGTGAAAAGGGCATCTGGCTTCTGATAACGTCATCGGGATGTCGTGAAAAGTTCAACTGGCTTCTGATGACGTCATCGGAACGTCGTGAAAAGTGCATCTGGCTTCTGATGACGTCATCGGGACGTCGTGAAAAGTGCATCTGGCTTCTGATGACGTCATCGGGACGTCGTGAAAAGTGCATCTGGCTTCTGATGATGTCATCGGGACGTCGTGAAAAGTGCATCTGGCTTCTGATGACGTCATCGGGACGTCGTGAAAAGTGCATCTGGCTTCTGATGACGTCATCGGGACGTCGTGAAAAGTGCATCTGGCTCCTGATGACGTCATCGGGATGTCGTGAAAAGTGCATCTGGCTTCTGATGACGTCATCGGGACGTCGTGAAAAGTGCATCTGGCTTCTGATGACGTCATCGGGACGTCGTGAAAAGTGCATCTGGCTTCTGATGACGTCATCGGGACGTCGTGAAAAGTGCATCTGGCTTCTGATCACGTCATGGGGACGTCGTGAAAAGTGCATCTGGCTTCTGATGACGTCATCTTGACGTCGTGAAAAGTGCATCTGGCTTCTGATGACGTCACCGTGACGTCGTGAAAACTGCATCTGGCTTCTGATGACGTCATCGGGACGTCGTGAAAAGTGCATCTGGCTTCTGATGACGTCATCGGGACGTCGTGAAAAGTGCATGTGACTTCTGATGACGTCATCGGGACGTCGTGAAAAGTGCATCTGGCTCCTGATGACGTCATCGGGTCGTCGTGGCAAGGGCATCTGGCTTCTGATAACGTCATCGGGACGTCGTGAAAAGTGCATCTGGCTCCTGATGACGTCATCGGGACGTCGTGAAAAGTGCATCTGGCTTCTGATGACGTCATCGGGACGTCGTGAAAAGTGCATCTGGCTTCTGATGACGTCATCGGGACGTCGTGAAAAGTGCATCTGGCTTCTGATGACGTCATCGGGACGTCGTGAAAAGTGCATCTGGCTTCTGATGACGTCATCGGGACGTCGTGAAAAGTGCATCTGGCTTCTGATGACGTCATCGGGACGTCGTGAAAAGTGCATCTGGCTTCTGATGACGTCATCGGGACGTCGTGAAAAGTGCATCTGGCTTCTGATGACGTCATCGGGACGTCGTGAAAAGTGCATCTGGCTTCTGATGACGTCATCGGGACGTCGTGAAAAGTGCATCTGGCTTCTGATGACGTCATCGGGACGTCGTGAAAAGTGCATCTGGCTTCTGATGACGTCATCGGGACGTCGTGAAAAGTGCATCTGGCTTCTGATGACGTCATCGGGACGTCGTGAAAAGTGCATCTGGCTTCTGATGACGTCATCGGGACGTCGTGAAAAGTGCATCTGGCTTCTGATGACGTCATCGGGACGTCGTGAAAAGTGCATCTGGCTTCTGATGACGTCATCGGGACGTCGTGAAAAGTGCATCTGGCTTCTGATGACGTCATCGGGACGTCGTGAAAAGTGCATCTGGCTTCTGATGACGTCATCGGGACGTCGTGAAAAGTGCATCTGGCTTCTGATGACGTCATCGGGACGTCGTGAAAAGTGCATCTGGCTTCTGATGACGTCATCGGGACGTCGTGAAAAGTGCATCTGGCTTCTGATGACGTCATCGGGACGTCGTGAAAAGTGCATCTGGCTTCTGATGACGTCATCGGGACGTCGTGAAAAGTGCATCTGGCTTCTGATGACGTCATCGGGACGTCGTGAAAAGTGCATCTGGCTTCTGATGACGTCATCGGGACGTCGTGAAAAGTGCATCTGACTTCTGATGACGTCATCGGGACGTCGTGAAAAGTGCATCTGGCTTCTGATGACGTCATCGGGACGTCGTGAAAAGTGCATCTGGCTTCTGATGACGTCATCGGGACGTCGTGAAAAGTGCATCTGGCTCCTGATGATGTCATCGGGACGTCGTGAAAAGTGCATCTGACTTCTGATGATGTCATCGGGACGTCGTGAAAAGTGCATCTGGCTTCTGATGACGTCATCGGGACGTCGTGAAAAGTGCATCTGGCTTCTGATGACGTCATCGGGACGTCGTGAAAAGTGCATCTGGCTTCTGATGACGTCATCGGGACGTCGTGAAAAGTGCATCTGGCTTCTGATGACGTCATCGGGTCGTCGTGAAAAGTGCATCTGGCTTCTGATGACGTCATCGGGACGTCGTGAAAAGTGCATCTGGCTTCTGATGACGTCATCGGGACGTCGTGAAAAGTGCATCTGGCTTCTGATGACGTCATCGGGACGTCGTGAAAAGTGCATCTGGCTTCTGATGACGTCATCGGGACGTCGTGAAAAGTGCATCTGGCTTCTGATGACGTCATCGGGACGTCGTGAAAAGTGCATCTGGCTTCTGATGACGTCATCGGGACGTCGTGAAAAGTGCATCTGGCTTCTGATGACGTCATCGGGACGTCGTGGCAAGGGCATCTGGCTTCTGATAACGTCATCGGGACGTCGTGAAAAGTGCATCTGGCTCCTGATGACGTCATCGGGACGTCGTGAAAAGTGCATCTGGCTCCTGATGATGTCATCGGGACGTCGTGAAAAGTGCATCTGGCTTCTGATGACGTCATCGGGACGTCGTGAAAAGTGCATCTGGCTTCTGATGACGTCATCGGGACGTCGTGAAAAGTGCATCTGGCTTCTGATGACGTCATCGGGACGTCGTGAAAAGTGCATCTGGCTTCTGATGACGTCATCGGGACGTCGTGAAAAGTGCATCTGGCTCCTGATGATGTCATCGGGACGTCGTGAAAAGTGCATCTGGCTTCTGATGACGTCATCGGGACGTCGTGAAAAGTGCATCTGGCTTCTGATGACGTCATCGGGACGTCGTGAAAAGTGCATCTGGCTTCTGATGACGTCATCGGGACGTCGTGAAAAGTGCATCTGGCTTCTGATGACGTCATCGGGACGTCGTGAAAAGTGCATCTGGCTTCTGATGACGTCATCGGGACGTCGTGAAAAGTGCATCTGGCTTCTGATGACGTCATCGGGACGTCGTGAAAAGTGCATCTGGCTTCTGATGACGTCATCGGGACGTCGTGAAAAGTGCATCTGGCTTCTGATGACGTCATCGGGACGTCGTGAAAAGTGCATCTGGCTTCTGATGACGTCATCGGGACGTCGTGAAAAGTGCATCTGGCTTCTGATGACGTCATCGGGACGTCGTGAAAAGTGCATCTGGCTTCTGATGACGTCATCGGGACGTCGTGAAAAGTGCATCTGGCTTCTGATGACGTCATCGGGACGTCGTGAAAAGTGCATCTGGCTTCTGATGACGTCATCGGGACGTCGTGAAAAGTGCATCTGGCTTCTGATGACGTCATCGGGACGTCGTGAAAAGTGCATCTGGCTTCTGATGACGTCATCGGGACGTCGTGAAAAGTGCATCTGGCTTCTGATGACGTCATCGGGACGTCGTGAAAAGTGCATCTGGCTTCTGATGACGTCATCGGGACGTCGTGAAAAGTGCATCTGGCTTCTGATGACGTCATCGGGACGTCGTGAAAAGTGCATCTGGCTTCTGATGACGTCATCGGGACGTCGTGAAAAGTGCATCTGGCTCCTGATGACGTCATCGGGACGTCGTGAAAAGTGCATCTGGCTTCTGATGACGTCATCGGGACGTCGTGAAAAGTGCATCTGGCTTCTGATGACGTCATCGGGACGTCGTGAAAAGTGCATCTGGCTTCTGATGACGTCATCGGGACGTCGTGAAAAGTGCATCTGGCTTCTGATGATGTCATCGGGACGTCGTGAAAAGTGCATCTGGCTTCTGATGACGTCATCGGGACGTCGTGAAAAGTGCATCTGGCTTCTGATGACGTCATCGGGACGTCGTGAAAAGTGCATCTGGCTTCTGATGACGTCATCGGGACGTCGTGAAAAGTGCATCTGGCTTCTGACGACGTCATCGGGACGTCGTGAAAAGTGCATCTGGCTTCTGATGACGTCATCGGGACGTCGTGAAAAGTGCATCTGGCTTCTGATGACGTCATCGGGACGTCGTGAAAAGTGCATCTGGCTTCTGATGACGTCATCGGGACGTCGTGAAAAGTGCATCTGGCTTCTGATGACGTCATCGGGACGTCGTGAAAAGTGCATCTGGCTTCTGATGACGTCATCGGGACGTCGTGAAAAGTGCATCTGGCTTCTGATGACGTCATCGGGACGTCGTGAAAAGTGCATCTGGCTTCTGATGACGTCATCGGGACGTCGTGAAAAGTGCATCTGGCTTCTGATGACGTCATCGGGACGTCGTGAAAAGTGCATCTGGCTTCTGATGACGTCATCGGGACGTCGTGAAAAGTGCATCTGGCTTCTGATGACGTCATCGGGACGTCGTGAAAAGTGCATCTGGCTTCTGATGACGTCATCGGGACGTCGTGAAAAGTGCATCTGGCTTCTGATGACGTCATCGGGACGTCGTGAAAAGTGCATCTGGCTTCTGATGACGTCATCGGGACGTCGTGAAAAGTGCATCTGGCTTCTGATGACGTCATCGGGACGTCGTGAAAAGTGCATCTGGCTTCTGATGACGTCATCGGGACGTCGTGAAAAGTGCATCTGGCTTCTGATGACGTCATCGGGACGTCGTGAAAAGTGCATCTGGCTTCTGATGACGTCATCGGGACGTCGTGAAAAGTGCATCTGGCTTCTGATGACGTCATCGGGACGTCGTGAAAAGTGCATCTGGCTTCTGATGACGTCATCGGGACGTCGTGAAAAGTGCATCTGGCTTCTGATGACGTCATCGGGACGTCGTGAAAAGTGCATCTGGCTTCTGATGATGTCATCGGGACGTCGTGAAAAGTGCATCTGGCTTCTGATGACGTCATCGGGACGTCGTGAAAAGTGCATCTGGCTTCTGATGACGTCATCGGGACGTCGTGAAAAGTGCATCTGGCTTCTGATGACGTCATCGGGACGTCGTGAAAAGTGCATCTGGCTTCCGATGACGTCATCGGAACGTCGTGAAAAGTGCATCTGGCTTCTGATGACGTCATCGGGACGTCGTGAAAAGTGCATCTGGCTCCTGATGATGTCATCGGGACGTCGTGAAAAGTGCATCTAGCTTCTGATGACGTCATCGAGACGTCGTGAAAAATGCATCTGGCTTCTGATGACGTCATCGGGACGTCGTGAAAAGTGCATCTGGCTTCTGATGACGTCATCGGGACGTCGTGAAAAGTGCATCTGGCTTCTGATGACGTCACCGTGACGTCGTGAAAACTGCATCTGGCTTCTGATGACGTCATCGGGACGTCGTGAAAAGTGCATCTGGCTTCTGATGACGTCATCGGGACGTCGTGAAAAGTGCATCTGGCTTCTGATGACGTCATCGGGACGTCGTGACAAGTGCCTCTGGCTTTTGATGACGTCATCGGGACGTCGTGAAAAGTGCATCTGGCTTCTGATGACGCCATCGGGACGCCATGAAAAGTGCATTTGGCTTCTGATGACGTCATCGGGACGTCGTGAAAAGTGCATCTGGCTCCTGATGACGTCATCGGTACGTCGTGCAAAGTGCATCTGGCTTCTGATGACGTCATCGGGACGTCGTGAAAAGTGCATCTGGCTTCTGATGACGTCATCGGGACGTCGTGAAAAGTGCATCTGGCTTCTGATGACGTCATCGGGACGTCGTGAAAAGTGCATCTGGCTTCTGATGACGTCTTCGGGACGTCGTGAAAAGTGCATCTGGCTTCTGATGACGTCATCGGGACGTCGTGAAAAGTGCATCTGGCTTCTTACGACGTCATCGGGACGTCGTGAAAAGTGCATCTGGCTTCTGATGACGTCATCGGGACGTCGTGAAAAGTGCATCTGGCTTCTGGTGACGGCATCGGGAGGTCGGGGAAAGGGCATCTGGCTTCTGATGACGTCATCGGGACGTCGTGAAAAGTGCATCTGGCTTCTGATGACGTCATCGGGACGTCGTGAAAAGTGCATCTGGCTTCTGATGACGTCATCGGGACGTCGTGAAAAGTGCATCTGGCTTCTGATGACGTCATCGGGACGTCGTGAAAAGTGCATCTGGCTTCTGATGACGTCATCGGGACGTCGTGAAAAGTGCATCTGGCTTCTGATGACGTCATCGGGACGTCGTGAAAAGTGCATCTGGCTTCTGATGACGTCATCGGGACGTCGTGAAAAGTGCATCTGGCTTCTGATGACGTCATCGGGACGTCGTGAAAAGTGCATCTGGCTTCTGATGACGTCATCGGGACGTCGTGAAAAGTGCATCTGGCTTCTGATGACGTCATCGGGACGTCGTGAAAAGTGCATCTGGCTTCTGATGACGTCATCGGGACGTCGTGAAAAGTGCATCTGGCTTCTGATGACGTCATCGGGACGTCGTGAAAAGTGCATCTGGCTTCTGATGACGTCATCGGGACGTCGTGAAAAGTGCATCTGGCTTCTGATGACGTCATCGGGACGTCGTGAAAAGTGCATCTGGCTTCTGATGACGTCATCGGGACGTCGTGAAAAGTGCATCTGGCTTCTGATGACGTCATCGGGACGTCGTGAAAAGTGCATCTGGCTTCTGATGACGTCATCGGGACGTCGTGAAAAGTGCATCTGGCTTCTGATGACGTCATCGGGACGTCGTGAAAAGTGCATCTGGCTTCTGATGACATCAACGGGACTTTGTGAAAAGGGCATCTGGCTTCTGATGACGTCATCGGGACGTCGTGAAAAGTGCATCTGGCTTCTGATGACGTCATCGGGACGTCGTGAAAAGTGCATCTGGCTTCTGATGACGTCATCGGGACGTCGTGAAAAGTGCATCTGGCTTCTGATGACGTCATCGGGACGTCGTGAAAAGTGCATCTGGCTCCTGATGACGTCATCGGGACGTCGTGAAAAGTGCATCTGGCTTCTGATGACGTCATCGGGACGTCGTGAAAAGTGCATCTGGCTTCTGATGACGTCATCGGGACGTCGTGAAAAGTGCATCTGGCTTCTGATGACGTCATCGGGACGTCGTGAAAAGTGCATCTGGCTTCTGATGACGTCATCGGGACGTCGTGAAAAGTGCATCTGGCTTCTGATGACGTCATCGGGACGTCGTGAAAAGTGCATCTGGCTTCTGATGACGTCATCGGGACGTCGTGAAAAGTGCATCTGGCTTCTGATGACGTCATCGGGACGTCGTGAAAAGTGCATCTGGCTTCTGATGACGTCATCGGGACGTCGTGAAAAGTGCATCTGGCTTCTGATGACGTCATCGGAACGTCGTGAAAAGTGCATCTGGCTTCTGATGACGTCGTCGGGACGTCGTGAAAAGTTCATCTGGCTTCTGATGACGTCATCGGGACGTCGTTAAAAGTGCATCTGGCTTCTGATGACGTCATCGGGACGTGGTGAAAAGTGCATCTGGCTTTTGATGACGTCATCGGGACGTCGTTAAAAGTGCATCTGGCTTCTGATGACGTCATCGGGACGTCGTGAAAAGTGCATCTGGCTTCTGATGACGTCATCGGGACGTCGTGAAAAGTGCATCTAGCTTCCGATGACGTCATCGAGACGTCGTGAAAAGTGCATCTGGCTTCTGATGACGTCATCGGGACGTCGTGAAAAGTGCATCTGGCTTCTGATGACGTCATCGGGACGTCGTGAAAAGTGCATCTGGCTTCTGATGACGTCATCGGGACGTCGTGAAAAGTGCATCTGGCTTCTGATGACGTCATCGAGACGTCGTGAAAAGTGCATCTGGCTTCTGATGACGTCATCGGGACGTCGTGAAAAGTGCATCTGGCTTCTGATCACGTCATCGGGACGTCGTGAAAAGTGCATCTGGCTTCTGATGACGTCACCGTGACGTCGTGAAAGCTGCATCTGGCTTCTGATGACGTCATCGGGATGTCGTGAAAAGTGCATCTGGCTTCTGATGACGTCATCGGGACGTCGTGAAAAGTGCATCTGGCTTCTGATGACGTCATCGAGACGTCGTGAAAAGTGCATCTGGCTTCTGATGACGTCATCGGGACGTCGTGAAAAGTGCATCTGGCTTCTGATGACGTCATCGGGACGTCGTGAAAAGTGCATCTGGCTTCTGATGACGTCATCGGGACGTCGTGAAAAGTGCATCTGGCTTCTGATGACGTCATCGGGACGTCGTGAAAAGTGCATCTGGCTTCTGATGACGTCATCGGGACGTCGTGAAAAGTGCATCTGGCTCCTGATGATGTCATCGGGACGTCGTGAAAAGTGCATCTGGCTTCTGATGACGTCATCGGGACGTCGTGAAAAGTGCATCTGGCTTCTGATGACGTCATCGGGACGTCGTGAAAAGTGCATCTGGCTTCTGATGACGTCATCGGGACGTCGTGAAAAGTGCATCTGGCTTCTGATGACGTCATCGGGACGTCGTGAAAAGTGCATCTGGCTCCTGATGACGTCATCGGGACGTCGTGAAAAGTGCATCTGGCTTCTGATGACGTCATCGGGACGTCGTGAAAAGTGCATCTGGCTTCTGATGACGTCATCGGAACGTCGTGAAAAGTGCATCTGGCTTCTGATGACGTCATCGGGACGTCGTGAAAAGTGCATCTGGCTTCTGATGACGTCATCGGGACGTCGTGAAAAGTGCATCTAGCTTCCGATGACGTCATCGAGACGTCGTGAAAAGTGCATCTGGCTTCTGATGACGTCATCGGAACGTCGTGAAAAGTGCATCTGGCTTCTGATGACGTCATCGGGACGTCGTGAAAAGTGCATCTGGCTTCTGATGACGTCATCGGGACGTCGTGAAAAGTGCATCTGGCTTCTGATGACGTCATCGGGACGTCGTGAAAAGTGCATCTAGCTTCTGATGACGTCATCGGGACGTCGTGAAAAGTGCATCTGGCTTCTGATGACGTCATCGGGACGTCGTGAAAAGTGCATCTGGCTTCTGATGACGTCATCGGGACGTCGTGAAAAGTGCATCTGGCTTCTGATGACGTCATCGGGACGTCGTGAAAAGTGCATCTGGCTTCTGATGACGTCATCGGGACGTCGTGAAAAGTGCATCTGGCTTCTGATGACGTCATCGGGACGTCGTGAAAAGTGCATCTGGCTTCTGATGACGTCATCGGGACGTCGTGAAAAGTGCATCTGGCTTCTGATGACGTCATCGGGACGTCGTGAAAAGTGCATCTGGCTTCTGATGACGTCATCGGGACGTCGTGAAAAGTGCATCTGGCTTCTGATGACGTCATCGGGACGTCGTGAAAAGTGCATCTGGCTTCTGATGACGTCATCGGGACGTCGTGAAAAGTGCATCTGGCTTCTGATGACGTCATCGGGACGTCGTGAAAAGTGCATCTGGCTTCTGATGACGTCATCGGGACGTCGTGAAAAGTGCATCTGGCTTCTGATGACGTCATCGGGACGTCGTGAAAAGTGCATCTGGCTTCTGATGACGTCATCGGGACGTCGTGAAAAGTGCATCTGGCTTCTGATGACGTCATCGGGACGTCGTGAAAAGTGCATCTGGCTTCTGATGACGTCATCGGGACGTCGTGAAAAGTGCATCTGGCTTCTGATGACGTCATCGGGACGTCGTGAAAGTGCATCTGGCTTCTGATGACGTCATCGGGACGTCGTGAAAAGTGCATCTGGCTTCTGATGATGTGATCGGGACGTCGTGAAAAGTGCATCTGGCTTCTGATGACGTCATCGGGACGTCGTGAAAAGTGCATCTGGCTTCTGATGACGTCATCGGGACGTCGTGAAAAGTGCATCTGGCTTCTGATGACGTCATCGG
Source organism: Aplectana chamaeleonis (assembly GCA_029168955.1). Taxonomy (NCBI): domain Eukaryota; kingdom Metazoa; phylum Nematoda; class Chromadorea; order Rhabditida; family Cosmocercidae; genus Aplectana; species Aplectana chamaeleonis. The sequence goes on from JAPDOI010000506.1 coordinate 26,150, forward strand.
GACGTCGTGAAAAGTGCATCTGGCTTCTGATGACGTCATCGGAACGCCGTGAAAAGTGCATCTGGCTTCTGATGACGTCATCGGGACGTCGTGAAAAGTGCATCTGGCTTCTGATGACGTCATCGGGACGTCGTGAAAAGTGCATCTGGCTCCTGATGATGTCATCGGGACGTCGTGAAAAGTGCATCTGGCTTCTGATGACGTCATCGGGACGTCGTGAAAAGTGCATCTGGCTTCTGATGACGTCATCGGGACGTCGTGAAAAGTGCATCTGGCTTCTGATGACGTCATCGGGACGTCGTGAAAAGTGCATCTGGCTTCTGATGACGTCATCGGGACGTCGTGAAAAGTGCATCTGGCTTCTGATGACGTCATCGGGACGTCGTGAAAAGTGCATCTGGCTCCTGATGACGTCATCGGGATGTCGTGAAAAGTTCATCTGGCTTCTGATGACGTCATCGGGACGTGGTGAAAAGTGCATCTAGCTTCTGATGACGTCATCGAGACGTCGTGAAAAGTGCATCTGGCTTCTGATGACGTCATCGGGACGTCGTGAAAAGTGCATCTGGCTTCTGATGACGTCATCGGGACGTCGTGAAAAGTGCATCTGGCTTCTGATGACGTCATCGGGACGTCGTGAAAAGTGCATCTGGCTTCTGATGACGTCACCGTGACGTCGTGAAAACTGCATCTGGCTTCTGATGACGTCATCGGAACGCCGTGAAAAGTGCATCTGGCTTCTGATGACGTCATCGGGACGTCGTGAAAAGTGCATCTGGCTTCTGATGACGTCATCGGGACGTCGTGAAAAGTGCATCTGGCTTCTGATGACGTCATCGGGACGTCGTGAAAAGTGCATCTAGCTTCTGATGACGTCATCGAGACGTCGTGAAAAGTGCATCTGGCTTCTGATGACGTCATCGGGACGTCGTGAAAAGTGCATCTGGCTTCTGATGACGTCATCGGGACGTCGTGAAAAGTGCATCTGGCTTCTGATGACGTCATCGGGACGTCGTGAAAAGTGCATCTGGCTTCTGATGACGTCACCGTGACGTCGTGAAAACTGCATCTGGCTTCTGATGACGTCATCGGGACGTCGTGAAAAGTGCATCTGGCTTCTGATGACGTCATCGGGACGTCGTGAAAACTGCATCTGGCTTCTGATGACGTCATCGGGACGTCGTGAAAACTGCATCTGGCTTCTGATGACGTCATCGGGACGTCGTGAAAAGTGCATCTGGCTTCTGATGACGTCATCGGGACGTCGTGAAAACTGCATCTGGCTTCTGATGACGTCATCGGGACGTCGTGAAAACTGCATCTGGCTTCTGATGACGTCATCGGGACGTCGTGAAAACTGCATCTGGCTTCTGATGACGTCATCGGGACGTCGTGAAAACTGCATCTGGCTTCTGATGACGTCATCGGGACGTCGTGAAAACTGCATCTGGCTTCTGATGACGTCATCGGGACGTCGTGAAAAGTGCATCTGGCTTCTGATGACGTCATCGGGGCGTCGTGAAAACTGCATCTGGCTTCTGATGACGTCATCGGGACGTCGTGAAAAGTGCATCTGGCTTCTGATGACGTCATCGGGACGTCGTGAAAAGTGCATCTGGCTTCTGATGAAGTCATCGGGACGTCGTGAAAAGTGCATCTGGCTTCTGATGACGTCATCGGGACGTCGTGAAAAGTGCATCTGGCTTCTGATGACGTCATCGGGACGTCGTGAAAAGTGCATCTGGCTTCTGATGACGTCATCGGGACGTCGTGAAAAGTGCATCTGGCTTCTGATGACGTCATCGGGACGTCGTGAAAAGTGCATCTGGCTTCTGATGACGTCATCGGGACGTCGTGAAAAGTGCATCTGGCTTCTGATGACGTCACCGTGACGTCGTGAAAACTGCATCTGGCTTCTGATGACGTCATCGGGACGTCGTGAAAAGTGCATCTGGCTTCTGATGACGTCATCGGGACGTCGTGAAAAGTGCATCTGGCTTCTGATGACGTCACCGTGACGTCGTGAAAACTGCATCTGGCTTCTGATGACGTCATCGGGACGTCGTGAAAAGTGCATCTGGCTCCTGATGATGTCATCGGGACGTCGTGAAAAGTGCATCTGGCTTCTGATGACGTCATCGGGACGTCGTGAAAAGTGCATCTGGCTTCTGATGACGTCATCGGGACGTCGTGAAAAGTGCATCTGGCTTCTGATGACGTCATCGGGACGTCGTGAAAAGTGCATCTGGCTTCTGATGACGTCATCGGGACGTCGTGAAAAGGGCATCTGGCTTCTGATGACGTCAGCGGGACGTCGTGAAAAGAGGATCTGGCATGTGTTGACGTCATCGGGACGTCGTGAAAAGTGCATCTGGCTTCTGATGACGTCATCGGGACGTCGTGAAAAGTGCATCTGGCTTCTGATGACGTCATCGGGACGTCGTGAAAAGTGCATCTGGCTTCTGATGATGTCATCGGGACGTCGTGAAAAGTGCATCTGGCTTCTGATGACGTCATCGGGACGTCGTGAAAAGTGCATCTGGCTTCTGATGACGTCATCGGGACGTCGTGAAAAGTGCATCTGGCTTCTGATGACGTCATCGGGACGTCGTGAAAAGTGCATCTGGCTTCTGATGACGTCATCGGGACGTCGTGAAAAGTGCATCTGGCTTCTGATGACGTCATCGGGACGTCGTGAAAAGTGCATCTGGCTTCTGATGACGTCATCGGGACGTCGTGAAAAGTGCATCTGGCTTCTGATGATGTCATCGGGACGTCGTGAAAAGTGCATCTGGCTTCTGATGACGTCATCGGGACGTCGTGAAAAGTGCATCTGGCTTCTGATGACGTCACCGTGACGTCGTGAAAACTGCATCTGGCTTCTGATGACGTCATCGGGACGTCGTGAAAAGTGCATCTGGCTTCTGATGACGTCATCGGGACGTCGTGAAAAGTGCATCTGGCTTCTGATGACGTCACCGTGACGTCGTGAAAACTGCATCTGGCTTCTGATGACGTCATCGGGACGTCGTGAAAAGTGCATCTGGCTTCTGATGACGTCATCGGGACGTCGTGAAAAGTGCATCTGGCTCCTGATGACGTCATCGGGACGTCGTGAAAAGTGCATCTGGCTTCTGATGACGTCATCGGGACGTCGTGAAAAGTGCATCTGGCTTCTGATGACGTCATCGGGACGTCGTGAAAAGTGCATCTGGCTTCTGATGACGTCATCGGGACGTCGTGAAAAGTGCATCTGGCTTCTGATGACGTCATCGGGACGTCGTGAAAAGTGCATCTGGCTTCTGATGACGTCATCGGGACGTCGTGAAAAGTGCATCTGGCTTCTGATGACGTCCTCGGGACGTCGTGAAAAGTGCATCTGGCTTCTGATGACGTCATCGGGACGTCGTGAAAAGTGCATCTGGCTTCTGATGACGTCCTCGGGACGTCGTGAAAAGTGCATTTGGCTTCTGATGACGTCATCGGGACGTCGTGAAAAGTGCATCTGGCTCCTGATGACGTCATCGGTACGTCGTGAAAAGTGCATCTGGCTTCTGACGACGTCATCGGGACGTCGTGAAAAGTGCATCTGGCTTCTGATGACGTCATCGGGACGTCGTGAAAAGTGCATCTGGCTTCTGATGACGTCATCGGGACGTCGTGAAAAGTGCATCTGGCTCCTGATGATGTCATCGGGACGTCGTGAAAAGTGCATCTGGCTTCTGATGACGTCATCGGGACGTCGTGAAAAGTGCATCTGGCTTCTGATGACGTCATCGGGACGTCGTGAAAAGTGCATCTGGCTTCTGATGACGTCATCGGGACGTCGTGAAAAGTGCATCTGGCTTCTGATGACGTCATCGGGACGTCGTGAAAAGTGCATCTGGCTTCTGATGACGTCACCGTGACGTCGTGAAAACTGCATCTGGCTTCTGATGACGTCATCGGGACGTCGTGAAAAGTGCATCTGGCTTCTGATGACGTCATCGGGACGTCGTGAAAACTGCATCTGGCTTCTGATGACGTCATCGGGACGTCGTGAAAACTGCATCTGGCTTCTGATGACGTCATCGGGACGTCGTGAAAAGTGCATCTGGCTTCTGATGACGTCATCGGGACGTCGTGAAAAGTGCATCTGGCTTCTGATGACGTCACCGTGACGTCGTGAAAACTGCATCTGGCTTCTGATGACGTCATCGGGACGTCGTGAAAAGTGCATCTGGCTTCTGATGACGTCATCGGGACGTCGTGAAAAGTGCATCTGGCTTCTGATGACGTCATCGGGACGTCGTGAAAAGTGCATCTGGCTTCTGATGACGTCATCGGGACGTCGTGAAAAGTGCATCTGGCTTCTGATGACGTCACCGTGACGTCGTGAAAACTGCATCTGGCTTCTGATGACGTCATCGGGACGTCGTGAAAAGTGCATCTGGCTTCTGATGATGTCATCGGGACGTCGTGAAAAGTGCTTCGGGCTTCTGATGACGTCATCGGGACGTCGTGAAAACTGCATCTGGCTTCTGATGACGTCATCGGGACGTCGTGAAAACTGCATCTGGCTTCTGATGACGTCATCGGGACGTCGTGAAAACTGCATCTGGCTTCTGATGACGTCATCGGGACGTCGTGAAAACTGCATCTGGCTTCTGATGACGTCATCGGGACGTCGTGAAAAGTGCATCTGGCTTCTGATGACGTCATCGGGACGTCGTGAAAACTGCATCTGGCTTCTGATGACGTCATCGGGACGTCGTGAAAACTGCATCTGGCTTCTGATGACGTCATCGGGACGTCGTGAAAACTGCATCTGGCTTCTGATGACGTCATCGGGACGTCGTGAAAACTGCATCTGGCTTCTGATGACGTCATCGGGACGTCGTGAAAAGTGCATCTGGCTTCTGATGACGTCATCGGGACGTCGTGAAAAGTGCATCTGGCTTCTGATGACGTCATCGGGACGTCGTGAAAACTGCATCTGGCTTCTGATGACGTCATCGGGACGTCGTGAAAAGTGCATCTGGCTTCTGATGACGTCATCGGGACGTCGTGAAAACTGCATCTGGCTTCTGATGACGTCATCGGGACGTCGTGAAAACTGCATCTGGCTTCTGATGACGTCATCGGGACGTCGTGAAAAGTGCATCTGGCTTCTGATGACGTCATCGGGACGTCGTGAAAACTGCATCTGGCTTCTGATGACGTCATCGGGACGTCGTGAAAACTGCATCTGGCTTCTGATGACGTCATCGGGACGTCGTGAAAACTGCATCTGGCTTCTGATGACGTCATCGGGACGTCGTCTGTGCAAATTCTCTATCTCATCTATCTCTGTTAGGCCCTAAAAAGTTGTCGTAAGCTTCAGCAATTGAGCTCTCATTGTGTGAATGTCCTCATACTGTTCCCACTTCCTTTCTTGCACCCTTTGCATAAGGTCTGCAAATATTTTCTGCATCAGGTCGAAGCTCTTCATCCGTATTCTGGGGCAGACCGTGACCAGAAATTTGAAGTCGGTAGCGAAACTAAAACTGTAGCTGAATCATCTAGAGCTTTGCTCTGTTTGGTTCACATAACACCACAAACCTTTGAAGGCTGAGGCTCCCAGAGGAAGAAAAATAATCCGAGAAATAACACACGAATGCCGTTTCTCGCTCCGAAACTTTAGGAAGATAGCACAACATCTCCGTCATCATTTAACACCTTAGCACTCAAAGATTCGAAACAAGTTAAAAATCGTGCAAGCCGAAAGGAAGCGGTCTGGAAATGGCGGAATGTCAGTTCCAGAAAAAAGTACCCATAACGAGGGTACCAATCAGGGGTGTGCGGCAAAGGAATTTCAAACTTCGGCAAACGGCAACGGCAACGGCAAACCCCAAAAATGACCGGCAAACGGCAAAACGGCAAACGGCAAATTCTGTTTTGTGTTATAATACGCCAACATTCGCGAACAAGGGAGGGTTCCCAACTTCAGATGGACTTTCCGGATGCAATTTTAACATGTTCTAGGGGGAGGACAGTGTTTCAGTATCCCATGCTCAGAATCAGCTAAATGCCTCAGGCAGTCCCTAAAAAGGTGAAAATCTGATCAAGGCCAGAACGGTTCGGCCGAAGCGAGTAGAGCCGATTTAACGATTGAATTACCTTTAGGTGTGTTCAGAATAGATTTAGAAAATTTTGGTGCATTGATTCTGTTTGGATAAGAAATTATGCATTGTTGCCCAAATTCTGATCTATTCTGAACACACACCAAGGTAAATCAATTGTCAAAGCAGCTCTACTCACTTCGGTAGAGCCGTTCTGGCCTTGTTCAAATTTGTATCTTTTTTAGGGACTGCCTGAGGCATTTAGCAGATTTTGCCGAAACTCCATCTGATGTAGGCAACCCTTCCTTGTTAGTCATGTCGTATTCCATGCAATATCTGCCACTTACTAAGTCTGACGTTTCAATAGCCTTTACAGGAAGGAACATCCTTTATATCAGAAGCTACTTCGAAGCCCCAGGTGATCAGTAGTCAGTACCAAGATTAACAAGGCTGTAAGCTTCTCCATCGCCAGCGATAATTCTATTAATTCCTCTCCATTTGAAGTTTCCGTACAAATCAACGCTAGAGATTCGAAAGATGGGCGTCTTCTTAAGCAATGCAAAGTGTAACAGGCCCGCAAAGGATTTTCTAAAAGGGGCCTGCGGCCAGCGCGTCCCATCCTAGACGATCCATGGGAGATCAGCAAACCGTAAGCAAGCTTGGTGCGATGGAAGTTCGCGCCGGCCCAAAGACTGTGGACGATACTGGTACCATAATCAGATGCGAATAGAAGGGTGAATACGCGACGATTGGTCAGGATTGATGGCGAGATACAGTTCACACCGCGATCAGCGGCGCGCGGTTTAGGCTATAACCGGAGTCACAAGTATTACTGTTAGTAGCAAGTAGTAGGCTCAAGGACTTCAATTTCGGTCACTTCAAACTACGATTGAATGGTTACCCTTGTGAGGCTACAGGAATGGAGTCAGACCAGCCTAGTTGAATGCAGTGCTCACGGTAAAAGCAGCCTTCGAATTTTCAAATCAAGAGCTCCAAGGGGCATGTTGATCGAATGCGCAGAATGAGGGCGTTTGACTGGTATACTCTGTTTATCTTGAATTGCACAAAACACGGTCCGCCAATAGTCCTCTAATTGGCCCGCTAGTACCGTAGTGTACGTCCACGACGCGTTCTCGGCAGACCCGGGTGTACACCCGGTGTGCAGAGCAATCGATTCGTCAGTGCCGTCACTCGGCTACCCACCCTGCCACCCGGGTCTGGCGAGAACGCGTCGTGGACGTACACTACGGTTTTAGCGGGCCAATTAGAGGACTATTGGCGGACCGTGTTTTGTGCAATTCAAGATAAACAGAGAATACATGCGACGCGCGCGACGGAAGTCCGCTGCGCTCACTTCGTCGCTGGGGCGTCGCGTGCAGTGCGCTAGCCAGCTGGACTGCTCTTCGGCTCTTCCCTTTGTGCGTATTCGGCCTACAAGCTAGCACGAGGCCAATTGCAGCAACAATGTCGGCTAGAAACAAGCAATAAATCGCTTCATACGGTCCCAAAACTTGAATGTGGTTTACCCGCCCAACTTACCTCCCCTGTGGCTACCGAGGAAGTGGGTGGAGCGAGTACACTACGTTCAAGTTTCGGGCCGTATATTGCTATTGGTTGCTCGTTTTGAGCCGGTTTCCCACACTGTTGTTGCAATGGGCCTCGAACCCTTCGATTTCTGGTGAAAATTTGAATGCCGTTTTAATTGTTGCTTTCAACGATTTTTCATTTTTTCATCTTTACACCATTCCCTAGCAAACCCAGCTCTGCCATTAAGTCAACCTTTCATTTCAGCTAGTGATCTCGAAATCGAAGATTTCCTTGACCACTGCCTTTAATGACCGCTGTGAATATTGATCAACTTTTAAAAAGCCGGACAAAGTGTTTGTAGAATTGATAATTTTCCTGTCCCAATTATTAACATCAGCCAACCAACCGACGATAAGTGGGCCTATATACTGTGCTTATCTGGGCCAAATTCCGGTCCGCAATTGCGTCTTGACACGCTTTGCGGCCGCACGCTCTCGAGTTAGAAGAGCTTCCAGCGCTGCAGCCGCCGATTTGGTGACTCTGGTTGGTTTTCGGAAGCTGGAAACTAAGAAAAACTGGAGAAAATTGTATAAAAAGTCACATCGAATCGGCTTTGGCGCCGGAAACCCGACTGACTGGAGCGTGTGCGGCTGCAAAGCGTGTCGAGACGCAATTGCGGACCGGAATTTGGCCCAGATAAGCACAGTACACGAGTTCTCCATTGGTTCATATGCCCAGATAAGGCTGCTTTTGCGCTACAGCTTTGATATGACTTGGTTTTGTGAACTTAGAACTTGCAGTAATCGGTATGTCTCTGAAAAAAAGTTTTTTACGATTTTGGCATTTGATGATTAAAAAAGACATCTGGAGGCTCCCAAACACTTTAGAACTCTAACGAACTCCTCTGATTACCCAGTCGAGATGTTTTCATAAGTTACTGATTGAAAGGATAAAATTATACATTGAATGAACCAGAACCAGAAGCTGGAACTAGTCAAAATAATTATTTATAGCAGCTCCGAATCGGTGACCAATACAGAGACTGCGGTTAGGGAAATTCTGTTGTTTCAACGAATTTTTGCCGAAAATTTGCCGTTTTAGACGACAATTTCGGCCAACGGCAACGGGAAACCCCAAAAATGGCCGGCAAACGGCAATCGGCAAACGGCAATTGCCGCACACCCCTGGTACCAATGCAAATGTTCCAAAAATCATTTCTAGATAGGTGAAAAAAATAACTTTTTTTTCGAAAAAGGGTCGTCTAGATACGTGACCTAGTGAAAGAGTGGAAACTGTAGACAGATGTTAGAAAATGTCAGCATCCGTAGATGAGCTCATGAAATCGATTTTGAGCCGAGTTATGGCCGGTCAAATGTGCGGTGGTCCCACGGTGGTCCAAAAGCCCCACCGGACCACCGTGGCCAAAACCGGAGGGCGAAGGTTTTTCCGGTTTCTGATATGCTTTTCAGCTTTCCATCTGGCTGAATTTTTTGAATATCGGCAGCGCATGAAACGCTATTCATCCACTTTGAAAGGGTGAGGCCCCAAAATTTGAAAAAACCTCCAAAATGAAACGAGTCAGTAAAGTCTACGAATTTTTTCACCCTTCCTAGAGGGTCGTTTTTTAGCCGAAAAAAAATGTCCCTCTCAGGGGGGGTCGTTGTTCAGGACGACACGGACCACCGCTGTGCCTGACCCTGTCCCCAAGGATGGTACTCTCGAGTACCTTCCAATCCATCTCCCTCTCAAAACACCTATTTCTCTCTTCAACATACAGTTGACCGCAATGTTAAAAGGACATGGTGCGGTTGCGGACTCGCACTAAAACTACGGTAGAATCTGGCACTTTGTCAGATTTCGTCATCGATCGGCGCTATTCTCGTGAGCAGAGAGACGACGTTTGGCGCCGATCGATGACGAAATCTGGAAAAGTGTCAGATTCTACCGTAATTTAGTGCCAGTCCGCAACCGCACCATGTCCTTTTAACTTTGCGGTCAACTGTATATATTCCACCCACTACCTCATCTTACAATCCCATTCCTCTACTTAAGCAGCTGAACGACTGCTCCCTCTCATCTACGGTTGTTTTCGCGGGAGATTTCAACGCTCACACTTTTTGCTCGTCTCTTGGCTCTGATGCTAGAGGAAATGACGTCGAAGAATGGGCAGAGGAATGCGACCTGGTCATCTTGAACGATGATCAGCCCACTAGTCTCCCTACCAACGGCCGATCCTCCAGCCCAGACATATCTCTAGTCTCGTCCAACCTCTCTAACTCTTGCTCATGGTCCACCTCAAGGACTCTGTCAAGTGACCTTGTCCCCGTCTTTATCCATATCGATCTCTCCAATTTTCTCGCTCCCTATTCTGGTGTTCGTCAACATTCTTATCTTAATTTAGGCCGATCAGACTGGCGCCTGTTCAGTGAGGTTTCACTTCACTTAGTGGCCGATTACCCGTGGAATGGCGACGTGCACCAAAAAGAGTGCCATTTATCTGACGCGATCCGCAGAGCCATGAAAGCGGCTATTCCTGTCGGCCGCGTTAAGACGTTCTATCCAAATGTCACTAGAGAAATACTAGACAAGATCAGGACAAGAGATGCCAGGAGAGCGGTCAACCATCTGGACCCCGTCGTTGCTGAACTTGACGGTGAGATCAAAGACGATCTAGACAGGCACAAGAAAGAAGAGTGGGAAAAGCTCACCGGGCAGTTGGATTTCAAGACGGACAAAGCAGCTACATACTTGGAAGGTATTACGGAAGCTCTCGGGTAAGAGCTCGCCTGCCACCGTCTCTACAATAGAATTCGACAACGGCGTATTCAAATCAGGAAAGGAAGCCGCTTGCGCGCTCGGGGAAACGTTTTTTCATCACCAGTGCGAAGCGTGGTCCGCAGAACAGAGTTACAGTAAGAGAGCTGTGCCGCCTCCCGCTTATGAGCACGGCCGAAGCGTTCACTACGACGCAAGTTGAGAAGGTTATAAAGGATATGCGGAACTCTAAAGCTGTTGGTCCCGACGGAATATGCCCTGCTGTCTTGAAGAAATTGCCGACTGAAATCCTTCCGCTTCTCACTGACTTGATAAAACAAAACTCTGAATCTCATCGGTCAACGCTAGCAGTGCGATGGTTACTTCCATATACGGTGAGAAAGCAGAGGCGAAACGGAAATTTTAGGAGTTGTCAAAGGCCCTCTATCTGTTGAATCCTTTTCCAGTCTTTTATTGACTTTTGCGAAAAATCAATAAAATCGATAATTCCAGAAAATCGATAAAATTCCACGGCAGTGATTTCTTTCGATAGAGGATTCTCAAACACTCATAACTGTGATGTTTGACCACTGATTTTCTTCGATAAAGTGAAATACGATCACACTGACAGCGTTGACCGATGAGATTCAGAGGCTTGTCTTGATAAACACCTCGTTCAGTTCATGCAGTATCCCGCAAAATTTGAAACCAGCTAACGTCCTGCCGCTGCCGAAGCCTGGCAAGCCCCAAGCTTCAGTCAAGGGATATCGCCCCATTAGTTTGCTGTCCTCTTTTGCTAAAGTAGCCGAAAAGTTGATTGTGAAGGATCTTGCAGGGAACAATGATAAACAGGTGTTTCTGCACGGATTCAGAAAGCTGCATTCCACCACGACAGCTCTGCTGGAAATTACTAGCTTTGCCATTGATGGGTTCAATGCCGAGAAGCCACAGAGAACTGTGGCTGTAGCCTTAGATCTCACCAAGGCATTCGACACAGTAAACCATGGAGTCCTGTCAAGCAACTTACTGAAATCATCAATACCGCCATGGCAGAAACGCTGGATATCAGCATTCATCAAGGGAAGACGAGCTCGAGTTATGTTTCAGAATCACGTCTCGAACAGCATTCCTATCGTAGCTGGAGTCCCACAGGGCGGTGTCCTATCGCCAGCCTTGTTCAGTCTGTACCTCGAGGGTATGCCTGAACCGCCACAGGATATCAAGGTTGTCGCGTATGCCGATATTATAACAATCATGTCTCGAGATCGGAACACAGATGTTGCCGCCAACAAGATCAAGGAGTACCTGATCACGCTGAAGAACTTTTTCGACGAGAAGATGCTAAAGATCTCCGCATCCAAGTCAACGGTATCTGTCCTCACAACGGACCCATCCGAGCACAGCGCTCATCCGGATGTAGAGTAGGATGGAAACCGTCTATCAGCAGCTCGATTTCCAAAACTGCTCGGTCTTGTGCTTGATCCGTCGCTCAAGTTCCATAAGAATACCGAACAAAAGCAGGCAGTCGTTAAAGCTAAGCTCAATGTTCTCAGGGCCCTGGGCGGAACATCATGGGGTTGCAGCAAGGAAACCATACTAACAACGTATAAGGCGATTCTTCAGCCCACCCAGGAATACGCCGCACCGGTATGGCAACATCTCGTCTCAGAATCCTCTTGGACGAAGATGCAACGAGTACAAAATGCCGCTCTTCGTATCGCCACCGGTTGTGCCACGAGTGCCCCAGTCGAGCACTTGCATGCCGAAACACGTTTACTACCGGTGAAGGAGCACTGTCAGCTGCAAGCCCAACAATTCCGTATCAATATTCTAAAACAACCAAACCATCCGTCATGGAGAGTGCTTAATCCCGTTAGAGAGAGAGTTAAAAGACAGCCATTTGCCGATGCTCCAAACAAAGTCAACTTGCAGAGATGGCACGACTCACAGCAGGAACGACTCCGTCTTCTGCGCGAAGAGCACACCAAGTTCGTACGGTGTCATCTTGAGAAGGCGGCGGTGAATCCTATACTAGGAGAAGTACCGCCCCCGGTCTGCAAATCCGAGACTCAACTCGGAAGAAGGGCTAGACGCACCCTCGCATCGCTGCGCTGCGGTCACTCTACAATGCTTATGTCTTACGTCAGCAATATTGACAGTAGCAAATCTGATGTTTGTCCGGACTGCGGTTCCATCGGCCATAACACCGCACATTGATTTAGCTGTCCGAGGAGACCTACCACGCTGACCGTAATGGATCTGTGGACGAATCCACTACTGGTCGCCCAGTTTCTCCGCCTACGACAAAACCCTCGATGTGGCTGCAAAGAAGAAGAAGATAGGGTATTCAAGGAAGGCCGTTCAAAACAGACGTGTAATTATAGTTCCGTTGCAGTTGCGACATTAACAGCATGGGTGATCGCGAATGAAAAATATAACGCTTGAAGTAATTAGATGCTTAATGATAGATGGTTGTAAAGCTTGTTGTTGCGATTATTCTGGAGAGCGTGGCCGAAGCGCAGATTGTTCCAGCAGTCATTTTTCCACCTGCCTTCCTTTCAACACATTTATATAGTAGAAATCACTCCACCATTCCACTGCTAAAGTTGAATGACTTTACACTTACAGAGCTTCCTCGTGTGCACGTTCGGCATGATTCGGCAGAGCAGCCCGCAGCTGGCAGGCTGCCTCTCTCTCTCTCTCCGTGCTCGGTCGGGTGAGAAGTGTCCCGTAATCAGACGTTCGCAATAAGCTTCTGTTCGAGAGTGAGAGTTTCGCACTTCTTTCCCGCGACTCTACGTACCGAACACTTGAAACCAGTGTTCACTATAGGAATCCTTTTTCTGTTTTTTCACCTATCTTGAAAACGGTCCCTTTCTGATTCCAATGATGTTTTTAGAATCGTACAAGACCTTCTGGGAATGGAGTTATGGTCCCTCAAAAATTGAGCTAGGGAAGCTTGGTGGACGAGTTGTCCGAGGCTTGTAACTTCCGTCTTTTGCAGCCAATGCATGCGAGCTGACCTGAGTAAAGAAAAAAGTTGAGAATGAAAGGAAGAACGGGGCTTTTGATCGGAAACCATCGCTCATCGCACGATCTCGAGTGTTCCATTGTTCACGTCGAGGGGCGAAAAGGGGCCGGAGGAGAGCAGGGGCCTCCCCTGAAGCCCCCCTCGGGGGAGGCCTCCGCTGTCGCTCCCCCAAGTCGAAAACGGGCTCTATTGTCCGGCGCTTCCCCCCCCCCGCAGAGTCTGAGTCACTTATTCGGAGGAATTGAGAGCTCGAAATTGGCAGGTGCTACACAGGATGTGGATCTACTTCATAATTATATGGAAATCTCAGATTTCGTCCTTCAGATTGGACTGTGCCTTTAACTCGTCATTATAAGAAATTTATGACCATTCACATTTCCGGATTCTAAAACAGCTCAATCCCAACAATATTACAACAACTGAGGGAAATTCAACAAAAATAACAAGAAGCATGATAATTTAATCATAACCTAAAATCGCAAATAAAACACTCCAACATTCAATCCCGGAACAACTTATTACGTCCTAATGAAAAAATCTGACAGAAAACTTTGAATCACAGGTAGTATTATAAGCTGCACAGAAGACTTAGGTAATTTCCATAGCACTCAAAAAATAGTACAAAGTAAAAATCAAGAAAGAAACAAAAGCAGCCAAAACTGAGGCTATCACTGAATTCCAAACTTCGCTTACTGCAAGAGTTTGCTTTACTTCTTTCCCTTTTTGCCAGTGGGGAAAGCGGCTGACAGCATTGACGCCTGAGTGGGAGCAAAGTGCGTCCGTGCATGATCGAAGAGCCTATAATGTTTCACTTCAAGCTATCTGATCAACTTAAGAAGAGCGCGAACGGGAGGGGCGATTTGGCGACGTTTTTTTTACAACAAGGCTAGAATCCCATTTTACCGAAAGAGAAATTAAGAAAGATGTAGACGAATGAAATGAGAAGTTGATAAAGTCCATTTCGCCTCTGCGCGCGGACGAATTTTACCAAACAATACTCCCGAGGCTTCTAGATGGGGAACATAAATGTGGATAAGAAAGAGTGAAGCAGGCTGAACCATGATTTCGCGCAATCTCACAATAAGGAACACAAGGTATCAGTGGGATCATGCCGACTGTACAGTCTGTGTGAAAACAAAATTGCCATGATTGATCGCGCGCACACCCTGCTTCCTCCTTCTCTCGCGAGCGAGAGAGCTATCGGAATTTCGTTTTGACACAGACGAAGTTCATCCTCACAAGTTCTTGTACGGTGGTAAAATTTTCGACTCTTGCTACCGTCCAATATGAGGACCCCGGCAGGTCTGGTTGATAAAGTTCGTCTGAGGCCAGGGGCGAAACGAACTTTGTCAACTTCTCCTTCATACCTTTCCCTTTCTTGATTTATTTACTAATAGTATTCTGAAGATTGGGTCTAATATATTTATAAAATGGCAATTATGTCATTGTCCATGCTTGACGTACCTATGTTCTTATACATATGAACTTTACATACCTACGTGTTAGTATAATGTATAACTATAATTTATCTAATATTATTTGCCTATTTCTGACCGGACTTGATTAACAGGTACAAAAAGGGTAACAGTGGAAACAAAATTTGCTGAATACCTACAAAGTATTTCACTATGAAGAATGGATTGCGCAATGTTTTTAGAGCTGGAGCCCTGTCATTATCTTGGAATGCATAAAAACACGCTTTTGGCTTACTTTAAATGCACCAAATTTAGGAGAAAACGACGTTGCCTTCCCAACCAAACACCCGTATCCCAAGGATACACTAAGCTTTTGTGAAGGTGAAAAAACATGCGATGGTAAGTGAACGGTATGCTCCGAAAGACACTGCGGCATAGCAGTTTCTGAAACTGACCTGTTTATATATCCAACAACAGCATTCTTCAGATCACCAGGATGAAGAGGAAAATCTGGATTCGAACCATGAACGAATTCGTGCTCCAATTCTTTGTATGTTGTCACACTCACATTTCCTCCATTCTCTGGACTCCTCATTATATCGAGCCCTCGAAATGTAGTGACCATTCAATGAAAAATTGACATTCAACGGTCATTTGTGCAGATATCATTCAAGAAGCTTTGGCTGCTAGCGCGCTTCACGTAAGTTCAATCAACGCGAACTACAATAAATGACGTAATATTTTCGGGATTGAAACCGTTTGGGGGGGGCCACTCAAGAAAATGAAATGAATCGTCCATGAAAATGAAAATTTGAGCTGACATCATATGCCTGATAGCGTTATCAGTCAATGTTTTCGTGGAGACTCCATGGAAATACTTCGACTTCTGAAGGCTGTATCATTCATTCTCCAACTGAATCCTGAGTGGCCCCCCTTAGCGGTGTCATACCTATTTTCGAACAGCCTTACAGACATTTGAGCGGCATCTAAAAAGCGGTGAGAATGCAGTGATGTCGCTAAGACCTACGACTGTGACGGCCGAAAGCACCCCTGACACACTTTTTCAGTTTCTCGGCTTTATTCAGTTCACGGTACCCACCCAATTTGCTAAAATGAGCTTTGAATAAATCGGCGCGTTGAAAGAACAGAGAAACGATGAATTTCTCTGCGCCTGAGCCTTGTGTGAAATGTAACTGACAAGGGAACCACAATAAGTCATAGTGACCATTCCAAATGAAATGTACTTTTCTAGAACCATTTTCGGACGGAAAGTCCGAATATGCCCATCGCAGCTGCCTAGACCCACTCCGAAAAAAGTTATGAGCGTTTTTTCAAGCTTCGCGGCAAGGTAGGGTACCCCCCATGGAATTTTTAGGGTGTTTTTAAATTTTTCTCCTGATTTCGGTAAAAACATGTATGTAGGGGTAATCTGGGATGCTGAACACGAATATGGGGTTTGCTTGCCCAAATTTTGAGGTTTACTGTAGGTTACGGTAGGTAACATGCCATTTAGGAGACAAAACCTACCTCAATTTTCCGATAATCGACAAATGGACATCAAATTCGTATTCAGCACCCCAAATAACCCCCACATAGAAACTTTGAGACAAATCTGAGACTTTGACCAAACTACCGTACACCCACCGTAATCTACCTACCGTAAGCTGCCAAAAATCGATAAACCGACATCAGATTCGTGTTCAGCACTCTAAATAACCCCCAGAAGAACGATTTGAGCCACATCTTTCGTCACATTCCGGAAATCGTCAAAAGTCGCAATTTGCCATCAAATTCTCCCCCGATGGGAATATGTGAACGAATACAGTCGAAAATTTCGGAAAATCGATAAATGAGTCTCAGATTCGTGATCAGCGCCCCAAATAACCCCCCAGAGCGAATTTTTAGTCAAATCTGGAATAGTTTCCTAAAACGCTTCGAGAGCCCTCTGATTGGTATAAATAAACGCCCACCCGAAAATCCGTACAAGTCCAAAACGCTGTTAGTCTGCGCAAAGTTTGGAAAATGTTCCTTGAACCTAACTTTGCTTAGTGGGGTAGTTTTGGACGCTGAACACGATTATGAGGTCAGTTTCCGGATTTTCGTAAAAATAATGCGCTTTTTGGAGGGTACAATAAGTACGAAATTCGGAGAAAAAATGCCTATAACTTTTTTCAGAGTGGGTCTAGGCAGCTGCGATGGGCATATTCGGACTTCTCTTCCGAAAATGGTTCTAGAAAAGTACATTTCATTTGGAATGGTCACTATGACTAATTGTGGTTCCCTTGTGAGGAACGACGAGGTCTGAACAGTGAAAGTACAAAGCCTCTCCTTTCCCACCCAATTTCCCCGTAATGTGGTAGGGAGAGGAGTAGAGAAAAATTATAGTATCTGTGACGGCGAGCCTGCTCGCATGCTGGGCATATACTATGCTCCCGTTTCTTGCTTTGCGATGCTACAAATGAAGTGCTGGGCCTCCTCACCTACGATAGAAGGGAACTCTGACTTCCAGAAAAGGGGCCAGTTTCGGAACACTCACCGTATTTCTCAGCACAAATGACTCGAGCACTAACAAGGGAAGTATACAAAGCGTCTCTGGCATCTGCGAAAACCAGTTGTATTTATTTATTTATATGTATTATCCAGTTGTATTTATTTATATATTTATATGTATTATAAGTATTTCTTGGGCATCTTTAGTGGAACTGCGCAGTATCCCGTGCCGCTGTTTCCAAGAGATTATAAGCTCACGACGGTCGTTTTTTGTACTTTTTGTACCTTCCAGAACGAGCCGTAATCTTCCAAGAACCTGAAACGGGCCTCATAATCGTTTCCCAAAACACCCCCCAGACAAAGATAGGATTAAATCACATTTCTGAAACTTTGAACAGTTATAGCGCTTCCGACTGGTACGGCTTGAGCGTTTACTTCTACCAATAAGGGGTTCTGGAAGCGTACAAGAGGAATGTTCCAGACTTGACCTAAATATTCCCCGGAGAAGTGGTGGGGGTCTTTTGGGGTGCCGATCACGAATCTGAGGCCGATTCGTCGATTTTCTAAAGTTTCAACTCAACTCGTTCAAAGCTTCCTATTGGGGAACATTTGAGGACCAAACGCGGCTTTTGACGATTTCTGGAATTCTACAACAGATGTGGCTTAAATTATTTCTCTTAAGGTTATTTGAAGTGCTTAACACGATTCTGAGGTCCATTTATCCGCTTCAAACAGATTACGGTAGTTTCGTCGAAGTCTCAGATTTGGTTCAAAGTTTCGTTGTGAGGATCATTCGTGGTGGTGATTATAAATTTGAAGTTCATCCGCCGATTTTCGGAATATTGAGGCAGGTTTTCGTTCTAAATAGCATGGTACCCGCCGTAACCTACAAGAAACCTAAGAATTTCAACAAACGGACCCCTGACTCGTTTTCAGCACCCTAATCAACCCCTAAATACAAGTTTTGAGCCGATCCCGACAAATGTTTTCAAAACACCCCATAAAATGCCTTTTACTTTTCGTGGAGCTTCAAAAACGCTTATAACTTCTTGTAACCTGCAGCTCGGAACGAGACACCACAATGTTTTACTATAGATTGCCAAGAGATACTAACAATACGATTCGTTTTCGCAGATGCGACAGACGCTTTGTAGACTTCCCTTTTAAAGGCAGCATACACGCTCGTAAACGTTGTTGGGATAGCAATGTGAATCGAACCGTATGGCTTACAGCATAATGTCTACGCATTTCGAAGTGTCAAAAACGAGCCACAATGCCGCTACATGAGATGGAAGTTGGCCCCGCCCTGTATTTTCACGCCCCCTGTATTTGCCATTTTCCTCCGACGCAGGGTTGCTGGGCCATCTCCGCCGTCAGTGACGTGTGTGGTTCACTTGTTAGGCAACCTACCAACAGTACCAACGGTGGATATGACTCAGCAACCTTGCGTTGCAGGACAAGGGCAAATACAAGGGGCGTGAAAATACAGGGCGGGGCCAACTTCTAACTCATGTAGCGGCATTGTGGGTCGTTTTTGACACTTCAAAATGAGTAGGCGTTGTGGTCTGGGCCATACGATTCTATTTCCGTATTTATCTCAATCACGTTTACGAGCGTGTATGCTGCCTTTAAGCGAAATTCGAAACACGAAGACACTACCGACCTGTTCCAGACAGAAGGGGGAATATAAGCTGCTTCGAAATCACCATCGAAACGTTGCCCTGTAGATTTTGCGGCTCACAGAACGACCTTAAACTTAGCTTACTTTACATCAATGAAATTTCTGCTACCACAAAAATTTGTAGCCAAGCGATTTAAGAACTCACCGCGCTATCCTAACTTTGATTTGTTTCGGCGTTTCTAATGGGTCAAGAATATAATCGGGAGACGAACAGGACATTTTATTTCCATCACAACCGGGTAACAATGAGAACAACAATTGAGTGGGAGGTTGTGTCTTCAGGGAAGACCACAGCTAAAAATGAAGCATAGATGTGAGATGGAAGATGTCACAAGTATAATAAACGACAATGAACCTTGGGGGCTAGATTCGCAATTGGGGCCGAATCCTCGCCCATAATCGCCACGTCTGTCTTCAGCAGGTGGTTGTTGAGTGCGTAGAACAGCGGAACCAAATTGCCGGACAGTGATGTTCCTGAATAGGATAGTTGACTACAGTTGGACACGGATTCCAGTTCCAGAGCGATACACGATGTTTTTCAGACGATCATTGAGAAACGGCGCATTGGCTTCATTCTTGGACGTATATTGCCTTTATACATGGTAGACGATAACAGAATATTATAAGTAAGCTCAGTTGTACACACAGTTGTTGGAACCAGGCGAAACTTGAATATGCATCACAGGCTTTGTTAGCAGACAGGCGAGACCTGCGTTGATCCAACAGTTTTGTTTACAACTCAGCTACCTGGTGAAAATGGCAAGGCATTGGTATGTGAGCAATCATCAGAACACTTACCACTTTTCCAAAGCTTGCACTTAATTGATCAACCACGGTTGAATTGAACGTTCAGTTCAAAACGAATTGATGAATGTCTTGGTTAGGGCGTCGCCTGATCAGCACAACGCATTTCCCTTTCTTCTTTTTCTGTAGCCTCGGAGCAGTTTTTGTCACAGATTAAGGAACAGTGCGACCATCACAGTATTCGTCCAAAGGTCCATTATTGTTAGAGTAGTTGGTCTCATAGGGCACATGAACAAGTGCGCCGTGTCGTGTCCGGGAACACCACAGTCCGGGCATGCGTCTGGTCGGCTGCTGTCGATCTTGTTGACGTAAGACATGAGCAGTGTAGAAAAACCACAGCACAGCAAGGCAAGAGCACATTTGGCTCGCCTGCCGAGTTGAGACTCGGACTCGCAAACCCGAGGTGGCACTTCTCCCAGGAAAGTATTCAGAGCCGCTTTCTCAAGATATCCTCGAACAAACTAGGTATGCTCCTCACGCAGAAGACGGAGCATGATTCTGTACACGCTGCAGCTTATTCCATGAGGTGTCTGACACCAGATGCTGCCACACTGATGCCGCATATTCAAGAGCTTGCTGAAGTATTGCTCTACAGGTTGCCAATATAGTATCTCTGCTGCTGATCCAGGATAGACCTCCCAAAGCTCTTAAAGGCAGTGTTCACGATAATCTTCAATTTTGAGATTATTCGCTGTATTGATTAAGTGGCCCCCGGGTAGAACTAAAATGACGTGGAAATTGAGAAAAACGCACCAGAGGTACACAAAATCCTTAAGTATCACCCCACTTCTTAAGTATCACAGGAAGTGTTTGCTGTGACAGTCAAATCTTTTGTGGACCCATCCTTTGCAATTCTCCACTCTCTATTTCTCCGTTCTTTCCTTAGGCCCCCGTCATAGTCGGCCGAAAAACCTGCTGAGTCCGACTGAGTCCGGGGTGGAAAAACCTGCTGAGTCCCACTGAGTCCGGTTGCCCCCAGCGCCAACCAACTCCTCTGCGAAACACGCAATTGATAGTGACGATTATCACCTCAGCTGTGAATCGGAACGTGTTTGGTGGCTGATTTTTCTAGTTTTCAACATGTCTGAATCTGATTTACGTATCAGCAGTACGTGGGGCAGAGCGCAGACGGCGAGAGTCGAGATGCGGCGGGACTCGGCAGGTCGCAGTCGGCCGAAAAAATGCACCCAAATCACGTGAAAAACACCTATATCGACCGTGTGGGGTGAGGATGGTTCCGGTGGGACTCAGTGGGACTCCGTCGGTGCATTGGCCCCGCCCTTGTACGCATGAGAACCATCAGTATCGACCGGGGGGATTGCGGTGGGCATCAGACGGTCGCAGTGGGACTCAGTGGGTTGATTTTTTTGCACCCGTTTTCCACGAATTGGATGCGTATCGACCCGGTGGGACTCAGTAGATCCACCGACTATGACCGGGGCCTTAAAGCCCTAATTAGTCCTGCTTTGCATTGAATAATCTTCTATTTTTGATTGACCCAATTTTGAACCGGTGACAGCCACCATGAACATGTTCATCTAACAGGACAACTAGTCCATGTGATAGAATAATATCACTGAAATACGACGTTTTAATGCGTTTCTCGCCGTTTCTTCGTAGTTTTGGTAACACTTGGAGGCCAACGCATTGTTTTATGTAGAAAACTCGGGGACGAAAATCATCGTGAACACTGCCTTTAAAGGCACAGTACACCCTCAGATATGAATTTTGAGGTTTTTATGTAATTGTGTAGAAGACCCCTCCTGTATAACACGTGCCAAATGCGAGATCTCAATTCCTTCAAATAAGCTAGATATAAGCGACCACCACAGGCCCGACCTCCTACCAGATTTTCGAACTCGATAGGGTCTCGAAGGATGGATGAATTCCAACAAGTCGCCGTTCTTCAGTCCACTGCCGGTCCGTTTCCTTATCCTGAATCGCTCTCGTGCAACGGTTGCGAATTAAGAGAAATACAGGCCTGAGACAACTCGTCCACCAATTTTTGACCCTCAATATCTAGGCACCTTTGAGGAGCCATAACTCTGTCCAAAGGGGGTCTTGGACGATTTCAAAGATACCACTGTGATCAGCGTGTGACTCTCTCCAAGATAAGCATAAAATCTGAAAATTAATTTTTTGGGTGTCCTGTGCCTTTAAGAACTGTTTGCTTCTGTTCGGTGTTTTTATAGAACTTCAGTGATGGATCGAGAATAAGGCCAATCAGCTTGGGAAGCTCGCTGCTGGCAGGCGGTCACCATACCATTTGACATCGGGGTGGGCACTGTGTTTCTTGGTGTTTGTTGTGAACACTGATACAGAAGACTTTACAGCAGAAACTGTGAGCATCATACTATCGAGGAACAACTTTGTTATGTAGGCTTTTTTTAACGATTGCCTCATGTGGTCGAAATAAAACTAAACAAACTAAACTAAACTTCAGCTCGACGAGATAGTCGCTGATCTTTTTAGCGGCTACTTGCAGGTCACGGTCCTGGTACATGATGGCGATTTGGTCGGCGTACATAGCAATCTTTATATTCTGTGAAGGCTCAGGTAGATCCTCAATGTACGGGCTGAATAGGGCAGGAGACAACACTCCGCCCTGCGGAACACCAACTGCTATTAAAGTGCGATCGGATAGGTGATTCTGGAACAGAACTTTAGCCCGGCGGCCTTGAGTAAACGCTGCAATCTATCGCTTCTGCCAGGAAGGCAGCGAGGACTTCAACAGTCCCAAGTTAACAGAGTCAAATGCTTTGGCTTTTTTTTTGGTTTTTTTAGCATTGAACCCATTGACTGCAAACATCACGATCTCAAGTAGAGCAGTGGTGGTAGAACGAAGTTTCCATGTTGATGCTGCTGTCGCTCGTTTTGCTCAGCCAGGTCCCTCACGATCGACTTCTCCGCTAACTTAGCAACGGGCGATAGTAGGCTAATACGGCGATAACCCTTTGCCGTGCTTTGGGACTTGTTTGGCTTTGGCAACGGTATCACGTTGGCCGTCTTCCATGCTTGGGGTAGAATGCAGGTCCGGAAGAAGTGTTTATGATACCAGCGATCATCGGTAGAAGTTCCATGTGAGCTTCCGGAATATAATTTTCAATCTACAACAGAACAAGGACCCGATTGAAGGGATATGGCTCAACGGCGGGAATAACTACAAAAAATATTTAAAATTGGTTATAACTCATGTTTATGATATGTAGTAAGCTGGTGCTTTCCGCCAGCGAACAATGCGCTATGTGAGCAAGATCAACCCTGATTATACCAATCAAATCTTGATCAAAGTCGTTCCAAGAAAAAGCAATTATTTACAGAGAAAATGGTAATTATAAAAAAAGAGTAAATATTTACGAAAATGGTCCGTCACTGAAGGTTTTTTTTGTCAAAGCACACTTTCATAGGACGTCAGTGATTCGAAAAAAAATTAAAATGCCCATTCAATGTCAGCAAAATCAGGCAACGCGATTACGGCTTGCACACACGCTACCATGCAGAAGAGAGCAAGCAGAAAATTTTGAAATTTTTAGAGCAAAAATAGATTTTCTTCGAAGTGCTTGGTAGGCTAAAAAGGGTAGTAATAACTGCCTTCTGCTAGTAAGATAACAGCCCAAAAAATGGTGAATCTCGCTCTCTGAACAATAAATTAGCGTCGAAAATGATTTATTCCACTCTCCGAACATGATTTGGTGTTCGTGTCATCAGGACTCGAGATTGTTTCTTTTCAGTTTTTATATCGGGAGGGAGGAATCGTAGAAATTGTATATATTTTCACAAAATTTTGGTCAACGTGGGGGGTCGTAGCTCCGCCAAAAATTGGCGCAACGGGGCCGCTCAACCCTGATAGCGAGTGTATTAGCCATTGTTTTCCACAACTGCCAACTTCTTCTTCTTTGCAGCCGCAGAAGGGTTTTTGTCATAGGTTCAAGAAACGGGCGACCGAAGTTGGATTCAACCACAAATCTATTGTCGTCAGTGAGGTGGGCCTCTTCGGACAGTCGAATAGATGAGCTGTAGTGTGGCCGGGGTTACCACAATCCGGACACTCGTCAGGCTTACTGCTGTCGATCCTATGCAAGTATGACATCAGCATAGGGAAATGCCCGCAGCGCAACGAGGCGAGGGAACATCTGGCCCGCCTACCGAGTTCCATCTCGGTGTTGCTGACTTCAGGTGGTGCGATCCCCAATATGGGGTTGACAGCCACCCTACTCAAGTGATCCCTGACGAAACGGGTGTGCTCCGCACGTAAAAGACCAAGACGATCTAATTGGGAGTCCGTCCATCTTTGTATATTGACTTTCTCGGGAGTATCCGCAAAAGGCCTTCTGATATCTCTCTCTCTCTCTCACAGGATTCATAATCCTTCTTAATGGGTGATCAGGCTGCTTGACGATATTAATAACCAGTTGCTGCGCTTGGAGTTGATAGTGCTCCTTAACAGGCAGAATATGGGCTTCCGCATGAAGATGCTCCACTGGAGTGCTCTTTGCACACCCAGTGGCAATCCGAAGAGCAGCATTTTGAACTCGCTGCATCTTTGTCCACGATGAATCCGATACTATGTGTTGCCATACCGGTGCTGCATACTCCAACGCCGGCTGCAAGATTGCCTTGTACGTGGTCAGGATCGTCTCCTTACTGCTTCCCCACGACGTACCTCCCAGAGCTCGTTGAGCTTAGCTCTCACTGTAGCCTGTTTCTGTTCAGTGTTTTTATGGAACCTCAGCGAAGGATCCAATACTAGACCAAGCAGCTTCGGGAAACGTGCGGCAGGCAGACGAGCGTCTTCCCAGTTCACAACGGGGTGAGCACAGTGTTCCTTAGGGTCAGTGGAGAAAACAGACACAGATGATTTAGCGGCAGAGACAGTGAGCATCATATCCTCGAGAAAGCTCTTCAAGACGACGAGGTAGCTATTGATCTTGCGTGCAGCTACATTAATTTCTCTGTCCCGGCACAAGATGGTGATGTCATCCGCGTACGCAACGACTTTAATGTCACTTGGGGGGACGGGCAAATCTTCAAGGTAAAGGCTGAACAGAGCAGGTGATATGACTCCTCCTTGAGAGACGCCGGCAGCGATCGGGACGCTATTAGAGACATGTCCCTGGAACAGCACTTTTGCTCGGCGCCCTTTGATGAGTGCGGTTATCCATCGTTTCTGCCAAGGCGGGATGGTGGACCTCAAAAGCTTCTCAGACAGTATGCCCAAGTTGACAGAATCAAAAGCTTTCGTGAGGTCCAGGGCTACACCAACAGTGCGTTGAGGTTTATAGGCGCTGAAGCCATCCAAGACATAGCTCACAATCTCCAGCAGCGCCGTGGTGGTAGAATGTAATTTGCGGAATCCATGTTGGTGCTGCTGTTTGTTATTATGCTCGGCAAGCTCCTTCACGACCAGTTTCTCAGCGAACTTGACAATTGGTGATAAAAGACTTATTGGCCTGAATCCCTTCGCTGTGGATGGCGATTTACCAGGCTTGGGCAACGGAATGACGCTTGCCATTTTCCAGTCTTGGGGTAGGATGCAGGTGCGAAATGAAGTGTTAATGACGTCAGCCAGGATTGGCATAATCTCACTCGGCAGTTTCTTCAATACCGCTGGACTAATGCCATCCGGTCCTATAGCCTTCGAGTTGCGCATCTCTTTTACCACCTTTTCAATCTGCGCAGGCGTCACTGCTTCTGCTTCGTTCATGAGTGGCAACATACAGAGCTCTCTTACAGTCACTCGATTCTGTTTCCCTCTCTTAGCCTGAGTTATGAAAAAATTCTTTCCGAGAGCAGTTGCAGCCTCCTTTCCGGATTTGAAAACTCCATTCTCGAACTCGATCGTGGAATAGTTGGTGGAGGTGCTCTTGCCCGAGATCTTCTTTAGAACTTTCCAAGTTGACGCTCCATCACTCTTGAAATTCATCTTCTCCGTGAATTCCTCCCAACACTCCTTCTTGTGCTTGTCCAGATCTCGCTTAATTTCGCTGTCCAGCTCAGCAATGGACGGATCCAGGTGATCTGCGACTCTCTTTGAATCCCTTGTCCTTATCTTCTCCAAGATTTCCCTGGTGACATTCGGAAAGAAGGTCTTAACTCAGCCCTACGGAATGGCTGCTTTCATGGCCTTGCGAATCGCGTCGGTCAAATGACGTTCCTTCTGGTGCACGTTTCCATTCCATGGGTAGTCATCCACATGGCGAAGTGCCACCTCCCTGAACAAGCGCCAGTCTGCAAGGCAAAGATTTAGATAAGACCTTTGACGGATACCTGAATAAGGAGCAAGAGAATTAGAGAGATCGACATGGACAAAGACGGGGATGTGATCACTGGACAGAGTTGTAGCGGTCGACCAAGAGCAGGCGTTGGAGAGATTAGAAGACACAAGAGAGATGTCTGGACTAGAGGATCGGCCGTTGGCCGGGAGACGAGTGGGCAGATCATCGTTGAGAATGACCAGATCGCACTCCTCCGCCCATTCTTCGACGTCTTCTCCTCTAGCGTCAGTGTCAAGCGACGAGCAGAATGTATAAGCATTGAAATCGCCTGCGAAGACAACAGAGTGTGAAAGTGAGCAGTCGTACAACTGCTTGAGTGAGGGAGTAGGGTCGTAAGATTGGGGACAGGACGTAGTAGGAGGGATATAGATATTAAAAAGAGATTAAGGTGTTTTAAGAGGGAGATGGATAGGTAGGTACTCAAGAGTACCGTCCGATGGGGTGTTTGGTATGATATGAGGGGGTATATTAGATAATACGAAAGTGGAAACTCCCCCGCCGTGAGCTGACCTCGGAGCATGATAAGCAGTGTAGCCAGGAATGTTAGGTAAACGAGCGTTAGCGGAAGGAGACAGCTTGGTTTCCTGAACCATAATGATATCAGGATGATGAGTACATGCGAAAAGAGAGAGTTCAGACAGCTTGGCTCGAAGGCCGTTGAGGTTGATATGTACAATAGAGAGAGGGGCGGTTGGTGAATGAGGAATCAGAGTTGCTGGGGGCAGAGCACAGAACACAACGGAAGGAAGAGTCGTGTTGTCTCGCAGAACTGAGACCCGAACAGGAGAGATGCACCCACCTTTGGCATCCGAAGCACTGGACGCTTGTTTTCCTCCATGTGACATCCTTGCCGCACGTGTCGCATGGGTACTTCTGAGCGGGTCCTGGATTCCTCTCGACGCCGGCCATTTGTAGTAGAATCTTTAGGAGAGCTGCGACCAGCTAGCACCTCTCCCATGACAAAAACCCTCTTCCCGGAGGGGTTGACGTCGGTTTGCACGGAGGTGGTCTTCTTTCCTCCACACTGCCACGGCACGAACGTACGACATCTCGGCAGCACAACTGCCAACGAAACTTCTCAATAACTTCTGCGAAAAAAATTATTATAATGTGATCTATTGTCGGAATTCGGCGAACTTGGAATCTTTAGCCCCTTCTGAAATAATAATCTCAAGGGAAACCGAGCCCGCAGAAGCATTCGAATTCCCACAAGACATTCTAGAATAACAGTTCGTAGACTGGTGAGAAAGCTTGTATACATGAACAAGTCTCTCAGGCAACCACAATAAAATTCAAGAGAGAAATGGAATCAGAAATGCTCGGTTCACAATAAGAAAAAAGAATTTAGGTTGCCTACTTCTGAGCCCGCGGAAATACGAAACAACAGCACCTCTCTCTCTCTCCTGTCTCCCTCTCTCTCGAATGTAAGATGTCTACTCATCGGCAGCATTTACTATTTACTCAAGATAACTTTATGATTGCGAAATTTGCAACTGTACACTCTTGGACAGTTTTTATACGTAAGGATGATTCAACTCGGAACAAAAATACCTTCACAAACTGCCGTCTCGTCGCGGGTTACCGATGAAGCCATCTTGTACATATTCAGCACATACTCTCTGAAATCATGCAATACTGAAAACCCACCCACTTCACAAACCCAGAAATTAAATTCTGTCGAGGCACTTACTGTGAGAACATAGAGTTGATCTCGGAAGACTTTAAAGCTCGAACTTTCTCCTCCAAATCAAGTTGTTTGATAAAGAATGAACAGATTTGGTGGAAATACTCACTCCTAGCTTCTCGCGTATTCCACGACACCTGATGCAATACGTCTTCGATAAAAGCATATACAGTCTTTGAGGCAAGAAATCATGAAAAAATGCACCTTTTCATTGTCAAGGAAAGCTTCTGTGTCAGAAATTAGTACGACTCCATCAATATTGATTCCTCTACTAACGATGGACTGAAATACGTGATCAAGGGAGAAACATATAACATCAAGACAACGAGGAAAGCGCACCTTCAATTTCAATAAACCCATAAGAAATCCAAGATGGAAGCGTCCTTTAGGGTGAATGGTGAACGTTACCCGAATCGGTCTTCCTTCCGCTATACAAGATCGCAAAGCATAATCATCACTTCCCACCAGCTGAAAAAGGAACTGAATATAGTTTTCCATTTTCTTTGCGTAGTAGTACAGTTTGGATAACGAAATTCATATTTTCCGAGACAGGGCTTCTGAACTGAATTTAACACTTAAGATTAGGGGAAATTGGAGGCTGTTGTGTTGGGCCTCAGCAGA
Organism: Aplectana chamaeleonis; assembly: GCA_029168955.1. Taxonomy (NCBI): domain Eukaryota; kingdom Metazoa; phylum Nematoda; class Chromadorea; order Rhabditida; family Cosmocercidae; genus Aplectana; species Aplectana chamaeleonis. The sequence continues at coordinate 54,512 of JAPDOI010000506.1, forward strand.
GCTACGACTCTCTTGGCGACCAAAGATAGTAAAAAAATTTCGATATCTTGACCAGAATTTTCAGTAATCGGCTTTTCCTATCACCCATTCTTTTGCCACACATTTCTGCTACTAATTCATGCCCTCGGTGAAGAGGGTCTGAGCCAATTTGTCGCCAATGAAAAATCGGATTCACTGACAATACGTCAGAAGCCGCATGATTCAAAATCTGAATCACCAAAAAGTGCCACTATTCAACTCGAGTACCGGAAAAATGCCGTTCTGATAAGGAGTCTAAGGGGTAGGGCACTGGAAGATTCCGCATGCGCTGTCTGCGCTGCGACTTGTGTAAGGACCTCCACTTCAGGTTTTTTACGAATGTTCACACTAGAAATTTGCAGAAAGAACTCATCCCAAGTGAACCCACTACACGCGACAGTAAGAAAGCAATCCCATATTGATAGCGCAACTCGGGTTTTCCACGTTTTGAACTCCAGTGGTCGACGAAAAAAACGCACGAGCTCAACGCAATATGAAGTCCGTCACTGTTTTTTGGTAACTTACGGTAGGCTACAGTAATGATGTCACAATGGGCCAACCAAGCCTTTCATTCCTTTGGGGTCAATAAATTGGTGCCAGACTTGTCTGGAAGGATAAAAACACTGGCTTGGACATCGGCTGCAGGGCTGTGGGTAATTACGGATTACGGTTTACGATTTACGAATTACGGGCGTTTTTGGCGAAATTTTTACGATTTACGAAATTGGGCCCAAAATCGTAACGAATCGTAATAAAACGTGAAAACGCGGTTGAATGAACAATGCAAATCTGCAGTCAAGTACAAATATGAATTTAACACTTTCAATACAACACAACTTAAACACTTTCAAGTTTAACACACTCCTAATAATTGATCACTCTTAAATTTTCAATTTTCAGTGAACCCGTACCCTTGCATTCCCGGCCGGTTGAAGTCAGCAGTAGGTCAGTCATGAAGAACTATAATTGTTGATAACGAGCTTTAGGTATGACCAATCGCTCCCCTTCTCACTCTGACGGACCCAAACTTATTATTTGGTTCCAAACTTTCCTTGCTCCAAGCCGAGCCAGCCCGACAGCTTCACAGCTATTTACTTCCATGGAATGCTCTTGTCACATGATAAACACCAGAGACGCAGCTGCCGAGATGTCGTACGTTCGTGCCGTGGCAGTGTGGAGGAAAGAAGACCACCTCCGTGCAAACCGACGTCAATCCCTCCGCGGAGAGGGTTTTTGTCATGGGAGAGGTGCTGGCTGGCCGCAGCTCTCCTGAAGATCTTACTGCAAAGAGCCGGCGTCGAGAGGAACCCAGGACCCGCGAAGAAGAAGTACCCATGTGCCACATGCGACAGAGATGTCAATTGGTATGGAACCAGCGTCCAATGTTTTGGATGCGAAAGGTGGGTGCACTTCTCTTGTTCGGGTCTCAGTTCTGTGAGGCACCACGATTCTTCCTTTCGTTGTATTGTGTGCTCCGCCTCCAGTAACTCAAATTCCTCATCTATCATCCGCCCCTCTCTATTGTACATATCAATCTCAACGGCCTTCCCGCCAAGCTTTCTGAATTATCTCTCTTTGCCCGTACTCATCACCCGGATGTTATCATGTTTCAGAAAAACAAACTATCTCCCTCTGCTACCTCTCGACATCCAATGTTAAAAAGGACATGGTGCGGTTATCATACTCGTCATCTCAGGAAACTACGGTAGAATCTGGCACTTTGTCAGATTTCGTCATCGATCGGCGCTATTCTCGTGAGCAGAGACGACGTTTGGCGCCGATCGATGACGAAATCTGGAAAAGTGTCAGATTCTACCGTAATTTAGTGCCAGTCCGCAACCGCACCATGTCCTTTAACTTTGCGGTCAACTGTATATATTCCACCTCCTACATCCTCAACCTACAATCCTATCCTCTACTTAAGCAGCTGAACGACTGCTCCCTCTCATCTACGGTTGTTTTCGCGGGAGATTTCAACGCTCACACTTTTTGCTCGTCTCTTGGCTCTGATGCTAGAGGAAATGACGTCGAAGAATGGGCGGAGGAGTGCGATCTGGTTATCCTTAACGATGACCAGCCCACTCGTCTCCCTGCCTACGGCCGATCTTCCAGCCCAGACATCTCCCTTGTCTCTTCTAATCTCTCTAATGCCTGCTCTTGGTCTACATCCACAACTCTTTCCAGTGATCACATTCCGGTCTTTGTCAATATCGATCTCTCTAACTCTCTTGCTCCCTATACAGGTGTTCGTCATCGTTCTTATCTCAATTTAGGCCTTGCAGACTGGAGCCTGTTCAGGGAGGTTGCACTCCGCCAAGCAGCCGAATATCCGTGGAATGGCAATATACACCAGAAGGAGCGCCACTTCTCTGATGCCATCCGGAAGGCGATGAAAGCTGCGATCCCTGAAGGTCGTGTCAAGACCTTCTTTCCCAATGTCACCAGGGAGACACTGCAGAAGATAAGGACAAGGGACGCAAAGAGAGCTGCTGATCATCTTGACCCAGACATTGCCGAGCTGGATAATGAGATCAGGATGGACCTTGATAGGCACAAGAAAGAATCTTGGGAAAAGTTCACTGAGAAGATGAACTTCAGGAGTGATGCTGCAGCAACGTGGAAGGCTTTGAAAAGGATCTCCGGAAAGTTCACCTCCGCCAACAATTCCACGATTGAATTCGACGGCGGAGTCTTTAAGTCAGGGAAAGAGGCCGCAAATGCTCTTGGGAAGCATTTTTTCATAACTAAAACAAAAAGAGAGAAGCAGAATAGAATAACTGTTCGGGAACTCTGTAAATTGCCACTTATGGCTGAAGATGATGCAGTCACGCCCGCTCAGGTCGAGAAGGTTATCAAGGAAATGAGTAACTCGAAGGCAGTATGGCCAGATGGCTTGAGCCCAGCAGTTCTAAAGAGACTGCCAAGTGAACTACTACCCCTGCTCGCTGACGTCATTAATACATCGTTTCGGACCTGTACATTACCTCAAGATTGGAAAGTAGCACGCATCATCCCATTGCCTAAGCCGGGTAAATCACCATCCACGGCAAAAGGTTACAGGCCAATCAGTCTTCTCACCTATTGCCAAAGTTGCGGAAAAATTGGCTGTGGAGGAGCTCTCCGAACACAATAGCAAACAAAAGCATCAACATGGTTTCCGTAAGCTACATTCCACCACTACGGCCCTACTGGAAATTGTGAGCTATGTTTTGACGGCTTCAATGCCATGAAACCTCAGCGAACCGTAGGTGTAGCCCTCGATCTAACGAAGGCTTTTGACACTGTAAACTTGGGCATTTTGTCGGAGAGCCTGTTAAGGTCTACCATTCCGCCCTCTGGCAGAAGCGGTGGATAACCGCATTCACCAAAGGACGTCGGGCAAATGTGCTTTTCAAGGGCACGTCTCCAATAAGATCCAAATCGCCGCCGGCGTACCTCAAGGAGGAGTTCTATCGCCTGCTCTTTTAGTCTGTATATTGAAGATCTACCCGTTCCATCCCAAGACATCAAGGTCGTTGCATATGCGGATGATATTACTATACTATGCCGGGATCGCGACATAAATGTAGCTGCCAGTAAGATCAATGACTACTTGATCGAGTTGAAATGTTTTCTCGATAGCAAGATGCTTACGGTCTCTGCCGCTAAATCATCCGTCACAGTCTTTTCCACTGATCCTGCGGAGCACAGTGCTCATCCCATGGTGAAATGGGACGAAACTCGCCTGCCGGCCGCCCGATTCCCTAAGCTGCTCGGACTCGTGTTGGACCCTTCGCTGAGGTTTCATAAGAACACTGGAGCAGAAGCAAGCTGCAGTGAAAACAAGACTTAACGTCCTACGTGCTCTCGGCGGAACGTCCTGGGGATGCAGTAAAGAAACGATCCTGACCACGTAAAAGGCCATCGTACAGCCCGCCCTGGAGTATGCTGCACCAGTCTGGCAGCATATCGTGTCGGACACATCCTGGTCCAAGCTGCAGCGCATCCAAAATGGAGCTTTGCGAATCGCAACAGGCTGTTCTAAAAGCTCTCCAGTAGAGCACCTACACGCCGAAGCTCGCATCGTGCCAGTTAAGGAACACTGCCAACTTCACACACAACAGCTGTACATAAACATTCGGAAGCAGCCCAATCATTCGTCGCGAAGAGTATTAGACCACGTGAGAGAGAGGTGTAAGAAAGCCGTTTGCTGATGCTCTCACGAAAATCAATACACAGAGATGCACCAACGCACAACAAGAACGCCTCCGTCTCTTACGTGCTGAGCATACCCAATTCGTCAAGGATCACTTATGCAAGGCCGCCGTAAACTCCATTCTCGGAGTCGTGCCGCCTGAGGTCAGCGAAACCGAGATGGAACTCGGTAGGCGTGCCAGGTGCACCCTTGCCTCGTTGCGCTGCGGGCACTCCCCCATGCTTATGTCTTATTTACATAAGATCGATAGCAGCAGACCTGACGAGTGCCCGGATTGTGGTAATAAAGGGCATACTACTGCGCACCTTTTCAACTGCCCGATGAGACCGACATCGTTAACAACAGTAGATCTGTGGACGAATCCGACGCTTGTGGCTCAGTTCCTCAATCTATGACAGGACCCTCTCTGTGGCTGCAGAAGAAGAAGAAGACCAGAGACGCAGACCACACAAGAGCAACAGTCTATATCGCACCAAATTTCTGTCCACAATTGCAGACAACCGCTGTTACAACACGTACTGCAAACAGAATCATGCTGTGACCGCGAGGTCCTGGCATGATTGATGTTCGTCACAGCACCACTATCTTCAAGCTCTCTGTAAACTTCTTAAGCGGTCGTCTGCAACTGCGGACAGCAATTTCACTCCAATATAAATTTGTAGACAGTAAAAATGGGGCTCGGCTCTAAAAACCTGGCTGGCTCATGGAGCAAATAAAGGTTGGAACCCAATTTACACTTCGTTGCAGAATTTCGCGGAGATTTCAGAAACAACCTTCCCCACGCATCCATCTTTAGCGGTTTCAAAGATACAACCACAAAAGTAGAACTTCGTGAATTCAAATCTGCCGGAAAATCGGGAAAATATTTTTCTGACCTAAAAACAATATTCTGAAAAGATTTTTTACGTGGACTGCCAAAACAGCCTTTGATGTCTATCTTCAGAGGCTGCGAGAGGAGAGGTGGTAATTTCAAAACTTCGTTTTAAACATTTCTAAAAAATTATGGCTGCAGGGTCTCTTACTTTTTCAAAAAAGTTTTCAAATGTTTTTAATAATGAGAAGCAAATTCTGAACGCAAAAGAAAAGAAGATAGAGAACCTAATTTTTGAAAGCGCAGATTTAGAGGGAGCCCTCATCCTTTTACATTTCAAAATCCTAAACAACCACCACTCAGACCGCCGTCTCCACCCCAACAAACTCGGTTATGGGGAGGAACGCTTATAACTCCGTCCAGAGCAACGCTTCACAAATATAGAGAGCAGACTCGATTTCTGCGTCGAAAAAGTGGTTTTGTAAATGTACAATAATCCCTTTTGGGATGGCCACCTTATCCAAGCATCCTTCCTCGAAAGATTAAGGCTGAAACTATCGAACCGAAAATTTTTCTCATCACAGTGTTGCCCTCCTTGGCTTCAACTGAACTGTGTTTGGTAGAGCGATGATTCCCTTTCGTATTCGAAAGTTGGGCGAAACTTGGCACAGGTGGTACTTAAATAAACGTAGAGTTTCCATTTTGTATATTAGAGTCGTTTCTATCCCACGTATGTGGACTGAATATTTATTCAAGTGCTGCTCTAAAAATGTCACTTTGAAACCCAACCTCCAACTACATGGAAACACCTCATCACTGAAATGCTACGGTGTTTCCACATCGAATGAAGTTTGGGTCATGTGTGGGCTCATTACTCATTATCAGTTACGATTTACGAACTGATAATAGCGTCACATATCTGACGCCATCCGGAAGACTAAAAAAGCGGCCATACCTGAAGGACGTGTGAAAAGTTTCTACCCTAATGTCACCAGGGAGATTCTACAGAAGATCAGGACAACAGATGGAAAGAGAGCTGAGAATCATTTGAACCCTGAGGTGGCCAAGCTGGATGAAGAGATAAAAAAGGATCTGGACAAGCACCAGAAAAACAGTTGGGAGAAGTTCACAAAAGGTTGAATTTTAAAACCGACGGAACGTATGATCGCAGATATCATAAACACTTCTTTCCGAACCTGCACTCTACCCGAAGCACGGAAGACCGCCAATGTGATACCCCTGCCTAAACTCTGTCCGAGAAACTATTGAAGTCCTCGCTACAACCGTGGCAGAAGCGTTTGATCGCAGCGTTTACGAAAGGGCGTCGGGCCATAGTGCTACTCCAGAATCACGTCTCCGATAGTATACCTGTAGCAGCCGGTGTGCCGCAGGGTGGAGTTTTGTCACCTGCCTTCTTCCGCCTGTATATTGAAGAACTACCTGAGCCTCCTGAAGATATAAAAAATGTTGCGTATGCCAACGATATCACCATCATGTGCCGTAATCGTGACATACAGGTAGCCGCAAACAAGATCAGCGACTACCTCGTCGAGCTTAAAAACTTTCTCGATAGTATGATGCCCAGTTTCCGCGGCGAATTTTTCTGTTTCGGTATTCACATCTGACCCAAAGGAACACAGCGCCCAACCTGTTGTCAGGTGGGATGGTGATCTCTTGCCTACAGCGCAATTTCCCAAACTGCTGGGCCTCGTTTTGGACCCAGCGCTGAAGTTTCACAAAAATGCTGAACAGAAGCAGGCAATTATAAAGACAAAGCTTAATGTGTTGAGAGCTCTAGGGGGAACGTCCTGGGGTGGCAGCAGAGAGACAATCTTGACGACATATCGAGCTAGTCTGCAGCCTGCATTGGAGTATGCTGCACCTGTCTGGCAGCACATCGTGTCGGACAGTTCCTGGACTAAGATGCAGCGAATTCAGAATGCTACGAATAGCCACTGGATGTGCAAAAAGCTCACCGATTGAGCATCTTCACGCCGAGGCCCGTATCTTGCCAGTGAAAGAGCATTGTCAGCTCCAGGCTCAGCAGATGTTTATTAATGTCCTTGAGCAACCTAATCATCCGTCGAGAAGACTATTAAAACCCGTAAGAGAGAAATCGATCAGAGTGCCGTTTGCCGATGCTCCGAACAAAGTGAATGTACAGAGATGTACCGACTCGAATCAAGAACGGCTTCGTCTCTTACGCGCGGAGCACACTCGGTTCGTAAAGGACCATCTCGCCAAAGCGGCCGTCAACCCTATTCTCGGTGATGTGCGGCCCAGGGTATGTGATACCGAGTCCGAGCTCGGTAGGCGCGCCAGGTGTATCCTCGCTTCGTTGCGCTGCGGACATTCTCCATTGCTTATGTCTTACCTGCACAGGATCGACAATAGCCAGCCTGACGTGTGCCCGGACTGTGGAAACCAAGGCCACGACACTAAGCACCTATTTGATTGTCGGAAGAAGCCAACAACGCTCAGTACAATAGACTTGTGGACGAATCCAGTGCTGGTCGCCCAGTTTCTCAACTTGTGACGAAACCCCTCTCAGTGGCTGCAAAGAAGAAGAAGATTTACGGATTACGACGAATTTCAAAACTTACGATTTCCGGAATCACAAATTTCAGTTACGCACAGTCCTGATCGGCTGGCCCCTTCGAGCCATTGTATGGGCCCAGTACACATTAAAAAGCTTCTACGACTCTGAGTGGGAATCGAATGAGTGGCGCATCCCCAGAGGGATTGATCAGCGGCGAGAACTGCGTGCTTTATCCTTCATGTCGACGTTTACAATTGGGCTTAAACTCTGCCAAAGAGGATTCCCTGAGATGCTGATCAGGAATTTAGTGTTCTTGAAAAATCATGTTTGAGCATTATGGCAGGTTAATTGTCATTCGAGCACAGCACCCTGCCGTATTCCTCCGAAAAGCGAATAGCGGATTCGTGACCAGCACCTCATAGAACCCTAGTGGCAAAGTTTAAAGCCACAGTCCAAGCTCAGGGGTAATTTTTGATATTATATTCCGGCCGCCGTGTATAGCAACCCTGCCAAGCGCGAGATCTCAATTCGATCAAATAAGTGAGAAACTTCAGGGAAAAAGTCGGCCCCGCCCACTTTACCCCAAAAGCCTAACCGCGAATACCGCCCCGGAAAGGGAACCAAGAGCTCTGCTATTGTACATTTTGCCTTTGAGCATTGCTACACAAACCAATTTTTCCGTTTGCAAAGAATTTGGTTCCTTATCCGAGGCGGAACGCTTGATTATGCTTTTAGGGTACTGGGGGCGGGGCCGACTTTTTCCCTGTAGTTTCACATTTATTTGATCGAATTGAGATCTCGCGCTTGGCAGGGTTGCTATACACGGTGGGTGGACTATAATATCAAATTTTATCCCTGAGGTTGGACTGTGCCTTTAAGCCAAAGTTAAGATATCGGTTCTCCTAAAGATTTTTTCCAGAGTGCCGTATACTAGCTTGTGTCAGACCGGATATCATATTGGATAATCGAATTCCGAATAATAGAAAAAGGTCAGAATCCGAGTGATTCAAAATCCGACTCACAGAACAACGTAATACTCGGATCGATCCAAGAGCCGACTATCCGGTCAGCGTCTCTATTTGGATGGCTCCAATTATACGATGTTGCAATTATGAATGAATCCGTTTGAGTCAAATACCCTCGAGCTTTGATTTTGAGTTATCCGGAATCCGATCATCCAAATTTTTTAATTCGAACCCAACTTATACACTTTAGCAGTTACAGAAGATAAGAGAGCTAATTAGAAATCCAAAAACTTGAAACGGTAAAAACTAATGAAAGCAATCAACAACCAATAAAGAATGCCATTTACCTTGTCTTCACCAATAATTTGGTTTATGGTACCAAACTGCTCATCACTGAGGTCAAGAGCACGACGTTGTGCGGCGTCTGACACATGAGGGTTCACATCTCTGTAGCCTTTTTCAAGGGCTTCTCGAACAACATCAGTTTTGCAGTGATCTTGCACCTGAACACTCGATTACAGTTGAGAATAAATTTGAGTAGAAGCAAACAAATCAACCTTCTCAAGCAGTTCATTCAAAAACTCCACAAGAGTCTTTTTCAAAGCGTCGGGAGAGATGGTTCCATCCAAAAAAGATTCCTGAATTTCTTCATAGGTGTAGAACTCCCTAAAAACGAAGCACTAGATAAATTCCTAACCGAAAGGGAGGAGGAATAAAGGCGTGCACTTACTTATCAGCAATCAATAAGGCGTTTGGACTGACAATTGGAATAAGCACATAATTAAAAAATGCCAGCACCCCATTGTCACTTGCTTGTCGTGGACAAGCAGCACTGAGAATTTTCCGCTCAACAACATCACGGCCGTCCAAAATATCTATCTTGGAGTCCGCTTCAGAGCTAAACAAACCAATAGCAAAGCACATATGTCCTATACCTACGTATCATCGTGCCTAAAGGGAGCCAACAGGTGAACAATTACTAGTTAAGGCCTCTCATAATGGGCGGGGCACTTTGCGCCGCAATGATGGTAAAGAGAATGCAACCACAAAGGCCCTTAAAGCCACAGTCCAACCTCAGAATCGAAATTTTGTTTTCCTGCTTATCTTGGAGAAAATTTTACGCTGATCACAAATGTGTCTCCAGAATCGCCCAGAAACCACTACGAACGGAGTTATGGCCCCTCAAAGATTCTGAATTTGAACGGCGAAAAGTTCGCGGACGAGTTGTCTCGAGCCTGTTTTTCCTCGTTAATTGCAGCTATCTTTTTGAAGCAGGTCACAAAATAAAGCCAGACCGAAAACAAATGGAAGAACATAGATTTTGTTCAAAACCGGTCGCGCTTCTCTTCCCTATCGAGACCAGAAGCTTGTCGGTGGGCGCTACTCATTTTTTCTTCCGTGGGGGCGGAGTCGACTTTTTCCTTGCCTTTTCTCGCTTATTTGAGCGAATTGAAATTTCGCGCTTGGCAGAGTTGCTATTCACGACAACCGGAGTATAATATCAAACATTACCCCTGAGCTTGGACTGTGCCTTTAAGCTCCACCGTAGGGGCGCGACCCGCCCCGTTCGGCTACGCGGAAGCCATTTAGCGCCGGGTTCATGCCAATGGAGAAGCCAACAATGGCCGCCAACAGCAGGGTTCATTTACTTGAGAGGATATAAAAAGAGTGACTAGTTGATGAACACACCTGCTCATTTTGGAACCAGTCAATCCTGGAACCATAGGGTTCATCAAATGCCACCGCTTTCCCAACTTTAGTTTTGGCAATTGTTCTTCCGCTAAGATGAAGATTTTGCGTTGATCAACGCCGCCGAATTGGCCATCTACCTTAACTCATGCACTATCAGTAAAAAAAGTAACAGTAAAGTTCACAAAGGGCTTAAACTAATACAAAATATATATGTCAAATGCAAGTAACCTTCAGGTACTGCTCATCCAGCGCCTGCAGCAAGGGATACAGAAGACCTGATAACAACGGAGATTCAACCTAGAACATAACAGTGTACAACCACATAGCCTCAAATCATCAAAATGATTTCGTATAATTAAAGGCACAATACACCCTCGACATGAATTCGGAGAATTTCATGTAAATGTGCAGTAGAACCCTCCTGTGTACCACTTGCCATGTGCGAGATCCCAATTCCTTCAAATAAGCAAGAAGTAGGTGACCACCACGGGATCGACCCCCATTCTTTCACCACTATAGGCCACACCCCCTTTCTTGATTTTCGAGCTCAATAGCGACACCAAAATCGATACCGCAACCAACATTGGCAGTCGGGGCAGGAACGGTGAGCGATGGAGTGGGAAGTGAAGGCACGCTTATATCGCGAAAGTATCCCACACATTGCATCAAGGTGTCACCGTCCGGCAAACTAAGGCCTCTGGTCCATAACATCTTAGGATCCGTACCTGGGGAGTTCATCGAGTCTTTGGCCACAAGCCACAATTTCGCCACTCTGAACTGTCGATCGCTGTCGAGTGATATCCAACAAACTGCGCTGTCCAATTTTCTAAGCTATTTCCATGCACCGTTTGCTGCTTTGCAGGAAACTCGCCTCAAGGATAGACCCGTCATCAACGTCGGAGAGTACGCTATCTACTGCGGTAACGCTGATGATAGGAGAGTGGGAGGCTGTGCGATAGCTGTAAGAAAGGACTTCAATGGTATGATCGACGAATTCGGCTCAACGTCGTGTAGGAATGCATTTGTGCGACTGCGGGATCACAGAGGGTTAAATCTGTGGATAGTGAGTGCTCATGCGCCCACTGAAACAGCCGAGGACAATTCGAAGGATGCGTTTTATGAGGAACTCAATACGTTGCTGGCCTGGATACCTTGTCAACATGCTGTTGTCTTGGGGATTGACGCAAATGCGAAGATGGGACTTGATCAGGAATCCGAAGTACTCGGTAAATGGTTCTACCCAGTGGAGCAAACATCGGACAATGGCTACCGCCTTGTCGACCTTTGTGAACGCAGTGGTCTGATTATTGCATCGACATTCAAGAGGAATCATCGCCGCCATCAGCTTACGTGGCAGGGACCAACCCAGCTGTCTCTGGAAGAGCAGCGGAAGCGGAAGATGACAACTTTGAAACTACAGCTCGACTATGTTCTGACGAGGAATATTCCAGTATCGGACATTCGAAGAACTAGAGCTGTGTGGGATGTCGCATTCGATTCGGATCACCGTCCAGTTCTGTTGAACTTCACTGCGAGGATTCATAAGAGAAAGCGAGTGGCTAAGCTTATCCAGAGGATTGACATGACAAGTCTCAGAGATCATTCATTCACTCAACGACTTTATTTTGGAAATAAAGAAACATACATACATATATACGTATGTGAATGAGATTCTTGGTTAAAGTGAAAAGAAGATGCATAACAATGACAGAAGTAAGAAGGGGACAAAATGTGAACCAGGGGTATGCATTTTCCGTTTACCGATTTTCCGGATTTACCGGTGTTTTTCGGTAAATTTTGATTTACCGATTTACCGAATTTGGCCCGAAATTTACCGAAATCTTTACCGAAAAGAAAAATTGGGTAATTGTCGCTCAATCGGCCTACTTCTTACTCGTATTTCACGGGTTTGCCACTTTTATGGCATGCCTTTGGCCCTTTCTTCCTTTGGCCCATATCCTTCTTCATCCTTCTTTTTGTTACTCTTTTTAACCCTTTGGCTTACTTTTTGAATGTCCAAAAGATCTCATCATCTTTTGTATCACATGCTTCTTCTTATCGAGATACTACTACGAGAAATACATACTTTATTCAGAAATGTCAACAGGGTTGAAACGCAGCAGAATCCTGAAATAGATATTTCAGGAACTGGAAAACTTCTTTTCGGAGCCCCCGAACACAACACTGAATCCACTGCAATTATGGAACAACTTCAGTGTGAAATTATCGTACCCGCTCCTTTCCTCACTGACCAATATGTATTTTTGTGCGCCTCCTGGCACAGTTGAGGCAGAAATGATGTCTTCCTCCTTGACGACGGAAAATTTCGAAATGTTCCTTTTTCTCAAAATCAACGTCCGGCTGATCGGGTTCAGTCGTTGAGCTCGGTTTAATATGTAAAACTCGTTTATTACTTGCACTATACTCATGCACTATTGAAAATGAAACATAAATAATATTGGTCATTTGTTCTATCGTATGGTATATGTACCGAAATCGACGTTAGATTTTTTTCCGAATTTTCCGTATTTACCGAAAAAAAATTCGGTAAAAACTTTCGGTAAAAAATTTACCGAAAAGAATTTTCCGCACACCCCTGATGTGAACCTTTTGCAGAGAATTTTTTCAACGAATCGAATGACCTCTTGTCTCAAGAGACCTACGACCACCGCTTCTGGGCACAACAAAGAAGGCAGAAGAAGCTGGAAAAACCTGTCACATAAGATTAACAGTAACACCCTTTTAATTAGAGTGGACGCTCACTCGTCCCTTGTAGTGACCTGAGATCGTACTTGGATAGTCTACTTGGATCCGAGATGCTCAACCTACGCGTGGTGGATCTGTGGAGTCGACTACCAAGATCAAGGAGACTCATCAAACGGGCATCAACAACTCCACGAGGAGTTTTTTCTGTATGGGAGTGCAAATGGCTGGCTGCCGCACTCCTTCGCATTCTACTGTTACGAGCCGGCATTGAGAGGAACCCAGGGCCACGCAGCAAGACTCCACGATATCCCTGTTGTCATTGTGGATTATCGGCTCAACATGCAAGCGTCCAGTGCGGTGGTTGCCTCGGCTGGGTACACCTCAAATGTTCGGGGTTAATTTCAATTCAATTCAATTTTATTGACGTAGGCATACACCCACGTGAAAAGCAAGACAACGCATCGCAAAACAAACAGTCAACCAACAATGCTGATTATGCAATATAAAAGACGCAAATAAGGAAAAAAAATTGAATGTAAATCACATCAGAAAACCCCTGATTCCGACAGAACAGCCGCTCTTTTCCTGATTAGGTGAGGAGAAGTATGAACAGATAAACCTTCATTCAAAAGTCTATTGAGTAGAGGGATAGTTCTAGCTATGAAAAATTTTGCTCTGACCTGTGTTCTTCCCACCTGAACCTTAATTTTGTATTGGCTTCCTCTAGTTCTGGTCCGTATCAAAGGGAAAAAAGAAACCGGGTTAAGAGGACTCTTAAACGAAAGAATTTTAAACCCCATGACAATATCATTTTTCCTTCTTCTACTCAACAAACTGGGCAACCCATAAATGCGGCGGCGAGAAACCCCGTTCGGTATGAATTGATAACCTAACCCAGAGCAGCGCATGGCAAGTTTTCTAGTGAAATTGTTCTGGACACTTTCAATGAGAGCAATGTCCTTTTTCTTGTATGGGGAGAAAACAGTAGTACCAGATTCCACCAAAGGACGTACATAGCTCTTGTAAGCTAAGATCAAAGTATTGAGACTTCTGGATCTTACAGCTTTAAAGAGGTTATAAGTTCTGTGAAAGGCTCTGGAAACTAAAGCTCTGTAATGTGTCTGGAAAGAAAGTTTATTATCAAACTTGAAACCAAGATCTGTCATCTCACTCACACTTTGAAAATACTCGGACCCAGCTTTGTACTCAGTGTTTATGGAAATTTTGCCAATGTGCATAACTTTTGTTTTGTGACCTGCCAGCGACAATCCCCAATCTTTTGACCAGCTGTCAACTCGATCAACCGCTGCTTGGAGAGATTCGGAATCTATCAACTTTTCAATTGTTTTATAAATTTTTATGTCGTCGGCATACATTACGCAGGAGACACCGAGGTTTTCAAAAGGTAATGAAAGGTCGGCTGTGAAAATCAGGAATAGTAGCGGTGAGAGAACTCCACCCTGCGGAACCCCACTGGGAACTCTACAGGCTGCAGAAAACTGGTCCCCTATTCGAACTTGAAAAGTGCGGTTTGTCAAGAAATTTTTGATCCAGCTGAGAGCACGGGGATAAATTCCAACAGACTCTAATTTTTGAATGAGTTTCTCCGTGGAAACCCTATCGAAAGCTTTCTCAAAATCAAAATATATAACATCAACTTGCTTTTTGTTGTCAATAGTCTACTTGGATCCGAGATGCTCAACCTACGCGTGGTGGATCTGTGGAGTCGACTACCAAGATCAAGGAGACTCATCAAACGGGCATCAACAACTCCACGAGGAGTTTTTTCTGTATGGGAGTGCAAATGGCTGGCTGCCGCACTCCTTCGCATTCTACTGTTACGAGCCGGCATTGAGAGAAACCCAGGGCCACGCAGCAAGACTCCACGATATCCCTGTTGTCATTGTGTATTATCGGCTCAACATGCAAGCGTCCAGTGCGGTGGTTGCCTCGGCTGGGTACACCTCAAATGTTCGGGGTTAACCAGCTATAATGACTACACTGATGCTTATTGTTGTACTTCTTGCTCTAACTCTCCCCCTAGTGTTCCCCTTCATAGTCTAGACACTTTTCAACTCAATATCAATGGCCGGCGTGCCAAACTTACTGAACTCACATTGTACATTGAATTGAGGCGTTTCTACGTTTGTAAAAACTTCTATACCTTCTCATCTTATAGTTCTCCCTAATGATAATGTTGTAGAATGTATTGGTGTTCATGTTGTATTGCAAAGTTGCCCTATAGATATTGTTAATATTTATATTCCCCCAATCTCCTCATGTCCCAATTCTTTTGACCCCCCTCCATTTTTTGCAATCTGTGCACACTGCCCTCCCATCGTCTTCTGTTGTCAAGGCTGGCAATTTTAATGCTCACTCCACATCGTGGTTCTCCTCTCTAGATCCCGATGACAGAGGGGAACTACTTGAGGTTTTTGCTGAGGATTGTGATCTTGTTGCCATTAACGAGGACGCCCCCACTCGCCTTCCTTCCACGGGCAGGCCGTCCTCTCCGGATGTCACTTTTGTATCATCTTCTCTTGCTGTTTCCTGTAACTGGTCCACTGTTATAGCTATGGCCAGCGATCATGTACCCATATGTGCTTCGTAGGATTTGTCTCTCAACAGTCACCTGGCACCTTTCATAGGCTCTCGTAGCAAATTGTACTCCAACTACCGTAAGGCCAACTGGGTCATGTTGAAAGAGGTCTTACTCAGTCGGGTAGCCTACTATACGCTAACCGTCTCCGTTCATGAGAAGGACAAGGTCATTGTTGATGCCATATGCAACGCCTCCAGAACTGCAATTCCTACAGGGCGCGTTAGAACGTTTCACCCTCACGTTCCCAAAGATGTCCTGGAGCTGATCGAATTACGGGACGAGAAACGCCGAGCTGATCCTGGAGATCCCAGCATTCAACGACTGATGAGATCACCAAAAGGCTGAATGATTACAAGAGGATGCGATGGATGGAGTTCACTGAATCCTTGAAATTCTCCACTGATGCAAAGTAGACCTGGAGCATTCTTAAGAGGTTGTCTGGGAAGAAATTGGCAGCGGATCGCAACATGCTTGAGTTTCCTTCGGGGAAATTCGAGTCCGGATTTAAAGCTGCATGTCGACTTGGGAAACAATTTGCTTCAGCGACGTCCCGCCGTGATCTTTTCAACAGGCTCACTCTCCGGTCTTTAAGGAAGCTCAGCCGACAAGATGTACCTGCCATTCCTGCCACTGAGATGTCTTCCCTCATCACGTCCATGAAGAACTCGAGAGCCGGGGGACCCGACGGAGTGTCAGCCGTCCATCTCAAGCACTTGCCGGAACAGTTCCTTGAATTACTTTGTGACCTAGTCTACTCGTGATTCAGCACAGGTGTCATTCCCGCTAGATGGAAGCAATCAATTGTTCTTCCGATCCTCAAGCCTGGCAAACCAGAAGATCAAGCAACTTCGCATCGACCCATCTCCCTTTTGTCCCCTATGGCTAAGTTAGCGGAGAAATTCATCAACCCGCACCTCCAAGCATTACGTCATAACGTGCATCAAAATGGCTTCAAGAAGGCCCACTCTACCATCACGGCACCCACGTCCATCACAGAACACATAATTCCTGGCTTCAACATGAAACCTCCAGCTGGTAAAAGTATAGTCGTGGCAGTTGACTTAACTGCTGCCTTCGATGATGTCAGTATCCCGCTGCTGTCCAACTCGATGCTGGACTCTACTATTCCAAACTGGTGCAAAAGATGGACCGATAACTTTGTCAAAAATGGTTCCATTCGTGTGAAATTTGATGGACACTTGTCGAAGTCTGTGCCCCGGAAGGCAGGCGTCCCACAAGGAGGAGTTCTATCTCCCAGTCTGTTTCTTTGTATCTGTCTGATGTGCCGAAGCCGTCGTCAAGCATCCACTTATGTCTATATGCGGATGACATCACTATTATTTGTACTGACCCTGTCATCGATCGAGCCACTGCTGAGATGAATAAATACCTCGTCAGTCTGGCCAATTTCCTGGAATCGAAGCAGCTAAAGGTCTCTCCAACCAAGTCCAGCGTTACTTTGTGCACTACAGCGACTGCCGAACACAAGCTGCATCCCAAGGTTCTTTGGGAAGGAAATATGCTGCCCTTATCTAAACACCCTCGTCTACTTGGTGTATTCCTAGACCCGTCACTGCGTTTTCACGAAAACACACGTATTCGAGCTGCTGCTGCCAACACACGTAACAACATTCTACGTTCGCTAGCAGGCACTACATGGGGCAGCTCTAAGGAAATTTTGCGAACCACGTACAGGGCTATGGTGCAGCCGGTGCTGGAATATGGAGCCCCAATATGGTCAAGACACCTGTCGGAAGCCTCTTGGAGCAAACTTCAGCGTGCACAGAACACTGCTCTACGCGTGATCACTGGATGCCCTAGATCCAAACCGGTATCTCATCTACATCAAGAGTGTTCGCTGCTTCCTCTAAAGCAGCATTGTCCACTTCAGTCGCAACAGTTCCATGTTGGCATTGTAAGGAATTCCACACACCCTAATTTCCCATTACTGTCATCTGGTCCCCATTTCCGACATATTCGCTCGCTACTTCATGCTGCAGTCTCTGTCTTGGACTGCCACAACCCAGGGCACGATTCATTTCATTTATTTTCATGTCCTACAAGGCCGACTTCTCTAACAGTTATGGATAAGTGGACGAACCCTTGCGATGTGGCTGCCTTTTCACACCTATGAGGAGAAGCTCTGACGTGGCCGATAAGAAGAAGAAGAAGATAGTCTACTTCGAAAGATCGAAAAGTTTCCGGATTCAGCGATTTCTGCAGGCAAATTGTTCCAAGTTCTGACAACCCTGAACGCAAAGAATTCAATATGCTGCCACTAGAGGTGAATTTCCGTTCAAGTTGGAATCCATATTTGCGAGAACGAAATGGTGGCGAGTAAACACAAAAAGGCTGTCGAAGGGAATGTCGCAAAAACCATGCACGATCTTATAGCACAGATGCAAATCAAATTGAGCTCTGCGATATCGTAGGGTATTTAACCCTAGCATATCCAAACGAGCTGCATAATCTAGAATTTCTTTGTTGGGGAATACTTTGGCGAACACACGCCTAGAGTATCGCTTTTGAACATTTTCAATGATCTCATCATCTTCCACTGTGGAAGGTGACCAAACCTGAGTACAGTACTCCAGTAGGGGTCGGCAGTAAACGGTGAATGCTTTCTTGTAGTGAACAAGACAGGGATGTTTCAGGGATCTCAAAATACAGTTAGCCACCGAGGTAGCTTTTTTGGAGATTTCTCTGCAATGGGACTTCCAGCTAAGATTCGAGCTATTGAGAACACCTAGGTCCCTGATAACCTCGTGCACAGGAAGCTTCACACCGTTTAAACGCAGGGGGCATTCATGACGAAAGCTAATATGCAGCAAGCTGCATTTTTCTTCTGATAGTTGTAGCTGCCACACTTTCGACCATTCGGCTAGTCGATCGAGGTCACATTGAAGCTCATAAAAGTCAACTGCAGGCTCATAAAGAGGCCGATAGATCTTGAGGTCGTCCGCATAGAGCTTACAAGAACTTGATAGACTATCCGGAGCGTCGTTTATGTAGATAAGAAACAACAGTGGACCCAGAATACTACCCTGAGGAACACCACGGGTGATCGGGTATGGACGAGAACCGAAAACAGGAAACTTTGTGGAGGAGAAGCGTTTAAAGGCACAGTCCAACCTCAGAGGTAATTTTTGATACTATGGTCCGGTCGCCGCCTTGAGCAACCCTGCCAGGCGCGAAATCTCAATTCGCTCAAATAAGCGAGAAAAAGCGAGGAAAAAGTCGACCACGCCCCCTCGAAAGAAAAAATGGGTAACGCCCCCTGACAGGTTTCCGACCTCAATAGGGAAGAGACGCGCGAATGATTTTAACCGAGACCTATGTTCTTCGATTTGTTTTTGGTCTGGCTTCAAGCTGTGGCCTGCTTCAGAACCATGCCCTGCGAATAACGAGAATGTACAGGCACGAGACCACTCGTCCGCGAACGTGTAGCTGTTCAGAATTCAAAATTTTGATGAGCCGTAACTCCGTTCGTAGTGAGTTCTGAGCGATTCTGGAGACAATATTGTGATCAGCGTGAATTTTTCTCTAAGATAGGCAGAAAAACGAAAAATCGATTTTGAGCTTGGACTGTGGCTTTAAAGCCACAGTCCAACCTCAAAAGCGAATTTTTGTTTTCCTGCTTATATTGGAGAAAGTTTAACGGTGAGCACAAGTGTGTCTCCAGAATCGCTCAGAAACCACTACGAACGGAGTTATGGCCCTCAAAAATTCTGAATTTGAGCGACGAGAAGTTCGCGGACGAGTTGTCTCGGGCCTGTTTATTCTCGTTATTCGCAGATATCGTTTTGAAGCAGATCACAAAATAAAGCCACACCGAAAACAAATGGAAGAACATAGATTTTGTTCAGAACCGGTCGCGCTTCTCTTCCCTATCGACAACAGAAGCTCCACGGTGGGCGTTACCCATTTTTTCCTCCGTGGGGGCGGAGTCGACTTTTTCCTTGCCTTTTCTCGCTTATTTGAGCGAATTGAGATTTCGCGCTTGGCAGAGTTGCTATTCACGACGACCGCAGCATAATATCAAAAATTACCCCTGAGCTTGGACTGTGCCTTTAAGGAGAAAGTTGCGTCGGCAGCTTCAAGGCGACCGCGAACGAGAATGGACGTGTAGAGCTAAGGAGTTTGAGAAGGCTGGGGAGGAGAAGAACCCGAGGAAACCCTACACGTTGTTACGACAGTATAGCGGCAAGATAAAGAGATGTTCTCCTGTCTCCAACACTACCAATGGAGTTGCAGTTGATGATGCGACGCTGCCAATATGGAAGGATTACTTCAGTTTACTACTGAACCGTCCAGCGCCATCAATACCTGAGCTTCCGCATGTTCAGAGAGCACATTACGATGTCAGCGAGGAACCGCCGACTGAGGCTTTCTGTTCGGATAATGAGGAATGGAAAGGCAGGTGGAGATGACAGCATCACTGCTGAAATGCTTAAAGCTCTCCCTCCGTCTGGGATTCGTGAAAAGACCAACACAATCCGTGCCATATGGATGAGCGAAAGGATACCCGACTCGTGGAGATATGCGGTCATCGTGCCTCTTCACGAGAAGTCATCTGTCAAGGAGCCCAAGAACTATGGGGGGGGGGGATTCTCTACTGCGTGTCATGTACAAGGTTTTTAACGTATCATTCTCGAGCGACTCATCAAACATCCTGAGGAAACGACCAGAGGAGCAAGCCGGTTTTCGACCTGGAAGATCGACCATCGACCAAGCGTTCGTCGTGAGAATAGTAATTGAATCGTGGCAGTGGTATTCGAAGCCATTAGGGCTTGCTTTTTTGGTCTTTGAAACAGCATTAGACTCTCCTCATCGTGATCGATTGCTCGACGCTTTGCGAGCCGATGGAGTCCCGGAAAAGTATGTTCGACTAATCGAGGACCTTTTCTTTTCAACTTCGCCGTTGATGACATCATGCGTAGAGTTGCAGAACAGTTTCTGCGAACGTGATCCTAACACCACAAGGACGCTCCCTTGTCGACCTGGAGTACACCGACGACATTGTGTTATTCGCTGAAAACAACGCAAAACTGCAAAGGATTGTGAACCTCGTTTCGAAGTATGTCGCAGCCTATGGACTTCGTCTTCGTTCCGACAAATGTAAGCAGGTGTGGGTCTCTCAGAGGCCTTCAACGGGAGTTTGTGTGGATGGAGAACGTATCGAACTGGTGGACGATTTCTGTTATTTGGGCTGTTTGCTGAAGAACGATGGTAGTTATGCCGCGGATATTCAACAACGATGTGCGAAAGCTACGTCTGCATTCAATTCTCTAACCAAGTGTTTGTGGTCTACACCCATCGCGGAGGAAGTTAAGTTGCGCGTCTATTTATCCGCTATTCGCCCTATCATGATGATCGGAGATCGGAGACGTGGGCAGCACCGAAGGCGCAGATGGAACGGTTCGATTGCACGGAGAGAAAGCTGTTTAGACGTTTGCTCGGATATTTCTGGCCGCGGATGTGCCACAACGAAGATCTCTACAACGAAATAGACGCCTTGCATCAACATTTGACACGAGGGAGGTGCCAACATCTCCCAACGCCATCTCAAGCGGCAACGGAAGGTCGTCTTCGTCTGTTCGGGAATATTTTAAGAAGACCGCCAGATCGTCTTGTTCAATACGCTCTAAGGATGCTTCCATGCAGGGTTGGGCAGGGTTGAGATCGGTCGCAAAGAGGGGGTCGTAAAAATTTGGGAAATTTTTGAAAAAAATGAAAATTTTTTTGGGGGGGGGGTCCGTAAAATTTTTGGAAAAACTGGGGAATTTCTTTCTTACTTCAAATGATTATCATTAATTTTTGTAGGACTGTGACAAAATTTTAAATTTAGAATACTCTTTTTAGCTGTAACTGCATCGGGACTATTTTCCCGGGGGGGGGGGGTCCGTGAAAATCTTGGTCACGAACATTTCTTCATCCCAGGGGTGGGGTTCGTGAAAATTTTGGTCACCAGGGGGGGTCATGAAAATTTGATCACCGGTCGCAACGGTCTGCTCAAGCCTGCTTCCATATCCTGTCTAGAAACGGCCGCCTGGGCGTAGGCGAAAGTTTTGGACAGATGTGATGAAGGAGGATTTGAATACACTGGGCATTGAAAGGAAATTCAGGCACGATGATTTACTTCGCAGGAAGTGGAGTAGCGAGCTATGGATGGATTGTGTCCACATTGTGGCTGAGGACCGTGACAAATGGACACGGCTGACTACTAGGACGGCACACCTAGGTGAAGATGCGAAATGGCTGCGTCATGCGAAAGCCAACCGATTATGTCAAGACAAGTAAGTCATCCCACAGCATATGATTCGCGATCAGCTCGGTCGTCGCATGAAGGCCAGCCACGTAGTGCAAATGCGGACAACACTTACATTGAGTTAATGCGAAGCGTGTCATTCATATCGTAGAAAAATAGATATATGAGATAATGGCGAAATAAAACCAGAACATAAGGTTGAAAGTGAGAGCAATCTTACAGAGAGAACGCAAATTGAATTGCTCCTTAACAGTTATCCGCAGCTTCACAAAATGAATACTAAATACCGCAAAAACAAAAGCAAAACTGGATGCATTTTTACTGATTGACTATGCGATAAGGAGGAAAATAGTCAAAAATAGTACCTGTTTCACTACTTCGGCTCCAGCTTTGAGAGCATCTCGTTGTGACACTTGACTGCACAAACGGAGTAAATCAAAAGTGTATTCCCTAAATGGAAAGAATACACAATAATTTGAAACAAAACACAAGGAGTCATTTGTAACTTTACAAATGCATGAGAACAAGCACCTTGATAACTGATAGGTGGTACCCTTCATAAAATGAAGAAGATCAATCGGCACATCCAGTGCCATTAGAAGCGCTTTTATAACGTTTTCGTAGTAGATAACTCGATTTTCCAGTAGCTCCCATGTACTCTTCATGTTATCGAGGAACGCGTGAAGATCCGCAAACAGTACCGTCACATAAAAAAGAAGATTAAAATAATTTCTCGGTGGAAGTGAAAAAAAAACAAGGAAGCTACCTTCAATCCCGCTTTCAGAAAGTCAGCTATTTTCCTCATAGGAACAAAGTAACCAACATGAGGTCTTCCTGTTGTGGCAGTCCCCCAATATACATGTATAACTTTGCCAGCTGTTCCCAGTTGTTTTTCCAACTTGTCGACTCCGAGAGCTTCCTAAAATGAAAACTCTTCTACGGCCAATCAGGGGCAGCAACGCCTCTCAATATTCCGACATAATTTGGCTCGCTGAGTACTTTGGAAGCTAAGTATGAACTTTTCCTTTCCAATCCCCACTACACCATAGTTATGCTCGTGCCTATTTAACTAGCGTCTACTGAGAAAGCGTATCTTCCATGGCACACGTGGTCTTTCTTTCAGGAAATCTCGAGCTAGAAACGTGGCTAGTAGTAACAATAATGTTCAAGAATAGCAGGTCTGATATTGGTGGGCTTGAGAGAGAGGATGGTTTCAGTGCAGTGGATGATGCCCAAATGGTTTAACTACTCGTCTTCATGAACGCTTTCCTTAAAGGCACAGAACACCCAGAAAAATATTTTCTAGATTTTAGGCTTTTCTTGGAGAGGGTCACACGCTGATCACAATGATGCCTCTAAAATCGTCTAAGACCCCCTACGAACAGAGTTATGGCTCGTTAAGTATGCCTGTATTCTTAGGGTAAAAAATTCGTGGACGAGTTGTCTCAGACCTGTATTCTCTTCATTCGCAATCGTTACGCAAGAGCGAGCCAGGACCAGGAGACAGTAGGGCAATGGGGTGAAGAACGGAGACTCGTCGGAATTCATCCATCGATCAAGCCGCTATCGAGTTCGAAAATCTGGTAGGGGTGTGGCCCGTGGTGGTGAACGAAGGAGGTCGGGCCTGTGGTGGTCGCTTATATCTCGCTTATTTGGAGGGATTGAGATCTCGCACTTGGCACCTGTTATACAGGAGGGTTTACTACACAATCAAATGAGAATCACAAAATTCTTGTGTCAGAGGGTGTACTGTGCCTTTGAAGACACATATTTGGATGAGCGGGCTAGTTTTCCACTGTTCCCGGTTATGCCGGACTCTGTTTGCTTTGACCAGGTTAGTTGTTAGAGCTATTGGCGAAATGGCCGAAATCGTTTCCGAGAACGCCGGATCATATAACATTACACGTCATTAAAAACAGAAGAAACACATGCGCACCCCTCAACCTTCGGCACCAGGGTTGGGCAGGGTTGCGACTCGAAACAACGGGGGTCGTAAAATAATTGAAAAGTATGGAAAAAAATGAAAACCGGGGGGGGGGAGCTCGTACGATTTGACCGAATGTTACCAAAAATTTGAACTTTTTCAAACTTTTCACTCTCGGACAGCTTAAGGAATTCCTTTTCGAGAGGGGGTCGTGGATTTTTCGGGAGATATTCAAAATTTGTAGGTCAACGGGAAGAGGGTCGTTGCTCCGCCCAGAATTGGCGCAACGGCCTGCTCAACCCTGTTCGGCACAAATATATGCAGGTTTTAGCTGTCGTAGCTGAAACCTGTTCTCGCAAAATGGAATGAGAAGGCGTAACGGCCGCGCACTCGGAAGCATCTAAGCTCTGGTACAGCCGTAGTGACCTGTTGATTTCGATTATCACCAGCAGCGGAGCGGTGGGCCTCGGTGAAATATAACTAGTGACAAGGAGGTTTCGACGAAAAAGCCACCGCTCCGCGCTGTGATAACCGAAAACATGAGTTCACTTGGAATGAAAAAGAGTCTGGCTACGCGTTAGCAGTTGTGGTTCATTTTCGGTTCGAGTTAATGTTCGATCATACGGGTTTCCCGAGTGATAAATCGAAATAACTTGATGTGGAGCAGAATTACCCCTTTACGATGTTACTTTCAATCCATTTGACTTTTTTTGATAAAGTTTCCGACTTTGATGTTTTTGTGGCGTCGCATATGACACCTGATGATCATGAGCTTGGTGTCAGGAGAAAATTTTCTGTTTCTTTATTGCTCAAAAGGTGTATTTTTTGGCGTATATCACCAATAGTAAGCCAGATATTCTCTTCAGCTGGATGAAACAATCTAATAAGCTGGTCTGGTGAATCCCCCTACTCGAAAATAGACTAGAAATTGACGCAATATTAGTTATTGTTCGTGAGTTCCAGCCAGGGTACGGCGCGGGATGCGGAAATCCACACCGGGGAGGGGGGGGGGGCTGAGCTCCGCCAGGAGATCAAGTGAAGCATT
The DNA here is from genome assembly GCA_029168955.1 of Aplectana chamaeleonis. NCBI lineage: Eukaryota > Metazoa > Nematoda > Chromadorea > Rhabditida > Cosmocercidae > Aplectana > Aplectana chamaeleonis. The sequence goes on from JAPDOI010000506.1 coordinate 79,277, forward strand.
CTGATCGGGGTTAGGTATAAATAACGAATAATGACTTAACGCTGAATTAACGCTTCTGAGAGGGGGTCTGAGAAAATCGTCAAAACTTTGCTCTTGGAGGGGAGAGGGTCTAAGAAAATTTAGCCTTGTCCACACCTGGTGCCGTACCCTGGTTCCAGTGGTTCGGGGCGAGGCATAAGGTGAACTGTTGGCAGAGAACAGAGCTAGTAAACGAGTTGCACGGTAGGTCGGGAAAATTATAACTTAACGCTTTTGAATAAGTAAACGGAAAAAGAAAATACCTGGAGGTTTCGTAAGACTAATCTCTTCCGTTCAAGGACTTCTTGTGAAACTTGTGGCGATGCAGGTGTGTCACCCATGTTGAGACAGATCTGGTCACCTGACGCGTACAGTTCGATGCGCACAGGACCCACCTCCAAAAAGAGCTGCAACATACAATACATGAACTACTCGTACCGGTATCCTGAATTCATGGGAAAATCCGTAGAACCTGTTGTGATGTACTGACCACGAAAAGCTTCTCGGAATTCTGTCAAGTGGTAGTCACACAGATTGATTTAAAGCACGAGCAAATTTTGACAATAGCGATTTACAGGAGTCCATCTTGTTCTGTTCCGGATTTCTTGGAACTAGTAGAGTTTTTGGTAGAAGTTAGTTTGAATTGGAAAGGTAATATCGTGGTTCTGGGAGATTTAAATTTTCCGCTCATTGATTGGACAAATATGACACATCGTGGTAATGCCTCCTCGCAATCATCAATTTCTTTCGTAAACTTTTCTCAACACTTCAAACTTACGCAAATAGTAGATGAACCAACCCACGGGTACAATATCTTGGACATTATTCTGACCTCGGAAATCGATTTAATTCGAAATGTCGTCATATCTGCTCCTTTTAGCACATCAGACCACAATATGATTTCCTTTGTAATAAAAGATATCGAGTCCGCTCGCAGCAGAGTTAAAAGAAGTAACCGAAACTATGCAAAAGGGGATTATGATTCCATTGTAAAGTATCTCGCATCCGTTGACTGGGTAGGTTTTTTCAATGACTCCAACGATATTGACGAAAGTTATAATAGTTTTATTAAAACTTGTCGGTGGCTTATTTCGAAGTACATACCTGCACAGAGATACAGTGAAGCGCATAAAGATTACCCAAAGCATATACAGACTCTGATATCAAGAGTAAACCATTACCATTCCCTCAAAAATGTCCTTGGAAATGGAAGGTATGTTTCATACGCTAGAAAGCTTAAAAAGGCACTAGCTCGTCATTCCATTTCGCAAGAGAAACAAATAGCTGCCAGTAAAAATACAAAACGCTTTTTCAACTACTGTAACCAGAAGCTAAACTTGCATGAATCGATACCGGATACCATTAGTCAGAATTCCGAGGTGTCAATGGGAGACAAGGCTAAAGTAGAAGTGTTTGCAAACTTTTTTGAGTCTGTGTATAAAATGCCAACGTCTTCCAGTGTAGATATTGATCCGATCACGCAGGAAACTCTGGACTGGGTCGACATTTCCAATGATGTGGTGTATGGCTTTCTACGCAAGCTTCCAAACAGAGACTCCACCTCGCCCGACGAAATTCCCTACGTGTTTCTCAAAAAAGCGGCTCTTGGCCTTACGTCTCCGCTTACTATTCTTTTCAATAGATGTCTTTTGAGAGGAGAAACTCCATCACTTTGGCGAATAGGATTAGTCCGCCCCATTCATAAGAAAGGTAACAGGCATGACGTGAAAAACTATAGGCCAATTTGTCTAACTAGTTCGATAAGCAAGGTCCTAGAGCACATCATCTGTAAGCGAATCGTCACGTATCTTTCAGAAAACAACCTTGTTTCTACATGTCAGCACGGTTTCTTGAGTAAAAGGTCGACTACATCTGCCCTCATGTCCACAGTTCCTACATGGCAACGGGAAACAGACAACGGGAACTTTGTCTCTGTATGCTACATCGATTATAAAAAGGCCTTTGACTCTATTTCCATCCCCTTACTTCTCCAAAAACTAGCGTCGTTTGGGATAAATGGGTGCCTTCTTCGTTTCTGTTACGTCTGCGACTAGCACAGAGTAAGCAAAATGTTTTATTGGCGAGAATACGAAACAGTCAAAAAGTGCAGTAGAATATAGTGTTCAAAACGTAGTAGAATATGATGGCGGTAGTGGGTGATGACGGGTGCTGGTTGACGTCGGCTCGTGGGCGTGGTAGCAACTGGAGGCGGCGGCAACAGGAGCAGAGTGACGGTGGCTGGAACAGGTGCAGGAGACGGTTAGAATCTAGAACAGTGCAGCGGAGGGGGTTTATATGGCGCATTGGGTGGTCTGTGATTGGCGGGTTTTCGCGCCTAGATCAGCAAACTCCGCCTACGTGGTGATTGACTGACACGGCGACCACTCTGTGATCTTTCATCACAACACCTCCCCTTTTAAGTGGTGTGCTACGGTGGTGCGGTAAGAACAACATAAATGCTTCCAACTACAGCTCGTAGCGCTTCGGCCTGCGACGCTGTCGCGTGGACTTGCGGATAGGTTGAGGCGCAATAGATGCCTTGCTCCGACGCTGAACTCTAGCTCGGTTCTCTGTTGATCCGCTTGAACTTCCTTGTTGTTCTTCACTATTTCCGACACCATTTTCGGAGGAATCGTGAACTGAAGTAATCACATTTCCAGGAAGGCTTTCTGGGTTAACGTTACCATAGTCTCTCGGTGTGATTTCAGTGGTTGTTGGCTCTGTTTCGAACAGGTCAAGCAACAAGTTCCGTGTACTCGTGTCAACGTTTTCGGACTGCGCAACCACTTTCTTCAACTGGTTAGCGTGTCTCACGACCAGCTTTCCTCCTATGTCTACCTCATAGGTGACGCTTCCGATTTTTCTCACAATTTTGCCTCTAGTCCATTCAAAGTTTGAGGCACCACGGTGTGACTTCACTATCACGGCGTCACCCTTGAGGTATTCACGACTTTTCGCACCGTGTCTCCGATTGAATTGGGCCTCCTCCTTCTTTCTGCGTTCAGCAGCGAAATCTGTACCCGGCTGCTCTTTTGACGGCACTAGCATACTGAGCCTAGTCCGTAGTTTTCTACCCAAAAACACTTCAGCAGGGCATTTTCCTTGAAGAGTAGCATTTGGCGTGGTTCGATACGCCAACAGGACAGTGTTCAGGCAGTCGTAATCAGGGCGAGCGGACGCACTTCCCTCCCCTTTTAGCTTTTTGATACCTCTCTTTAGGATATCCACAAACCTTTCTGCCTGACCGTTGGACTGAGGATGGTACGGCAGTGTCCGGACATGCGCAACACCCCGTTCTTCGCACATCTGCTTGAAAAGCTCTGATGTGAACTGAGTTCCGTTATCGCTTACTAGCGTCTTAGGATTTGCATATCGCGCGAACAGCTCTTTCAACAGCTTAACCGTTGTGCCAGCTGTGATATTGTTCATTTCGAACATCTCCGGCCACTTACTCAAAGCGTCAACAACGACCATGTAGTACACTCCATCCATAGGGCCTGCAAAATCAACATGAATTCGCTCCCATACATTTTGGGGCGTATTCCACTTTCGTAGAGGTACTTTAGTCGGAGTTTTTGAGTGTAGTTGGCACTCAGCGCAACTTTTCACGACCTGCTCACAGTCTTCATCGATATTTGGCCAGTAGACATAGCTTCGCGCTAGTCCTTTCATCCTGACGATCCCAGGATGACCGCAGTGCAGTTCTTTGAGAACTTCTTTTCTCAGCGTCTCAGGCACGACAACTCTATCGCTTACCATCACGCAGCCTTGCACCATCGATAACGAGTCACGTTTATTGTAAAATTGCTTCAAGTCAGCTCTCACAACTTTCGGCCATTTTCCAGTATCAATGAAATTTTTTAGCTTTCGCAACAGAACATCCTTTTCAGTGTGCTCACGAATCATATTAGCTGTCACTGGTAATCTGCGTACAGCATCTGCAAGCACTAGGTTCACGTCTCTTTCGACTGATGCAACAACGCAATCCTCCTCTACAAGGGGATGCTTTTGAATCAATCTCGACAATCCATCAGCCTGTCCAAATGAATCCGTTTTGATGTACTCAATTTCAAAATCATAGCCTATCAGCATTGTGGCCCAACGCATCAAACGGTTGGCTGAATGGACTGGTACACCCTTTTTGCTACCAAATATGGTCAGCAGCGGCTTGTGGTCAGTGCGGAGCGTAAAACGCCTTCCGTACACATACTTGTGGAACTTTTTGATTGCCTCCACAAGCCCTAACGCTTCCTTTTCAATTTGGGCGTAGTTCTTCTCTGCAGAAGTTAGTGATCTCGAACCGTGGGCAATCGGTTTTCTGTACCATCAGGCATTCTGTGTGAGATCACATACCCGATCCCATAATCGCACGCGTCAGCAGCTACGATTATTTTCTTTTTAGGATCATAGTGTGTCAAGTTCAGATCTGACACCAGCATTTTCTTCAATTTCTCAAACGCTGTTTCATGTGTGTGTTTCCATATCCATTTAATATTCTTTTTCAGCAAAGCATCCAACGGCCCACGTAACACTTTCATGTTGGGAATGAAAACCGAATAGTTCGTGACCATGCCTAAGAATGCGCGCAGTTGTGCCACATTCTGTGGAGCTAGCATTTTGGCAATAGCAGCAACCTTTTCAGGGTTTGGACGACGACCCTCTTTATCAATAATGAATCCGAGGAAATGAATCTCTGGTTTTGCAAAGGAACACTTTTCCAGTCTCACACGAAACCCGTACTCGGCTATGCGTTCAAACAAAGCGAGGAGATTCTGTCTATGTAGCTCTGGTGTCTTTCCAACCACTACAATATCATCCAAATAAGCGGCTACTCCATCCAGACCTGCTATCATTTTGTTCATTATGCTTTGGAAAATGCCTGGTGCTGTTTTGATACCAAACGGCAAGCGCTTGTATCTGAATAGACCCTTGTGCGTGTTTATGACGACCATTTGCTTGGCCTCATCTGTCAATTCAACCTGGAGGTACGCATCAGAAAAATCGATCTGCGAGAAAACTGTTCCACCATTCATCGAAGCGAAAATATCCTCCGGAATTGGAATGGGCTACTCGTAATCGTCCAATGACTTGTTTAGACCAGTCGAAAAATCTGCGCAAACTCGTATCTTGCCATTCGCTTTGCGTACGCAAACAATTGGAGCCGCCCATTCGCTGTGAGATATAGGTTCAATAACTTCCATCTCTACAAGGCGCTCAATTTCCTTTTCGACAGTCTCTAGCGACGCATGTGCAACAGGTCTTTTCATCCTGAAAACAGGCTTAGCACCCTGCAGCAGCTTCAGCTCTGCCTTTTCTTTGGTGCACGTGCCCAGGCCTTCGTGAAACACAGCTTCAAATTTCTGTTTCAGTTCCGAAACCAGCTTAGCATCATCATTAGTACTCACATGAGCTACCATTTTCTCTAAATGATATGCCATTTCAGCGTTCTGACGTATTCAATCGAGACCTACCAAACTTTTATGAGGGGTAACCACACAACATCCCTCACCAACGGCACCTTTCAGCTTGAACTGGCACTTCAGTTCACCTAAAACCTTCATCCGGTTTCCACTGGCGTCCTTCACGACCATACTAGTGTGAGTGAGTTTCGGCCTGCCCATTTTGTTCCACATATCTACGTTCAACAACGTAATATCTGAGCCAGTGTCCAATTGAAACTCATTTTTGTGCCCGTTGACCTCTATGTTGACGTATTGCCGAACCGCATTCACGTCAGCCTCAGCACTCCCTGCGAGAACTACTCGCCCGCAGCGTTTCCTGTGCGGTTTTGTTTGGGTCTTCGATTTGGTTGCTTTCATGTACTGCGATGCCTTCTCACAATACTTCTCTTTGTGTCCCCTACCCTTGCATGAGTTGCAATTCCATTGCTTGCTTCGACAATCTCGGCTAGTGTGACCGGTTTTACCGCAGTTCCAGCATTCTGTAGTGCGGCCTACCCTTTTCGGGTCAGTTTCAACTCTTCTGACATCGGGTGAGTCATTTTCAATCATCTTTGACGTTTTCAACAGCGTCACTATTCGGTCACATTCTTTGAATAAATCATGCAAGCTCGGCTTCCTGTTCTCTTTTTCTTCCTTGTCTAGGAATGCAAGCAATCGCGGTCGAATTTCTCGATCTCTGTGAGATTTTAGCCCATAAATCCATAATAAAGCTTTCAAACCCTCTGTATCCAGCTTATGGAAGCAAGCATGTTCACACATTTCATTTACTCGACCAGTGTATTGCATGTAGTCTTCCGAATCTTGCTTTTCAACTTTCATACACTGATAACGTAATGTGAATAAAGATTTCTTTACATCGAACATGTCTCTTAGGGTTGATATCATCTCACAGTATGACACATCTGATGGTGTTTTAGGAAGTATCTGGCGTTTGTATCTTTCGAAAACGTCCATTTCCAGCTTCCCAAGTAACAATCTCGACCTCGCATCATCTGTGAGGGATGCGCCATCTTTCATTATGATGTCTTCATGTCTATCGTACCACCGAGAGAGGCATCGATCAATCTCAGGATCAAACACAAACATGGACAATCGACCATTCAACTCCGACATCAAGGTCGAAGGAGTGGATTCCACCTCACTTTTTGTATTCGAATCATTTCTCATTGTCATCACCTTTAGCATCTCTTGCATCAGTGTCATTTGCTGAGCATTCTGATCAAGAATCTTTTGAATCTTCTCAGAGTTCAATTGTACTGCCATCTTTTGCGGCGATTTTTCAATCAAGCACGCTTTTTTCTACTGCAAAACTCTGCTCAAGCGTTTCAACCGCGAGCTATCGTATTCTCAGACGGATACGAGCACCACTGGAGTGCGATCCTCAATTCAACACCGGTATAAACCTTCGGTGGACTTTTCTCAACACCGGAATTGAAACACGGTGGATTAATCAAAATTTCCAAGACCGGAATCAAGCCACTGAGGCGTACGTCGGTCGATATTATACAGGCACTGAGCCCGAATCTGATCGCCAATTTGTTACGTCTGCGACTAGCACAGAGTAAGCAAAATGTTTTATTGGCGAGAATACGAAACAGTCAAAAAGTGCAGTAGAATATAGTGTTCAAAACGTAGTAGAATATGATGGCGGTAGTGGGTGATGACGGGTGCTGGTTGACGTCGGCTCGTGGGCGTGGTAGCAACTGGAGGCGGCGGCAACAGGAGCAGAGTGACGGTGGCTGGAACAGGTGCAGGAGACGGTTAGAATCTAGAACAGTGCAGCGGAGGGGGTTTATATGGCGCATTGGGTGGTCTGTGATTGGCGGGTTTTCGCGCTCAGATCAGCAAACTCCGCCTACGTGGTGATTGACTGACACGGCGACCACTCTGTGATCTTTCATCACAACAGTTTCCTTCAGTCCTTTCTGTACAACAGAGTTCAGACGGTATTCATTGACGGCGTACGATCTCGAACATATGACACGCCTAGCGGTGTCCCACAGGGCACATGCGTGGGCCCGTTGATGTTCCTTATGTACGTGAATGACTTACCCGATTGCTTGCCACCTGGTGTTTTCTGCTCAATGTATGCTGACGATTCAAAAATTTTCACTATTAACGACTGTCTCCTATTGCAGCAGGGGATCAATGCCTTAACAAAGTGGTCCAGCATCTGGGAGCTAGATATTTCAATAGAGAAAACATCATTTATGCGCCTCGGAAGGAACCATCCTCCATTCCGATTCTCTCTCAGTGGGTATAATCTGGTAGAATCGAAGAATATAAGGGATTTGGGTGTTAGGTACACTGACAAATTCGACTTTGAAGACTACATCAGGGAAATCACGGTAAAAGCCACGGGTAAATCAAATTTCATTCTGCGCGCATTCAAGTCCAGAGATCCTAAACTTCTCTTTCGGTTGTTTTCTGTCTATGTTATACCTCTTTTGGAGTACTGTTCCCAGCTATGGTCGCCATACAAAAAGATACTGGATGACGCTTTTGAGCAAGTTCAAAAGAGTTTCACATACAGATGTTTTCTTCGGAAAGGCTTGTCAAGACTGTCTTACGAAAGACGTTTAGAATTATTAGGGGCGCAAAAATTATCATTTCGGAGAAAGGTGGCAGATTTTGTCCTTATGTACAAGTTAACAACCAATGGGAGCGATTTTAAATTGTACGATTTGTTCAAAGTCCCGCGAATGATTGATGTAACTAGAGGTCACCCTTTCCGGGTTCAAGTAGAGAGAGCGAACTCTGCTGCACATGCAGGTTCGTTTCTTATCAGACCAGTCAAAGAATGAAACGGATTTGAACCTAAGCTTTTTATGATGAAGCGATCATCTGCATTCCAGGCTCAACTACTCGATTATTTCCAGAAGCGTGGCGAGAAGGATGAATAATTAGTGATCCTTTCCTTTTAGTGTTTTACTTGTTATTAACACGCATTGTTTTTTTTACTCTTTATACTGTTTGCCGTCATTCATTGGTTCTGTTCTTATATGGCCCCCATGCGCCCCAAATCGTCACTTCAAGGTGGGCATTGGCAATGTTGGCGGGCCAACTAAGATGGTACCCGGAGCCCCGTATACACTCTGTAGGGCTTGCAGTGTTGGCGGCCACTGCCCTTCTGCGCCGTCTTGCCCACCACCCGCCCCTACCCGAGATTCATAATTGAATCTCCGCATCGGAGCAATTCGTTTCTTATTCTCGTTTTCCTTCACATCTATTATTTGACGTACATATCCGATAAAGATAAAGATCATGGATCGGTTTTTCACTGTTAACCGATCACCAAGTGGGCGGTCTTTGATCCGCCAATCATAGGCCACGCCGATGTACATATAAACCCCTGCCACCGCGCTGTGGGGACATTCGACTCGACTACTGCCTGCCGCGGCCGACTCAACTGGCTGCCACCATCGTCACCGCCACCACGACACTCGGGCCGCCACCACGAACTCGACGACGTCTACGACCACCCACGACGCCACTTTATTGCACTCACCCATCAATTATTGCTGTATTCCTAATAAACCGATTGTTCACATCTGTGTACTAGAGTATATCAAACGAATAAAAATTTTCGAATATTCGAATAAACGAATTATTCGAAAAATTGACTTCTTCGAATAGTCGAATAAACGAATTATTCGAAAAATTGACTTCTTCGAATATTCGAATAAACGAATTATTCGAAAAATCGAATTGTCCGAATATTCGAATAAACGAATTATTCGAAAATTTGAGTTCTCCGAATATTCGAATAAGCGAATTATTCGAAAATTTGACTTTTCGAATAATCGAATAAACGAATTATTCGAAAATTTGACTTTTCCGAATAATCGAATTATTCGAATGGTTCGAATACGAATAATTCGAATATCCGGCCACAATCACGAGTATTAGAGAAGTATGGACCGAGTACGCATAATCGAACCCCCTTTCGCGGCACTACCAACTTTCTTGACCTTTTTTGTATAGTATTATACAAAAAAGGTCAAGAAAAAAAATATAAATCAAAGCTATGCCAATGTACTTCCATGAAAAGACATATCACATTATATCATAAAGAGGGTTGAGAAACGTTGTGACTGGTCACAACGGGGGGTAGTTGGAAATTTCGGAAAAAAATGAGAATTTGGGGAGGGGTCGTAAAATTTTTAGAAAAAAAATAGAATTTTTTCAAACTATATGGTAAGGTAAAATGAGATAGAAATAGTCAGTCGCGTGCGAGGTGTATGCATTTTTAACAATATAAAAGCAGATTATTTACAGAGAAGCTGTTTAGAAAATTGACACTTTTTTATGAAATTGACAATTAGACACTAAATAAAGCTTTAAAAATTTTGGTCCCAGGGGTCGTGAAATTCTGGAATTTTTTTTTGAAAAACAGGAAAATAGGGGGGGTCGTAGTCGTTACAAAAATCGCCACAACGGCCTGCTCAACCCTAATCATAAGAATATTCAAGCCAACATTTATCACTGTCTATGAGTAGTTGTTAAACGATACGATTAAAGTCTCTTGATTTCTTAAACAATATCTACCAACAATATCGGAATTTCTCATCAGATTGGGGTGCTATCTAAGCGAGGGGGGGGCACTGTTGTATCGCACCTGGCCACGCCCATTTTTCCGTGCTGCAATCCTGATTTTGGCAGGCGAGGAAAGCCCCGGGTGATGCTCAAATTTAGTGCGGCACGGTAAAATGGGCGGGGCCAAGTGCATCTAGCCATAGCGGTTTCCCACCGCTAAGATAGCACCCAGTTTGGTTGGTGACATTTCACCTCTGGACCGCAAAAGGACATGTGCCGGAGACTTAACATCGGCATGGATCCTGAAGAGACTTCGCGTTCCCTATTGGAGGTTGGCGCAAACTCGGTGTATCTATGTTTTAGCATATGGCACCAAGTTTGCGCCAACCGTCAACAGTGAACGCGAAGTCTCCTCCGGATCCATGCCGATGTTAGCTTCCTATTTTTCTGGAATTATTCGTTTATTCGGCCGAAAATTTGAATATTGGGCAGCTCGAATATTCGAATAAACGAATTATTCGAAAAATTGACTTTTCCGAATATTCGAATAAACGAATTATTCGAAAAATTGACTTCTCCGAATATTCGAATAAACGAATTATTCGAAAAATTGACTTCTTCGAATATTCGAATAAACGAATTATTCGAAAAATCGAATTGTCCGAATATTCGAATAAACGAATTATTCGAAAATTTGAGTTCTCCGAATATTCGTTTTCCGAATATTCGTTGACATACTCTACTGTGTACCCCAGAGACATAACAATTGGCGATCAGGCTCAGCGTTTGTAACCTGAGCGAACTCAGCGTTGGTAACCTGAGCAACTCGACGCCCCAGAGGCTCGATATTGATCCTGAAAAGGAATAGCACAACAGTGCCTGATTCCTATAATTGCTGGAAACTCGCGATTTATCGCTGGAGTGAATTTTGAGTGCGCTTGATTGGCCACTAGTAATGGAATCTGCAACGATCCAAAAGCTGTTGGAGCAGGATGTCCAGCAAATGAAACAAATACAGCAATTGCTACAGGTGATTGGAAACAGTGGGGTTATGGCGAAAAATGAGGTGGCACCAGCACAATCGACATTGATGTCGGAAATAAACAGTCGAATGGTGAATTTCTCGTTCGATCCTGAAATCGATCGATGTTTTTCCCGCTGGTGTGAACTGCATGAGGGAATTCTGCTGAAAGATGGTGCATCCCTTGCTGATGACGCAAGGTCGTGACTATTGATTGGGAAGTTGGATAATGATGCCTTTGAACGGTACAAACGGCAAATCCTTCCTAAAACACCATCCGATGTTCAATACAGCGAGATGATAGAAACTCCCAGGGACATGTTTGATGTCAGAAAATCCATATTCACTGCCCGTTACCAATGTTTCAAGATAGAGAAAAGAGACTCGGAAGATTTCATGGAATACATTGGTAGGGTAAACGAAATGTGTGAACACGCCAGCTTTGGTGAGCTGGATACTGAGGGTTTGAAGGCTTTGTTGTGGATTTACGGTCTCAAGTCCAACAAAGATCGAGAAATTCGGCCACGGTTGCTTGCCTTCTTGGATAAGGAAGCAAAAGAGAATCGAAAGCCAAGCTTGCATGAGATGTATAAAGAGTGTGACCGAATAGTGACGTTATTGAACACGTCAAAGATGATCGAAAATGATTCAGTCGATGTAAGAAAGGTTGAAACTGACCCAAAAAGGGTAGGGCGCATCGTCGAATGCTGGAACTGTGGCAGGACAGGTCACACAAGCCGAGAGTGCCGAAGTAAACTATGGGCTTGCAACTCATGCAAAGTCAAAGGGCACAAAGAGAAGTATTGTGAGAGAGCATCGCAGTGCAACAAAAGGACCAAATCGAAGACCGAAGCAAAACCGCACAGGAAACGCTGCGGGCGAGTAGTTCTCGCAGGAAGTGCTGAGGCTGACGTGAATGCAGTTCGACATTACGTCAACATAGCAGTCAACGGGCACAAAGTTGAGTTTCAATTGGACACTGGCTCAGACATTACATTGTTGAATGTAGATACGTGGAACAGAATGGGCAGACCGAAACTCAACCACACTAGTTTGGTCATAAAGGACGCTAGTGGAAACCAAATGAAGGTTTTTGGTGAACTGAAATGCCAGTTCAAACTGATGGGTGCCGTTGCTGAGGGAGGTTGTTTCGTTACCCCGCATAAAAGTTTAGTAGGTCTCGATTGGATACGTCAGAACGCTGAAATGGCATATCATTTGGAGAAAATGGTAGCTCATATGAGTGCCAATGATGATGTCGAGCTGATATCGGAATTGAAACAGAATTTCGAGGCTGTGTTTCAAGAAGGCTTGGGCACGTGCACCAAAGAAAAGGCAGAGCTGAAGCTGCTGCAGGGTGCTAAGCCTATTTTCAGAATGAAAAGACCTGTCGCGCACGCGTCGCTAGAGACAGTTGAAAAGGAAATCGAGCGCCTTGAGGAGATAGGAGTTATTGAACCGGTATCTCACAGCGAATGGGCGGCTTCCATCGTCTGCGTACGTAAAGCAAATGGCAAGATACGAGTACGTGGCGACTTTTCAACTTGTCTGAACAAAGCCTTGGAGGATTACGAGTTCCCCATTCCTATTCCAGAGGATATTTTTGCTTCGTTGAATGGTGGAACACTTTTCTCGCAGATTGATTTTTCTGATGCGTACCTCCAAGTTGAACTGACAGATGAGGCCAAGCAAATGGTCGTTATAAATACGCACAAGGGTCTATTCAGATACAAACGCTTGCCGTTTGGTATCAAAACAGCGCCAGGCATTTTTCAAAGCATCATGAACAAAATGATCTCCGGCTTGGAAGGAGTAGCTGCATATTTGGATGACATATTGGTGGTCGGAAAGACACCTGAGTTACACAAGAAGAATCTCCTCGCTTTGTTTGAACGCAGAGCCGAGTACGGGTTTCGAAGACTGGAAAAGTGCTCCTTCGCGAAACCAGAGATTCACTTCCTCGGATTCATTGTTGATAAAGATGGTCGTCGTCCGAATCCTGAAAAGGTTGCTGCTATTGCCAAGATGCCAGCACCACAGAATGTGGCGCAACTGCGTGCATTCTTGGGCATGGTCACGTACTATTCAGCTTTCATTTCCAACATGAAAGAGTTGCGTGGACCGCTGGATGCTTTGTTGAAAAAGGATGTCAAGAGGACATGGAAACAAGCACACGAATCAGCGTTCGAGAAACTGAAGAAAATACTGACGTCAGAACTGATCCTGACACACTACGACCCAGAGAAGAAAATAATCGTAGCCGCAGATGCGTGCGATTATGGAATCGGGTATGTGATCTCGCATCGAATGCCAGATGGCACTGAGAAGCCGATTGCCCACGGTTCGAGATCATTGACTTCTGCAGAGAAGAATTACGCCCAAATCGAGAAAGAAGCGTTAGGGCTTGTAGAGGCAATCAAAAAGTTCCACAAGTATGTGTATGGGAGGCGTTTTACGCTCCGCACTGACCACAAGCCGCTGCTGGCCATATTTGGCAGCAAGAAGGGCGTACCAGTTCATTCAGCCAACCGTTTGATGCGTTGGGCAACAATGCTAATAGGGTATGATTTCGAAATTGAGTACATCAAGACGGAGTCGTTCGGACAAGCTGATGGATTGTCGAGATTGATTCGAAGGCATCCCCTTGAAGAGGAGGATTGCGTCATCGCCTCAGTTGAGAGGGACGTGAGCCTAGTGCTTGCAGATGCTGTACGCAGATTGCCCGTGACAGCAAACATGATTCGTGAGCACACGGAAAGGGATGTTTTGTTGCGAAAGCCTAAGAATTTCATTGATACTGGGAACTGGCCAAAAGTTGTGAAAGCTGGCTTGAAGCAGTTTTACAATAAACGTGAGCCGTTATCGATGGTGCAAGGCTGCGTGATGGTAAGCGATAGAGTTGTCGTGCCAGAGACGCTGAGAAAAGAGGTTCTCAAGGAGCTGCACTGTGGTCATCCTGGGATTTTAAGGATGAAAGGGCTAGCGCGAAGCTATGTCTATTGGCCAAATATCGATGAAGATTGTGAACAGGTCGTGAAGAGTTGCGCTGATTGCCAACTACACTCGAAGTCTCCGACAAAAGTACCTCTAAGAACGTGGAATACTCCAGAAAATGTATGGGAGCGAATTAGATTTTGCTGGCCCTATGGATGGAGCGTATTATATGGGTGTTGTTGACGCTTTGAGTAAATGGCCTGAGATGTTCGAAATGAAGAATATCACAGCCGGTACAACGGTGAGGCTGTTAAAAGAGCTGTTCGCACGATACGGAAATTCAAAAACGCTAGTAAGCGATAACGGAACGCAGTTCACATCGGAGCTTTTTAAGCAGATGTGCGAAGAACGGGGTGTTGCGCATGTCCGAACACCGCCGTACCATCCTCAGTCCAACGGTCGGGCAGAAAGGTTTGTGGATATTCTCAAGAGAGGTATCAAGAAGCTAAAAGGGGAGGGAAGTGCGTCCGCTCGCCCAGATTGTGACTGCCTGAATACTGTCCTGTTGGCGTACCGAACTACGCCAAATGCTACTCTTCAAGGAAAATGCCCTGCTGAAGTGTTTTTGGGTAGACAACTACGGACTAGGCTCAGTATGCTAGTGCCGTCAAAAGAGCAGCCGGGAACAGATTGTGCTGCTGAACGCAGAAAGGAGGCGCAATTCAATAGGAGACACGGTGTGAAACATCGCGAATACCTAAAGGGTGATGCAGTTATTGTAAAGACACACCGTGGTGCCTCAAACTTTGACTGGACTGAAGGGAAGATTGTGAGAAAGACTGGGAGCGTCACCTACGAAGTGAACATAGGAGGAAAACTTGAGACACGCAAATCAACTAAAGAAGGTTCCACAAACCGAAAATGCTGACATCAGTCCACGCGATTTGTTGCTTGATTTGTTCGAGACAGAGCCGACAACCACCGAAGTTGTGTCAAGCAACGCTGACAATGTTGATATGACTAGTTCAGAACGTAATTCCTCCGAGCCCGGTGCAGAAACTGACGGAGAACAACAGAAAGGAATAGAAGGACCAAGTGCTGGCGAAAATAGAAATCAGAGTCGCCGAGACGGAACTGTTGCGCTGCAACCTATCCGCAGATCCACGCGACAACGTGGCATACCGAAACGTCACGAACTATAGTGATATGCGGCTGACCTGATATTTGTTGTTGTTCTTCGTGCACCGCCACGCTCCTCTTAAAAAGGGGAGGTGTTGTGATATAGATCATGTATCGGGTTTTAACTGTTAACCGATCACCAAGTGGGCGGTCTTCGATCCGCCAATCACAGGCCACGCCGATGTACATATAAACCCCTACCACCGCGCTGTGGAGACATTCGACTCGACTCGACTACTGCCTGCCGCTGCCGACTCAACTGGCTGCCACCATCGTCACCGCCACCACGACACTCGGGCCGCCACCACGAACTCGACGACGTCTACGACCACCCACGACGCCACTCCATTGCACTCACCCATCAATTATTGCTGTATTCCTAATAAACCGATTGTTCACAACTGTGTACCCCACAGACGTAACAGAACCTAATAATAGCCATCCATAAAACCTTCATGATTTTCGGTAGGATTGGTTCTGACTTAGACCTCTTGCGGTAGAAGATTCTCCGCCCACTTTTTCGATGTTGGCCTATATACAGCATCGGCACGCGCCTGCCGCTCCAAAGACAACGCAGGCGAATCGGGAGCTAACGGTGAGAAATCCGTCGAAGAAGGCAAAAGACTGAAACTCCTGGGTGGGCGGAATCATTACGTTGGTACAAAATTACAGAAGCTTTTACGCCTTCAAACGAGGAATCCCGAAAACGGGTTCGTTTTTGTATTGGTTTAAAATGGGTGCGGGAATGAAATACCCATCAACGCTAATCTAGAGCCCAAATATATTCGAAAATCCTTCAATGAGAAACTAAAAGTAAGAGGAAAGTGATTAACCACCGGAGGCCGGCTGGCGCAGCGCGTGCAACGCAAATCTGCGGCGCGCGCGTCTGACACGATTGGAGCACGATTATACAC
This sequence comes from Aplectana chamaeleonis, assembly GCA_029168955.1. NCBI lineage: Eukaryota > Metazoa > Nematoda > Chromadorea > Rhabditida > Cosmocercidae > Aplectana > Aplectana chamaeleonis. Next base: position 95,341 of record JAPDOI010000506.1, read on the forward strand.
TCCACCAAAATCCTGTACAGGCGAAACGAGGCCTAGTTCTGCTTAATACACTACTGACGAGCCTCGGGAAGTGGAAATAATGCAATAAGTGGTATGAACACTAAATTTCACACTTCTCTAAGGTTAACAGGCGGAACTTTACTTTCAAATTCCATTACCATTGTACTCATGTTTCATTCGGCTGTCTTAAACGTCGTAATAAATCAAATCGAATCAAATCAAGGTACAGGGGGAGGACGGAGTACGGGGTGGCGCCGGCGCCAGCCGGCTGGCAACAGTGCCCGCTCTCGGCCGAGTCGCCCCGACAGCGAGATCGAGGGCTCGCTCGCTCGTTGATTGGCGATCGGCGGAGATCACGCACGCGAGATCAGGGCCTGTGCGTGAAAGGCAATCGTTTACAAACAAAAAGGGTGAAGATTTCCTATATTAAAGCATGCAGCCCCTAAGTATTTTTAGGGGTTGGAGTCTTTTGCCGGAGAGGACCCAATCTTCGAATTTTGAGGGCGTTGGAACCCCGGGTGGGCGAGATTCTGACATGAGTGCGAAGTTTTCCCTGGTTTTTTTCAGTGGGTTGGATCCCCGGGTGGGCGAAATTCTGACATGAATGCGAAGTTTTCCCCGATTTTTTCAGGGGGTTGGATCCCCGGGTGGGCGAAATTCTGGCATGAATGCGAAGTTTTCCCTGATTTTTCAGGGGGTTGGAACCCCGGGTGGGCGAGATTCTGACATGAATGCGAAGTTTTCCCCGATTTTTTCAGGGGGTTGGAACCCCGGCGCGGCGAAATTCTGACATCAGTGCAAAGTTTTTCCTGATTTTTCAGGGGTTGGAACCCAGGTGGGCGAAATTCTGACATGAGTGCAAAGTCTTCCCTGATTGTCCAGGGGGTTGGATCCCCGGGTGGGCGAAATTCTGGCATGAATGCGAAATTTCCCCGATTTTTTCTGGGGGTTGGATCCCCGGGTGGGCGAAATTCTGGCATGAATGCGAAGTTTTCCCCGATTTTTTCAGGGGGTTGGAACCCCGGGTGGGCGAGATACTGACATGAGTGCGAAGTTTTCCCTGATTTTTCAGGGGGTTGGAACCCCGGGTGGGCGAGATTCTGACATGAGTGCGAAGTTTTCCCTGATTTTTTTTCAGGGGGTTGGAACCCCGGGTGGGCGAGATTCTGACATGAGTGCGAAGTTTTCCCTGATTTTTTTCAGGGGGTTGGAACCCCGGGTGGGCGAAATTCTGACATGAATGCGAAGTTTTCCCCGATTTTTTCAGGGGGTTGGATCCCCGGGTGGGCGAAATTCTGGCATGAATGCGAAGTTTCCCATGTTCGTGCAAAGACTCTCTAGCAAAGGACTTCAACTCCTCAAAGAATTCAGGGGCTGTTTGCTTTCATAAAAATGAATGAAATCTTAACCCTTCTTGTTTGTAAACGATTGCTTTCCACGCCAAGGCTCTGATCTCGCGTGCGTGACCTCCGCCTATCGCCAATCAACGAGCGAACGAGCCATCGATCTCGCTGTCGGGGCGACTCGGCCGAGAGCGGGCACTGTTGCCAGCCGGCTGGCGCCGGCGCCACCCCGTACTCCGTCCTCCCCCAGCTCCCAAATCAAACATCATCAAGGTAGGGTTGCACACGCAAGATGGAGCTTCGAGATGCAACTTCAATATGGGGAGGACAGTGATCCCGTATTCCATACTTTGAATCGGCTAAATGCCACATAGATTTAAAAGAGATTTGCAAAAGTGGACATTTTTATAGCTTTGCCTAGAGAAAAGGGGTACACGGATGACAATTTCTAGGGCCTTCAAAAAATGTCTTGGATTAAGCTTAAAACTTGGTTCTAGGGGTTATTTTGGGTGCTGATTACGAATCTGAGGCCCATTTGTTACAGGCCAATCAGTCTTCTCTCACCTATTGCCAAAGTTGCGGAAAATTTGGCTGTGGAGGAGCTTTCCGAACACAATAGCAAACAAAAGCATCAACATGGTTTCCGTAAGCTACATTCCACCACTACGGCCCTGCTGGAAATTGTGAGCTATGTTTTGGACGGCTTCAATGCCATGAAACCTCAGCGAACCGTAGGTGTAGCCCTCGATCTAACGAAGGCTTTTGACACTGTAAACTTGGGCATTTTGTCGGAGAGCCTGTTAAGGTCTACCATTCCGCCCTGGCAGAAGCGGTGGATAACCGCATTCACCAAAGGACGTCGGGCAAATGTGCTATTCCAAGGGCACGTCTCCAATAGCATCCCAATTGCCGTCGGCGTACCTCAAGGAGGAGTTCTATCGCCTGCTCTTTTTAGTCTGTATATTGAAGATCTACCCGTTCCATCCCAAGACATCAAGGTCGTTGCATAGGCGGATGATATTACTATACTATGCCGGGATCGCGACATAAATGTAGCTGCCAGTAAGATCAATGACTACTTGATCGAGTTGAAATGTTTTCTCGATAGCAAGATGCTTACGGTCTCTGCCGCTAAATCATCCGTCACAGTCTTTTCCACTGATCCTGCGGAGCACAGTGCTCATCCCATGGTGAAATGGGACGAAACTCGCCTGCCGGCCGCCCGATTCCCTAAGCTGCTCGGACTCGTGTTGGACCCTTCGCTGAGGTTTCATAAGAACACTGAGCAGAAGCAAGCTGCAGTGAAAACAAGACTTAACGTCCTACGTGCTCTCGGCGGAACGTCCTGGGGGTGCAGTAAAGAAACTATCCTGACCACGTAAAAGGCCATCGTACAGCCCGCCCTGGAGTATGCTGCACCAGTCTGGCAGCATATCGTGTCGGACACATCCTGGTCCAAGCTGCAGCGCATCCAAAATGGAGCATTGCGAATCGCAACAGGCTGTTCTAAAAGCTCTCCAGTAGAGCACCTTCATGCCGAAGCTCGCATCCTGCCAGTTAAGGACCATTGCCAACTCCACGCACAACAGCTGTACATAAACATTCTGAAGCAGCCAAATCATCCGTCGCGAAGAGTATTAGACCCCGTGAGAGAGAGAGGTATAAGAAAGCCGTTTGCTGATGCTCCCACGAAAATCAATATACAGAGATGGACTAACGCACAACAAGAACGCCTCCGTCTCTTACGTGCTGAGCATACCCAATTCGTCAAGGATCACTTATGCAAGACTGCCGTAAACTCCATTCTCGGAGTCGTGCCGCCTGAGGTCAGCGAAACCGAGATGGAACTCGGTAGGCGTGCCAGGTGCACCCTTGCCTCGTTGCGCTGCGGGCACTCCCCCATGCTTATGTCTTATTTACATAAGATCGATAGCAGCAGACCTGACGAGTGCCCGGATTGTGGAAATAAAGGACATACTACTGCGCACCTTTTCAACTGCCCGATGAGACCGACATCGTTAACAACAGTAGATCTGTGGACGAATCCGACGCTTGTGGCTCAGTTCCTCAATCTATGACAGGACCCTCTCTGTGGCTGCAGAAGAAGAAAAAAGGCCCATTTGTCAATGTTTGATAATTCCATCTGATTTGGTCCGGAGATTCAAAATGGGGGATATTTTGCTGCCCAAACGCGACCTCTGACGATTTCGAGAATGTTACGATCAAATCGCCCTAAAACTTGCACATAGGGGTTTTCGATAAATTACGGTAGATTACGGTGGGCAAATGGTAGCTTGGTAAAAGTCTCAGAAATGTCTGAAAATTTCACTGTGGATGTTAGTTGGGACGCTGAACACGAGTTTGAGGTCAAATTTTTGATCTTTGAATCTATAAGGTAAGGCAGCGTCCATACGTGGCGAGAGCGGGCGCTCCCGCTGTTGTGCGCCTCTCGACGCTCCTCAACGCTGCCTGCAAATTAACACAGGCAAACACCCCTGTCTCGTGTTGATTCGATTGAAAACGTTTGATCGGGTGATCAATTGCTCAAATCGTCGCAACGGCTGATGATTTCCCACGGTTTTCAACGTCCGTGGTGGGATTATGAAAAACAAGGGGAGTGGTTTTGATACAGGTTTAATGCCACCTGCTTTAGTGATGGAGCAGTAGGCTTGAAATTTGCTGCTTGCTTCGTGGCGCTGGCGCAAGCGCGCGAGAGCGAGCGGGCGAGGGCGCGCGAGAAGGAGCGCCTGTGAGCGGCTAGCGAATCGTGTGCCCACAATGACCATCGATTTTGCGTAATCGCACGCTCTCGCCACGTATGGACGGAGCCTAAGCAACGCCAGTTAAAAGGCATTATGACTACCGCATCCCACAGTAGCCCAAAGTCTGGCGAGGAACAGATCCCAAATTCGGGTTCAGCGCCATTAATAACCCACAGTTGAAATTTCAGAGCCGAATCCGAATTTTTTCTGGACACCCCCAGAAATTCCCTGATGAGTGATGGACTACCATGACCTTTTTGTGACGCAATGAAAGTGTCATTTTTGAAATCCCCGCGGTCATTTCGGAAAATTCAAGCACGGGTCATTTATTTAAGGTCACAGACCTACAGCAAGGACAACATGATTTTCCAAATTGCCACCGGTAGGTGGCAAATCTCCCTTGGAACAGAACCCACAAGACCAATCTTAACAGCTGTGGAAAAGTAGTCTATTGCTCCACTGCTGTACCTGATTTATCTTCTTGAGACGATTCCTCAGAGTCAAGTTGTAGAATATGTGAAAGGCATTAAGCGACTATGGAATATTGAATGTTTTCTAATGAATTGTTATTCATGCTATTTCTAATGCAGTTAGGCTCAGCCTACCGTCGAAAACCTCGAAAATTACGAGTAATACCGAAGCTTTGAAGGGTGAGGGGTGTAGTTCGCGAGGTTTTGCTCTGCAGAAATGTTTCTCAAATCCATCAGTCATGTCGATTCCGCTAGGTTCTCCAAGTTTGATGTTGCTACTAACGTGATTTATTCATAAGAAATCCGATCTCATATATATTTTTCTGAGGATGAAATGGATCGAACCTAAGACGGACTGTGATGATGGAGAAGACTGATTAGACTTTCTGCTAACTAGTAGGCTAAAACATTCCTCTGCAGTCCTAGGACTGATTAATGACGGTTTTTTCCTTGCATGAGTGGAATCACTTACTTGGGAATTGGAAAAAGATGTTCTTCCCAAACCAGTTTAACCCATTCACGACCACGCCTGATTTTGGGTGGCTGCACGTCCGGACCGCGTGCAATATTGCTTCACCGTATACAGTGTCCCACCGTTGGGCCACTTTTGCTCGAATGGCACGCCACCAAAAAATCCATTTTCGCTTTTTTTTGTTTATTGTACGACTTTCGACGTCAAAAACATGATGCCAAAGTTTTGGCTTCCATAACTCTTTCCTTCCAGAGAAATGGCCTTCTAAATTTTTGACTGTGTAGATAAGACCATCCACAAATCACCTGAGCTCGATGAATTCTAGCTGTTCGGAACATTAATTATCGTAGATTACCATAATAGACATTCTTCCGTTTTTCAATTGACAGGAAATGCTTAGTGAAATGATATTTTTTTTTCAGATTTGCACTAATTTTGCTTTAGCTACTCTCTCGCTCTTCCGGTATATCGAATTTTTTTGTATTAAACATATTTAGCACTCTTTTTGACATCTAGACCTAGAAAATGCTCCTCAATTTTCATATTGACTGGGAATGTTGATGGAAATGACTTTTTTTTTAGATCTTCGCCCATTTTTTTCTCGGCCACCCCTCACCCCTCCGGTTCGGCGCCTTCTAGGAAGAGATTTTTTGTGAAAAACATATTCGTTTTTTACATTCAGACGTAGGAAATAGTTCTATTATTACAAATTGACTAGGAATGATTAGCGTAATAACCGTTTTATACGTTTTCGCTCGTTTTCTGCTCTGGTACGTCCCCATTTTTCTCGTCCACTCCTCTCCAAGGTAGTTTTCACCGAAGTTGGAGCCCCGGCCTACGATGGTACACTAACCGTAACCAGGCAGGACTTTCAAAAAAGGCCCTAATGATCTCAAAATTAGTGATCTTTGCATAAAATAATCTCTGTGAGCAAAGTATGGGCGAAAGAAAAGCCGATTCTCTACGCGGGAATGGTGCTCAGTATCAGTAATCATATTTCTGTGATATATTAAATAGCGCTATATGATCTGACCACTCTTAGAAGTAAGGATTGTTTTTCGAGTAATGGGAAGAGACAAAATTCGCCATAAATTGCTTGTAGAAATGCGATCTGTACTCATAATTGCGGTTTTCGACCTTGCTGCATTCGTAGGGTCGGATATATTGTAGTGGTGAAGCTGCCAGCGGACCACGAACTTTATAGTCGACTCTCGAATAGGTAAATACATTGATCATAAGTAGGTTTAGAAATTCCTTCATGCGGTGGAGAAATCGATTTTTGAAAACAGTGTCCCACCGGTGGGACACGCGGTCCGAAGTGGTAGTCAACGCGTGTCCCACCGGTGGGACACGCGGTCGTGAATGGGTTAAAGGATGTTATTAATGGTCTGTTTTATACACTTTGAGCTTCTCATATGTTGTTGAGATTGGTCTCGTGGATTATCTTAGTGATGTTGCTTCTGTAATAGGAAGAGCTGAGACTAGTTTCGCCTCCTAACCTTAGAGAAGTGTGAAATTTAGTGTTCATACCATATATTGTATTATTTTTACTTCTCAAGGTTTGTCAGTAGGTTATTAAGGAGAGCTAGGCCACGCTTCCCCTGTATATCACATTCTCTCGCCTGGACAGGATTTTGGTCGAGTGTATAATCGTGCTCCAATCGCGTTAGACGCGCGCGCTCCAGACTTGCGTCGCATGCGCCGCGCCAGCCGGCCTCCGGTGGTTAATCACTTTCAAGTAAGAGATCGCCGCACATGAGGTTTGCGGTGTGATGTTACGTAAATCTACACCACCTCGCCTCCGTCGGGGGCGCGCGCTCGCGTCGCGGCGTTGCATTGGACCGCTCTTTCTCACCGTAGAGTGCAGTTCCTCACCCTTGCACTACTTCAGCTAAGTGAATTGCGATATTTAGTGTATGTGAGGAGTACACCGGCCTCCGAACAACGTTTATTGCTACTATGCCAGAGTAGACTAGTCACTTCTTCTCCTTCTAGGCATTTAAACAAGTAGATCATCCCCGGTCATTAAGTGCTACTGCACCTTGTATTTAAACAAACTCCGCCATTGCCGGTCCCAAGCCCGGATGACAAAGGAGGAGGGTTGGCCCCCCGTACTACCGACGGGCTGGAAAACTTAGGTGGTAACCATGGGAAGTCTCTTAGGAAACAACGAAGAAGCTACCGCATCCGGGGCAGCCGATGCGCCAACACTAGGGATCCAGGGTGTTGGTGAGAAGAATACTACTGGCCAAAATGGAGGACGACTGGTGACACCTAAGAAGGAGCTGAGGATTGGAGCATGGAATGTGCGAACGGGACACTGCGTCGGTCAGAAAGAGATAATAGCAAGAGAGTTGTCAAGGTCCAACATATCGATTGCTGCACTTTCCGAGCTGAGGATGAGCGGATGTGGAACGGTGCCCATTCAGGTGCCGGAGAGTAGCGAAAAGATGGTGCTGTACTATTCCGGTGAGGACGGACATCGCAATGGTGTTGGATTTATGCTAGGCAGTCGCGCAGCTGGAAGCGTTGTTTCATTCGAGCCGATTTCTGGCAGGATCGCTGTTCTTGTTTTGAGCGGAACAATCAAGACCCATGTCGTGTCCATCTATGCACCAACGGAGCCAAGTTCTGACGTTGACAAGGACGAGTTCTACACCCAGCTCCAGGACGTGCTGAATACTATCCCGAAAACCGATGTCACCAGTGTAGCGGGTGATTTCAACGCAAGAGTCGGTAGTGACAGAACAGGTTGGGAAGGAGTGTTGGGCAGGTTCAGCGTGGGCGAAATAAACGATAATGGACTACGCCTACTTTCGTTCGCTGCGTTTAACGAGCTTGCCATCGGTAACAGTCAATTCCGGCACCCCAGGAAGCATCAGTTAACATGGAGGAATCCAACTGGACGAGATGTGGCCACCTTGGACTACGTGCTGATAAACTCACGTTTTAGATCATCACTGAAAGATGTGCGAGCCATGAGAGGGCCTGATTGTGGATCCGACCATTATCTCTTGCGTGCAGTAATGCAGCTTCGCTTACGACGACCTAGGCGTGAGGAGCCCCCTAGAAAGAAACTAGACTGGTCACACTTGATGGCACCAGGAACAAAAGAAACATTTCAACTCGCGCTGTCGAATCGGTTCGCGGTTCTGGAAGATGCCTTGTCTGTGGACGAGCACGGGAAGCAGACAGTTGAAGTCGCTCTTGAATGCGCAGAGCCTCTCTGCCCTGTTATTCGCCGGCGAACGCAGCCTTGGATATCGGACGATTCTCTCCGTCTCGTGGACGAACGGAAGCGAGTGAAACTAACGGACTTTGGACGGTATCGGCAATTGTGTCAGGAGCTTCGTCGAAAGTTGAAGGCAGAGCGGGAGTCGTACTGGAATAAGGTAGCAGACGAAGTGGAGGAGGCAGTTGGAAGGAACGACTATCGCACATTGTACAACACACTCAACCGTCTCAGAAAAAAGACCAAACCCATGAGCGATTTCATCAGGAATACGGATGGGTCTTTTGTGCGATCAGCAGATGAGCGTCTCTTGCGATGGAGGCAGTTCTTCAGTGAACTCTATACTCACGATGCGCCACAAGGTCCACTGGCCCAACCGATACTAGCTGAGGTACCAGAGGAGACAGCGCTTGACTCGGAACCCACTGCGGAAGAAGTGAAGGCGGCAATCAAGTCGCTAAAGAATGGAAAGGCGTCCGGTGTTGACAATGTCACTGCTGAGGTGATCAAGGCAGGAGGAGATGTTCTTCTGCGTCAGTTGCATCAGTTAATCACGCGCATATGGCGGACAGAGAGCGTGCCATCTACCTGGAAAAAGGCTATTGTCGTGCCTATCCATAAGAAGGGCGATGCCAGATACTGTAAAAACTATCGCGGGATCAGCCTGCTGTCGATTGTTGGTAAAGTCTTCACGAGAACTATCCAGTTCAGACTTCAACGTCATCGGGATAGTACCTGTCGCGAAGAACAAGCAGGTTTTCGTCCGGGTCGAGGATGCAGCGATCAAATTTTCGCACTTCGTCAAGTTATGGAGGAAAGGATTCGCTGTGGAAAGCGCGTCGTTATCACCTTCATAGACTTCAAGTCGGCATTCGATTGCGTGCACTGGCCCGCCTTATGGAGATCGATGGAATGCGAACACATGCCAGGAAAAATGGTGAAGCTTCTGCAGGAAATTTATAGAGGCTCGACTAGCTGTGTCCGCGTCGGAAACAAGCTATCCGAAGAATTCAGAGTCGATGCAGGCGTCCGGCAGGGAGATGTGATTTCACCGCTCCTCTTTAATACCGTGGTCGATGCTATTATGAGAAAGACCTTCGAAAATAGAAGAGGGGTCCAATTTGGCGATAACGATTTTGTCACGGATTTGATGTTCGCGGACGACAGCGCAGTGTTCACCAATACTGACATGGAAGCCACGCTTTTGTTGAACGATATGGCACAAATCGCGAAATCGTATGGACTGCGGATTAATAAGGAGAAGACTAAAGTCATGACGTCGGACGGTTCACGTGCTGAGCTTCAGCAAGTCAAGGAGTTCAAGTACCTCGAATCGGTGGTGCAAGAGCGAAAGGTAGTGGCTACATCGGAGATACTGTGCAGGATCGGGCAGGCGTCGGCTGCTTTCGCTTCGCTGGGCTGGTGTTTATGGAAGAAGGGTAATGTGTCAATCAAGTCAAAGATCCGGATGTTTCGCGCGCTCATAGTGCCAATCCTACTGTACGGGTCAGAGTCGTGGACGTTGCTGAAGTCGGATCACAGCAGGCTGGAGGTCTTCCAAACGCGGTGTTTGCGGCAAATCCTCGGGATAACTTTAGGAGATCGAATACGGAACGACGTTATCCGAGTTACTTGCGACCATCAGCCCACGATCGAAGAAGAAATTCGAACGAGAAGGCTGCGATGGTTCGGACACGTATGCAGAATGGAAACAAAGCGACTTCCGCGCAGATTGTTATGGAGAGAGCGCCCTGCGCTGTGGAAGGTTGAAAGAGCAGCCCCGAAAAAGACGTGGTTGAAGCAAGTCGAGGCGGATCTGAAGTCCCAACGGTGCAGTGTCCTTTATACTTTGACCGAATCGAATGACTCGAAAAGTCATTCGACTGAAAAAGTCGACTTTGAGTTATTCGAAAAGTCGAATATTCGAAAAAGGCGAATTCCCGAATTATTCGAGAAGTCGAATATTCGAAGTGTTCAAAATCCCGGATTATTCGAAAACTCGAATATTCGAAAACTTCAAATTTCCGAATTATTCGCAAAGTCGAATATTCGAAAAGTTCAAAATCCCGAATCATTCGAAAAACCGAATATTCGAAAAGTTTAAAATCCCGAATTATTCGAAAAATCGAATATTCGAAAATCTATGAAAACATTCGAATGAATTCGATAGTCGAATTTACCGAATAAATTTTTTTCAAGAACATTCCATGGACCCAAGAGCAGTTCGCGCGCCAAGGATGCACACTGTCGCAAATCGTAGGTGTTTTTTTGAAATCAAGGCAGAGCGAAATTATCAATGATGACTCACTCATGTGGCAAGCGACTAAGGAATCTTTCAGTCCTTACCGTAAGGCCTAGTGCATACTTGCGTCGCAACAACGGTGCTGCGGTGTAGGGACTGATACATACCGCCGCGCCCAGCGCAGCACTCAATCGCGCCTACTCAGGAAAATCAAAACAAGTTACTTGTAATATAAATGTAACTTACTTGAATGTCTCAAGTAGCTTACATTTATATTACATGTAACATACATTTATATTACATGTAACTTAAATTTAAATTACATGTAAGTTACACTTATGTTACATGTAACTTGCATTTGAATTTTCACTATGGGTGGACATGACGTAATGCAGACGACACGCGACGCAAAGTGCGCGCCCCAGACCACACACTACGCAAAAAAAAATTCTGTGCAGGGCCTTCCCTGCTGGTGTTTGGGTCAAGTACCTCAAACTTGGGTAATTGAACCAACAGCAACGCCAGTCGTAAGCCTGACCCCGCCAGTGCGTCGTAAATCAACTTTGGAAATATCTTTTGCCCGATTTAAGTTACTTGCGACTTATACTGTGCCATTTAAGTTACATGTAACATATCGGAGGCGCACCGGACGCAGTATACTCTCAGAAACCGAAAACAAGTTACTTTTAACACATCTAAGCTGATGTAAGTTACTTGCGACTCAGCTCAAGTCATTTAAGTTACATGTAACATATCGGAAGCGTACCACACACAGTATCCCGCCGATATGTCACATGTAACTTAAATGACCTGAGATAGGTCGCAAGTAATTTACATCGGCCCAGATATGTAACAAGTAACTTGTTTTCGGCCTTTTATGTTACAAGTAAGTTGTTTTCATTTTTCTGAGTAGCACTGACAGTCGTCGCGCGCGGCGAATCTAGTGGGAGCTGCTATACGCGACGGTGTCGTGGCTGTGTCGCGGACAATCTACACTTTTCACAACGTGCGCGCTGTTTAGCGCCAGCTGGATGGTGTGTCACGTCGTCGCGCACTGCACTACGACATCGCGACGCAAGCGACAGAAATCCGGCCTGGGAGGCACTAGTATGTTCATTTCAGATATTTTTATGTAACGACCATCTTCTACTCGAAGGTTTTAATTTTCCTGAATACTACCATGGATTTCTTCATGATTTCGATCATCTCAAAATTTCTTTTTTTCATGATTTTTTATGCAATGCACTATTCCTTCTCCAAATGATGTTCGCATTCATATTCATAGAGAGAGACGCTCCATTTGGAGAATGAAAATCACGAAAATGGAAAAAATGGCATTGAATTTCACAAAAACTGGCGCTATTCCACTTTTTTAAATTCGGTTGATTTTTTTCGCTCGGGACTGCTGCCAGGGTTAATTTGGGCGGTCAACCCAAATATGAGATTTCTTGGACGATTTTCAAAAGGTTGGGGAAGGCCACGCCGAAACGAATAACTTCATCGGTAGGTAAATGTTCTGGATTTATGGGGATGCAACATTGCACAGAATGAGTCTTTTTGCGTGTTGATCACTATGTAAGTCACCATCGGCTCGAGATTTTTCATGGATCGCAAATTTTTTCGGTGTATAAAACGCCACTCAGCCACCTTACATGACTATCTCATATTGAAAGAAGTATCTTATAAGTGATCAGTGCCTTGGAACTCTGCATAGATAGAATTTTAAAAGGGTTAGGCTCCGCGGAAAAGGTCAAAGATTCGGTATTCCTAAAAAATGTTGTGAAATTCCTTTTGATGGATTTGGCGGTCGACAAGTTTTTTCAAATGTGGTGAAATTGTATCGCTCCAGTCGCGAAGCGGCTGGAGAGGTTTGGTTTTGCCTAGGCCTTGTGATCACTTACAATTTTATAAAGTAGTTTATAAAACCATTCAAACAAATTTCTTGCAGATTCCCTTCCGGGTATACGTGAATGGGGCGAAAACACACCACCTGTCAAAATTTGGGCCAAATCGGTTCACAAATAACAAAGTTGTGAGCCCTAAAGCTTAAGAAAAATTCATGGTGTGTGCCGTGGGCCGTAGGCCGTCACGCTTTCCATTCACTGCTAATGGAACTCCTCAGAAGTTTCAACCCTAGTTACATGTTTTCCTCAGTAACATACATACATTGAAGGGCACGCAAACAGCCGGCAAAGAGCAAGGGTTAAAAAAGTGCCTTCTCGTCTTTTTCTGCAGTTTTTCCTGACGCTGCTGTCACAGCAAGCTCTTGACCTATCATAATCTGTAAGAAACTGAACATCAACAATTTATCGTGTACATTGCCTTTAAGTAAGTTAGTTGTGCCCTTCAATGTATGTTACTAAGAAAAACATGTAACTAGGGTTGAAACTTCTGAGTCAGGAGTAGCCACTGCCAATGATAGCAGGCGATTAATTGGGCAGGCAGGTAAGTTGGTAGGAGGTATGTAGACTGGTCAGTAATCGATTTCTAGGTCAATCGGGATTCAGATGACGTCATAGGGACGTCGTGAAAGAAGCCTCGGGCTTCTGATGACGTCATCGAGAAAAAAGCTTCGGGCTTCTGATGACGTCATCGGAACGTCGTGAAAAGTGCTTCGAGCTTCAAATGACGTCTTCAAGACGTTGTGGAAAGTGCAGAGCGGTTCATGTAATATGTGCGTGTTGCCGCGAAATGTGAGTTGCGCTTCATTTGTTGTGTGCTTCACAAGTTGATTGCACAAGTTGATAATAAGCCATCGGCACACAATTCTCACGGAAGTGTAGCAAAATTTTTGCCAGAGTTTTCCATGTTTAGGCCCAGATATCGGGTTATCTTTATAACCGGTGAGGCTGTTTCCCTAATCCCTAGTCTGTTCAGCTTCAGCCGCTCACCTCCAGAGAAAGACGGTGTGAGAATGAAAACACACCGCTCTCAATTTCTTCTATACCCTACTCTTGATCAATTGGTTGTCATGAATTTTCTTTACGGTGAGAATTTTGTGCCGATAGCAACTTATAATCGTCTGTTGATTGCTTACTGATTATCGTATCAGTCCAAAAAGGTTGATAAGTGTTGCATATTTTTGAGGATATTACTGCTTAATATTTGGAAAAAGTGAACGATTCTATCCAAGGGTCTTCCAAGCGAAAGAGGTTTGGTGCGCGCCAGAAACGTTCCAACAAAGAGGGAACAATAGAAAAGTGAAGTGAGGAGAGTGTACAAAATGTGAACCATATTTTCTCCAAGCGATATTCTCGGTCGACTCTTCTATACAGCGAAAACAAACCGTTGTGGTATTTTACGAGAAAGAACATATTGGTTTTCAAAAAAAGGACTTTTATTCGTTCACGAGATTATATGGGAATACTCTTGCTTTATAATGTATTTCAATTGTTTCATTTTTCCCAAGAGCTGGAGCTAACCGTCTGCTCTGGCCAGTTTGACATCATCTCTTTCAATGAATTAAAACTATCAGATACAAATTCATGCATATTTTTTACCGGTTCTCGCATGATCGGAATTATTTTTGGAACTACAAAGTACTTCCGAGTAGAATACCGCAACGGTCTGTTTTCGCTGTATAGAAGAGTCGACCGAGAATATCGCTTGGAGAAAATATTGTTCACTTTTTGTACACTCTTCTCACTACACTTTCCTATTGTTCCCTTTTTGTTGGAACGTTTCTGGCGCGCACCAAACCTCTTTCGCTTGGAAGACCCCTTTTGGATAGAATCGTAAATTAGATTTGGCGATCAAAGAAATCATTGAAATATTGTGAAGTCCTTTTAAATGAATACAGTGATCAACGAGTTTCTCGAAATGTTGTGAAAATGTTGAGGATAGAATTTGCGGTGAACAAAGTCATGAATCGTTGTGAAAACTTTCTCATTGGATTTAGCGATTATCGACATCTTTTAAATAATGTGAAATTGTAGAAAAAAGATTTGGCAAGCGCAATATAAATATTCAAAGTCAAATCACGCGCCAGAAGGATTGAGACGTCTTCTGCTCAGTCAGGTCCAACACGGACCCGAAGCCGCCGGAGCTGACAAGAGCCGCTCCGAAGGCTTCGGCGACCGCGTTGGACTTGACGCCCACGTTAGGGGGTCACATTTTTAGTTTGGATGGGGGGGTCTATCGGGATGAAAAATTGCTAACATACCTAACTTTGTAGGGCGGTTTCAATGGTATACTGCTCATTTTCCTAACTTCAGTGTGAGTGGGTGGACTCTCTGTGCGGGTTGCGCGCGGTAAGGAATCAAAGCCAAATCTAAGTGCGCGCTTCGCGCGCGCCACAATTTCAGTCGAATCTAAAATTGAACAAAATCACCTCACACACAGCGTAATCAGTTAAAAAGGGGGCAGGATGAAAACAAAGTCCAGCTCCGTGTTAAGCATCCACAAATGAACCGCTTTTAGATTACAGAACATTAGACCCTATTATTGATAGAAGATCTTTGTCAAGAATATAATGTGTGCATTTGGTAGTGGACGAAATATTGCGTCAACTCCATTTGCAAGGCGACCGGCCGATGACCGTTCACGTCGTTGAGGACTCTGTCGCGGCGACCCCGTGACGAAGTATGCACTAGGCCTAAGCGTTGCACGAGCGGTGGACTATGAAAGTTTTCACCGCGCAGCACGCACGGGACGCGCGAGAAACAACTGAAATCTCCGGAGGCATCGGCAGGGCGGTGGGGGTTAAAGTTGGGCGTTAACTGTGACATACACAGAAATTTCTCGCTTGTACTAGCGTATACGGCACCGTAGGATAGTCTCGCAATTCTTGATGTTAGATTGTACCTGAACTGAGAAGGGAAAATTGATTGATATGGCCGAACCGCCATGGCGGTTCGGGCGGTGCTGCTATGGCGGCGCTAGATGCGCGGCACGGCGCGCGGAGAACTTTAATAGTCCGCCGCGCTTCCAGCGCGTCACGCGCCGAACAAACTCCCGCCGTGGAAATACGCGGCAGCATTTAAAGGAGGGGAATCGATCGTACGGTGCCGCATGATCAACTCTATTCCATTGCATGCTGCAGCGCCTTTCAGAGGCGGGAGTCTATTCGGCCACTAAGACGGCAGCGGCGGTGGGTTTTATTAGTCTAGTTGTGGAACCGACGCCCGAGTTATTGTTTTGTACTCACTTCCTATCGGAATTAAATAATGAGAAGCAGTTATCTACATAATTCGTATATTTTTCAGACATTGACAACCGTCTCGTGAGTAGTTTGTTTGCTTCCCTATTCGACAGTTTGGTTCAATCCAAAAAAAAAGATAGATAATGCTAGCTGAAGCAATATGGCTTTTCTCTGGAAAATAGTGGCGATGACATTTTTTGTATTACTCCAAAACTCGAATGGAAAAATTCGAAAAATTATTCGACAGTCGATTGAAAAAGTCGACTTTTTATTCGAAAAGTCGAATATTCGAAAAGTTCAAAATCCCGAATTATTCGAAAAATCGAATATTCGAAAAGTTCAAAATCCCGAATTATTCGAAAAGTCGAATATTCGAAAAGTTCAAAATCCCGAATTATTCGAAAAGTCGAATAATCGAAAATTTCAAAATCCCGAATTATTCGAAAAGCCGAATATTCGAAAAGTTCAAAATCACGAATTATTCGAAAAATCGAATATTCGAAATGTTGAAAATCCCGAATTATTCGAAAAGTCGAATATTCGAAAAAAATCTGAAAATGTAAAAGTATAGTGTCCTTAATGCTAGATTAATTGCTGCGAACCGTACTGAATGGAAGCGTATCGTTCAGGCCACAAGAGCTCCTATGGCACCTACAGCAGTGTACTGGTTGAGAGGTCATCTTGCTCCGCCAGCCGCCAGCTAACGGGATGAGTGAGTGAGTGAGAGTGTATTTAAACAAGTAGATCATCCCCGGTAATTAAGTGCTACTGCACCTTGTATGGTCGGCATGGATCCTGAAGAGACTTTGCGTTCCCTATTGGAGGTTGGCGCAAACTCGGTGCCATATGCTATAACATAGGGGCACCGATTTTGCGCCAACCTTCAACAGTGAACGCGAAGTCGCGTTTACCGCTCTAAACACTTCCCTTGTAAGTATGAGCTATTCATCAATATTTTGCAGCACTGTATTTATCTTTTTGTGCCTCTCATAGAAGTTTATAAAGATGAAGGTCATCTTCCGGAACATCTGAAGCGTCTTGCTTTGAGAAAATCGCAGACCTGGGATAAGGCGAAAACCACCGAAGCGGTTAGTGATTGGGATGTGTATAGAGAAATTTGCCTAAAATTTGAGAAACAATTGAAAAAGTACAACAAAAATGTTGAAAAGAGGGTAATTGAATCTGGTAATAAAAATGCTTTTTATAGGCTTTTAAACTCAAGGTTGAAAGATAGACCACGAATAGGACCAATTGAAAGCGAAGGGTCTATGATCACTAACGACAAAGAAAGGTCTGAGATTTTGGCAACTGTTTTTGAAAAAGCGTTTTGCAGGGATGATGATTTTGATGATACTATGGAAGACACTCCAGAATTTGCGGTCATGACAGACTCCGTCTGGTTTCATCCGGAAGAAGTTCATGATCTTGTTTTGAAATGGCCTAACTCGTTCTCTGACACCCCTGATCACGTTCCTCTTAAATTCATCAAACAGGTAGCACCCATTATTGTAGGCCCATTAACACATAGTTTCAACCTGTCTTTTATGCGTGCAGAGGTCCCGGATAGGTGGCGGGTTGCTTTTGTGACCCCTATACCTAAGAAACCACCCCACACTAATCCCGATAACTTCAGACCAGTTAGCATAACTTCAACTTTTGGTAGGTTGTTCGAGGAAATCCTCAAGGTAAGAGTGTGCAAGCATTTGGAGGACCATTCAATCATTTCGGATGTTCAGCATGGTTTCCAGTGGCAAAAGTCTACTGTGACTGCTATGTTGCAGTCGCTGAATGAATGGACCAATTAAGTGGATGAAGGTAAAAGGTTGACGTTATCTTTATAGATTTTTCGAGGGCTTTTGATAGGGTTTCGCATGCAAAACTCATGTCTAAACTCACACGCGTTGGTGTTCACCCGACGATAGTAGCATGGATCAGAGCGTTCTTGAGTGATAGATCCTTTGTTGTCCGCGTTAACTCCTTTTTTTCTGATTGAAGGCCTGTTTGCAGTGGTGTACCGCAGGGAAGAGTTTTATCTCCAACTTCGTTCAATATTTTCACTTATGAACTTCCACAAATCGTATCTTTTGGTAAGGTGAAATGCTCCGCTTTTGCTGATGATTTCAAAATATTTTCCCAATTCAATCGATAGCTGACAAGGAAAGCTTGCAAAAGGCTTTGGATGAGGTTATAAAATCGTCCAAAAAATGGAAAATGATACTGTCTAAAGAAAAAACGAAGGTTTTGCACATTGGCAACAGTAGTTCAGAAGGTATATATACCGCTGAAGATCAGCAGCTTCAGAATGTTGAGGAAATAATGGATCTCGGCTCTCTGGTTCAAAAGGATCTCACTTTTGACGCTCATTGTACGAAGGCAGTGTCTAAGGCAAATAAGGTTATGTATTGCCTGTTCAGGGCACTCTCTACTAGAAACGAAAAAGTGCTCTTGAACGCCTACAAAATCTATATAAGGCCCCTTCTCGAGTATGGAACTGTGATATCAAACCCTCATAAGGTCTCTACTATTAAAGCATTGGAGAAGGTACAAAATAGTTTCACACGTAAGTTAATGATAAGATTCTTGGGATTTAACTATGAAAACATACCCTGTAGTAGTGCCAGGAACGCAAAATTCAAATTGGAAACGCTGGCTTGCAGAAGGAGAAGGTTTGATCTTTTGATGATGTATAAGATATTGTATGGGCATACTGGCCTTCGGCCAAACGCTTTTCTCAAAATGAAGGCGTCCACCACTAGAGGTAGCAGTTTCAAACTACTCCGAAACCCGGCTAGGAAGAGTGTCAGGCACCATTTCTTTACTAACAGAGCTGGCAGTGAATTGGGAAAACTGCTCAAAAGGGCAATCTGCCAACAGACCTGGGCTCCTTCAAGCGTATAGTGGAGCAGTACTTGAGGACGGAGGATGAGTGAGCTTGTGATCTTGTGTTAGTCACAATGCTTTTTTTTCGATAGATACTCTATAGTGATCTTGTGTTAGTCATTGGTGCTTTTTCTTACAGATTCCCTACATACTACGTGTTCCCGATCTCGTATATCGTTGTTACATTTTGTTACTACGTGTTCGTTTATCTTGTTACGATGTCAATACGCAGGTTTACCCCAATGTCAATACGCAGGTTTACCTCAATTACGATTACAATTACTTAAAGACGCGATTTTTGCAAAAAATACTAAGCAAATGGAAGTGATGAAACTTCAAGCGGGTTCGGGATACTAATTTCAATACATGTGTACCCTCTATAAAACGTCGTAATTCAAATCATTCGAGGCGCGAGCCGCGCGCGCGACTCCTCAGCCTCCGTCTGCCCTCCGCTCTCTCACTGTCTCTAACCTCCGCTACGCACCAGCACGCGTAGGAACCATGTGAATTTCGCCGTTTTATAGCCTATACCTGCACAGATTGTCCATTACAATACGATTGTATAAGGAGGTGGTGCTCCGATATTCATCTCTCATCTGTCGTCTAGTGCCTATGAGGCAGTACCAGCAATAGCACTTTTTGGTTTTTTTTTAACACCAGTGCCCAAGAGCCTAACAAACGTGGGTATTTTTACTGAAATGGAATTTAAGAAAAAGTTTCAGAAAATCAGAAAACTTTCATTTGAAGCACAGGAGTCTCTTAATCGCTTTTCCATTTGAAATGCTTATATACAGTCCACTACGTACACAATGGCATGCCGTTCCTTCGCCGGCAACAGGTAATGTCGAGCGCCTTCAAAAAAAAAAACTAAATGCAACAGTTTTACTCTGAAAAGCTCTATATGTGATGATTGGGGAAGTATGCTGGGGAGTAATTGAATCAAATTTTTTTTTCGAAAGATCGCAATTTCTGTTTTTTTTATCCAAAAACGTTGTCCAGATTATCAAACTCTAACCCAGTTAGCCTCTTCTACCTCAGGTACCGATTCGCATTAATAAATGCTCAGAATCACCATGTTCCCGCGGTAAGATAGTCAAGTCATAAAAACAAGGGAAACCCTGGTCCGCGCCGAACAGATGGAGCTCACTGGAGCCCCTTACTGGGTCCGCAAGTCATAAATTTCAGTCGGCACCGCGTCAGGAATTGACAAACATTGGAGCGACACCACGTCTTCAGATGGTAAAGTTGTATCCTGTAAAAGCAAATAGGGTACAATTTCGCTCCTGTATGGTCATGGAAGATACACACATTCAGACAGGAAAACTGGAGAGAAGCAGAGGGAAGCCTGACAACGTCAAGGACTTCCATGAGCAATTACAGTAGATGGGGCTCAGGTCGCCAGGGCCAGTAGCAATCCCCCCGAAAGGTGGCAGCTACCGGCTGTCACTGCGTGGTGACTGGGTCAATCACGTCTCGGCTATCAATATGGACGGGCTGGCATAGAAATGCACAGGCGGCGCTCAAGTTAATGACCATTGCAGTCAGGCACCTGGGAGCAGTGAGCGTTCTTTTTTGAGGTGGCTGACTGCAAGAAACGGGTGGTGACTTCGCTCACCGCCGCAGAGGAAAGAGAAATAGCGCGCGGAGAGAAGAGGAGCTGGGTCGATACCGCGGTCATGGGGTCGAGCACGTCCAATGGTGCTGACTTTTTGAAGCAAGTGCGCTCCAAGAAAGGGCAGTGGAGCGCTTGCGATCCGACCAGTCCGCTGTCCCCTTATCACCCAAGCACAGCACGGCGGCCTATCTCGTTGTCTGGGTGAGCAAGGAAAAATTGCACCCGCCGGCTGGCGGCCATACAGCTCCGCTGCCAGCTGATAGGAATGACAGGAAAAACGTTCGAAGGCTTTATTGATGTTTCAATGATTCCTGGCGAGGATTAGTGGGAGATTAACGTCAAATTGTATGTACATAGCTGTCATGAATACGTCTCGTTCATAGATTTCACGTGCTTTAGTCCTATGCTAAGCTCAATTTCCAATTCCTAGAAGTTGCTGTGGCCATATTCAACCATTTCCAATAACACGATGTAACACGATTTTTGTTCCTGGCTTCTAAGTGTTATATTTCAATTGCTTATGTCCAAAGTATGTGAAAAAATGACTTCGTTGAGAACAAACTTCGCTTACACTACAACAGCATGAAGAAAACCCATTTTGTGCAAATAGAAAGATTTTTATTAATTTTCGACATTATGAACAGGTAAAAACAAAAAATTCACACGAAATAGACAAACACCGTCGGAAAGGACTCAACAAAGTTCAGAAATGTGTAGATTTTCTAGATTTACGACTGTACTGCGAACCACTCTCTCGAAGTTGCACCCAAATGTAGTCCCTTATCATGATTTGTTATACTGTCCTTGGTAACGACTCTGTCCGAGGCTAAGGTCAGGGCTGGTATATTCGTCGGACCACAGATCAAGAGGATCATAAAATGCAAGGATTTTGCAAAGCTGTTGAACAGGGGCCGGATTCATCAATGTGCAAACCCACGGTTAGCGCCCCTAACCTACCAACCCAGCACCATTTCAGCGATTCATCATCTTACCAACCCACGCGCTGCTCGGTTGGTTACTGGGTCAGCGCGACCGGGCGAAGGAGGCTGGTAGGCGGCTAACCAACCCACTAGATGTCGTGCGCCAAGGCAAATCGGCGCGCCTCTGCGCGTGCGGCAGTGCGCAGCGGCGTCTGGAGCTTTGCCAATTTTGATATCGATTCACGAGGACTGTTATTTATAGCATATTGCTACTCTGTTAATCATTCTTTGGCTATTTCTCGACTGTCGGCATTATTCTTCTATTACTACTACTCCTATTATTCCACTGTTGGCTATTCCACTGCTATTTTACTCATTTAGAAATGCTTAACGTTTCAATGAAGTTTTATGCTACTTATACGGCGATTTCTTGGTTAATTTTTTTCTAAAACACTTACCAGTAAGATTTTAAAAGTACTTTAATATTTCTCCGTAACTATAATCTCAGTTGAAACCGTGTTGGAAGCTCAATAATATTTCCTTGAACAACACTCCTTTATATTTTTTTTCGTCGTTGTAGTGAATAAGCAGCATTGGAACATTTCAGTAATGAATGCAACAATAAAACACAGTGTTATCAAAATCTGCTGGAAATATGAATATTAATTGATAAGAAATTGAATAACAAATGTTATTTTATCAGCCTGCCACAAGTAATTTTAGAGTCAATTCTATTCATCTCTTCAGTAACTTTTTTCCCATTTCCTTGACGATTTGTATCTGCTGCCCGTGGTTGTTCTCACACTAAATTTGATGTTGTGAGCCACCTACGGTTTGCAGAATACAATCCTTCCTTGCACCCATCCTTCCCGCTCCCCGCTTCATATTATCGTCCTAAACCAGCAATTTGAGGTGCTAACTATGTAAAATTATTTCACTTTCTTGAGTACTTTTCATCCACTTTTTCAATATTTTGGTTAGGAACTTGACTATTTCATCATCATTAGCTCATCATAGAATTGAAAAACGTAAATGATCAACCAGTTTCATGACAGTGAGTTGATGTTAGACCACTAAGCAGTAGAACTTTGTTGTAGAAAAAGAAGCCATGCATTGTTTTTTTTTACGTGAAAAAAAATTCTGCTATTTTTAGAAGTTAAGAGTGTTTCATAAGCTTTATGTGCGCACAGTATTTAGCTGTTCGAGGAAATAAACCTTTGTGATCCAATGAAAAAGAAAGAAAGAAGGACTATTGACAATTTTTCCCTGTATAGTAAGAATGGAAATGTTAGACACATCAGAAACTATAAGAAAATACTTGAAATCTGGGGAAAACGCGTCCTTTCTGCTAGAAAACTGTGGCTTTGTCACCCTTCTTCGAGAAATTTTATTCATACTCGAGTCTTCTATGGATTTTTAAGATTCGGCGGTGAATATCGTGTGTTGTGTGCACTAGAATTACCGCTGACGCCTAAAAGTTTCGGTCAGCGTAACCTACACTGCTTCGCGCTTTGTGAATCAGGATTGGAGGTGTTGGGTAGGTTAGACACGCGGTCAGACTTACCGTGGGTCAACCCAAACCCAACTGAAGATTGATGAATCCGGCCCCAGGACGTTGAGAAAGGCTTGGAGCAAATTCGTTGCAGTTGTTCACGGCTTCCTAGGTGGTCACAAAGCTGAGAACTATGTGGAGTTGGTGCTTTCTCATAAAGAATTACCCCAAAATGTGATGCAGAATGCTTCTGAAAGTCCATATCATTGATTCGCATCTTGACAAATTCAACTAGCAAGGCAAGCCCTTTCATCAAGATATATTGGACTTTGAACGTCGTTACCAATGATAGTATAACGAAACCATGAGGGGGACTAGATTTGGGTGCAACTTCGAGGGAGTGATTCACACTACAATCGTTAATCTAGAAAATCTACACATTTCTGAACCTTGTTGAGTGATTTCCGACTGTGTTTGTCTATTCCCTGTGCATTTTTTGTTTTTACCTGATTATAGTGCCGAAAATGAACAAAAATCTATCTAACTTCACGAAAAAAAAAGAGTTTTCTTTGTTCTGTCGTCGTGTAAGCAAAGCTTGTGCCGAATGAAGTCATTTTTCGCATACACTAGACATGAACAATTGAAATATAACACTTAGAAGCCAGGAACAAAAATAGTCTTACGTAAATACGCGATTTTCCAATTTCATTGTCCTAGTCACAAAAGCGAAGTTTGCCTGGAATAACAGCGATTTCCTGTCTGTTCCAGACCTAACGAGATGGGAAAACGCAATTTCAACCCAGGAACAGAAAAAAAGTTAAATTTTGTTACATAGTGTAATCGCTCACCACAATTAGAATCAGATTCGCTTAGACAGCCATCTAAGGAAGATGGCTGAAAAACGGTTTCGTTTTTCAGAAAATACATGAAACTTACGTGATCCGCGTGTACTAGTTACTAAATGCTGTATTAAAGTTCATCTAAGTGCGGCTTTTATCTAAACTTCGTTTTCCTCTTTCACTTCAAGTTCACTTCTTTTTCTGTTGACTGGGAAGCGTGAAACCGACTAAGGATAAAAATAGTTCATAATTTAAAAAAATCCTTTTAAATTTTCGGTACATTGTGACAAAAACACGAGGTTGGCTCCTCGACAATCATACTACAAGTATTGTGTATCGTGGTTCAGTGGTAAGAGGTCATCCAACAAAAAAAATTTCAGAATCGTTTTTTGAATCTAACATTCTCTTGCTTTGATGATTTTCGCGAAAAAGTCCGAAATCTCATCATCCAAGGTTGAAAACTTATTAAATCTGGAAGATAGACACATTTGCACGCTCCCGGAACCCGTATTCACTACTTCTAGTTCGATCAAAGTTACGATGAATACGAAGAACTGTGGAGGGAGTGTATGTAGGAAAACAGAAAGATTTCTTCACACATGAACATGTGGCCTAGTGGTCCAAGGCGCTGTGCTGGGCATCCGTCGCCTACGATGGTGCGGTGCAGGTTCAAATACGTCGGCTATTGAGAGTTTTCGAGGTTGGCTCCTCGACAATCATACTACAAGTATTGTGTATCGTGGTTCAGTGGTAAGAGGTCATCCAACAAAAAAATTTCAGAATCGTTTTTTGAATCTAACATTCTCTTGCTTTGATGATTTTCGCGAAAGTCCGAAATCTCATCATCCAAGGTTGAAAACTTATTAAATCTGAAAGATAGACACATTTGCACGCTCCCGGAACCCGTATTCACTACTTCTAGTTCGATCAAAGTTACGATGAATACGAAGAACTGTGGAGGGAGTGTATGCAGGAAAACAGAAAGATTTCTTCACACATGAACATGTGGCCTAGTGGTCCAAGGCGCTGTGCTGGGCATCCGTCGCCTACGATGGTGCGGTGCTGGTTCAAATACGTCGGCTATTGAGAGTTTTGCATTCAACGCTACTCTTCGAGAATAATTCTCGTTTTAACAAGGGAAGACCCCCCGGGGGAGGTGACGTCATGAAAAAGGTTCTTCTGAAAGTTGTGTGGAATGGATATAGTAACATTACTGTATGTTGAGTTTTACCTATGGACCATCCGGTAGAGCAAAAAATTGGAAAAACTTGAAAAATTACATTCTCTTCAACCGACCACCATGGCTGTGCTTTCGGTTTTTCAGAAGCGAAAATTGGCTGACTACTATATCTAACACCCATCTACCTCAATCTGCTTTATTTGGATCAATATGGAGAGAAATTTTTTTCGACTTTTTTTTCGCCATTTGCTCACTCATTCACACTCGAACTCCAGATAATCGAATTAAAAATTCTGCGTGATCGAGCCAAATTTAGTAGTTTACGATGAAGGGTCAGCAGATGTATTGGACAACCGATTGTCGATGTCTGAAAATGAAAACTGCGGCCATGATGATAATTTTTAAGAAAGGGTTCAACGCTTTGCTTCTTACAATGGCAATGGTTTTTTCTCCGATGATTCGCAAACGACTTTTATGTGTTCAAGAAAGGTGTTCTCTTTCACTAATGCAAAGTTATACAAAGTTAGAAGATGCTCACATTACCATATTTCTCAATGAACCCGAAATGCCAGCACAAGAAGAAGAGAATGATAATTTTTTGAATAAGGTGACGAAATGCTCATATACTACAGGGATTCACGCGATAGAAATTGTAAATCCACTCAGATTGGAAAAAGCGAGTTAAAATGTGAATGAGAAACCTCGCGGATAAACAATCGAATAAATTCAAAACAGTTTTCCAGAAGCTGCATTGCGGGAATCGAACCCACAACCCTTCGTAGTTTAGCATTCCCCATCGTTATCCACTCGACCACCCCTGCACGGTGGCTTGGGCAACTTCAATCAAGTGATATGAGGAATGGAATGCTCGGTGAGCTCGGAAACGGCTTATATCTCGCGCCCTGCTCTGAATGCCAGAGTACAGAAGCAACATCACTAACAAGGGAGGGTGGCACACATAAGATGGAGTTTCGAGATGCAACTTTGATATGTTCAAGAGGAAGGACATTGCTTTAATATTTCACACTTAGAATCGGCTAATTGCCTCAGGGATTCACAAGAGATTTGCGAAATGGGCATTTCCATAGCTTTGCCAAGAGAAAACGGGTACACGAATGACAATTCTTAGGGCATTCAAAAAATTGTCTTGGATTGAGCTTAGAACTTGTTTCTAGGGGTTACTTTGGGTGCTGATTACGAATCTGAGGCCCATTTGTCGATGTTTGAAAATTCCATCTGAGTTGGTCCGGAGCTTCAAAATGGGGGAAATTTTGCTGCCCAAACGCGACTTTTGACGATTTCGAGAATTCAACGATCAAATCGCTTCACAACTTGTACCTAGAGGTTATTCGGGATGCCTAACACGAATCTGCAACCCGTTTATCAATTTTCGATAAATTGCGGGAGGTTACGGTGGGTACACGGAAGTTCGGTCAAAGTCTCAGATTTGACTGAAATTTTTACCGTGGGTGTTATTTGGGACGCTGAACACGATTTTGAGGTCCATTTTCCGATTTTCAATCTACAAGGTAAGTAACGCCAGTAAAAGGCATTATGACTACCGCATCCCACAGTAACCCTAAGTCTGGCGAGGAATAGACCCCGGATTCGCGTTCAGACCCCTAAATAACCCCGAGTTGAAAGTTTTGAGCCGAATCCGGCATTTTTTTCTGAACGCCCCTAAACTTTTCTGATGGGGTACCCTTACCTTTTTGTGACGCAATGGAAATGCCAATTCTGGAATCCCCGCAGCCATTTAGGAAATTCCAAGCACGGGTCATTTATTTAAGGTCACAGACCTACAGCAACGACAACAGAGTTTTCCGAACTGCCACCGGGAGATGGCAAGCCTCCCTTGTAACAGAACCCACGAGACCAATCTCAACAGCTGTTAAAAAGTAGTCTATTGCTCCTCTGCTGTGCTCGAATTAACTTCTTGGGACGATTCCCCTCTGTCAAGTCGTAGAATGTGAAAAGCATATAGCGAAGAAGGAATATCGGATGTTTTCCAATGCACTGTTTTTTATGCTGTTTCTTAGGCAGTGGGGTTTAGCCGACCGTCGAAAACCTCGAAGTTTATGAGTAAAACCGGAGCTTTGAAGGGTAAGAGGTGTAGTTCACGAGGTTTTGCTCCGCAGAAATGTTTCTCTAACCCATCAATCAAGTCGCCCAAGTTCCGCTAGGTTATCGAAGTTTGATTATGTTACTAGCGTGATTTATTCCTAAGAAATTCGATCTCATATCTCGTTTCCCAAGGTTGAAATGGTTCGAGCTGAAGATGGACTGTGATGATAGAAAAAATAATTAGACTTTCTGCTAACTAGTAGGCTAAGATATCCCTCTGTAGTCCTAGGACTGATTAATGACGGTTTTTTGCTTGCTTGAGTGGAATCACTTACTTGGTAATTTGAAGAGGATGCTCTCTCTAAATCAGTTTAGAGGATGTTTTTAATGGTCTGTTCTATACCTTGAGCTTCTCATATGCTGCTGAGATTGGACTCGTGGGTTCTCTTAGTGATCTGTAATAGGAAGAGCTGAGACTAGTTTCGCCTCTTAACCTTAGAGAAGTGTGAAATTTAGTGTTCATACCACATATTGTATTATTGTATTATATTGTACGATTATACACTCAACCAAAATCGTACACAGGCTAGAGATTGTGATAAACAGGCGAAACGAGGATACCTAGCTCCTCTTAATACCCTGCTGACGAACCTCGGGAAGTAAAAATAATACAATATGTGGTATGAACACTAAATTTCACACTTCTCTAAGGTTAAGAGGCGAAACCAGTCTCAGCTCTTCCTATTCCAGAAGCAACATCACTGTGAGAACCCACGAGACCAAACTCAACAGCATATGCGGAGCAGGCATGTGCGAAAAACTTTGAAACCGAAAAAATCGAAAAACGAAAAATTTTTGGTTTTGAATTCGAAAAATTCCGAAAAAACTGATTTTTTTTGTCTTTTGAAACGTCTCATTTTTGTAATTACATGTCTTTGATTGGAAAAACAAGGCAACGTAATTGAAAAGCTTCGAATGATGGCAGAATCATGTTTTCCTAGTGAAACAAAAGCATACGCAATCAGCGTATTAATGTGAGCAATTTTACCCTTCTCAGAACTTTCCAGCCTAGCTATTTCCGCCTTATAAGTATGTAGTCTGATAGCATCATGCTACATACCATAAAGACGCAAATACCTAGAACTGAAGACGCATGTATCATTCCTCAAAGACGCATGTAACAAACGCTGAACACGCAGGCGCCTTACATTAAAGGCGCATGAATCATTCCTCAAAGACGTACGTACCAAACGCTTAACACGCAGGCGCCTTACATCAAAGGCGCATGGATTCTTCCTCAAAGACGCGTGTAACAAACGCTGAACACGCACGCGCCTTACTCTATGTTTGTGTGCCCAATACACTGAAAATCTCCTAGCCCTCGTCACGGTGGCGGTTTTCTTTTTTCCAAACAACAACGACTTGCCCTTATGAGGCGCGCCGTACATCGCGTGAGTTTGCAATCGATGTTCAACATGTGCATGATGATGACTACGGCAACGGCCCAATCTTCGTGGGCAAAAACACTAATTATCTTCATATTTGACTACGACAAGTGCATTAATGGATAGCTAAAGGTTCCTACGTTCTTGTAGTTAACAAATAAAAGAACAAAACAATATTACATTGAGATTATTTCTGATTATTATTAAATAACTATGAGATTTAACCTTCCTCAGGAAGATTGTTTCATACCTCGAGCTCGCAGATACCTTACTGCAGAGAAACGTTGTTACTGCAATACTGGCCATTATTTTGGTGTTTTGGCCAAAAAAAAAACGCTAAAAAGCATTTTTTCGCTCTTTTTTCCATAACTCTGTTCAAAAGGGTCCATTTTGGAATCTAACAAGATATTGGGAATCAGCATCGCGTGCTCTTTTTTTCTGGAATAAAACATGGCTCCCTCTTCAACAAGATATGTATGCAAAATTAGACAAGAAACAATCAACCCGAATCGCGATTTTGCAATCAAGGCATTCATGAGCGAATGTGTCCATGCTGTTACGCCTAAATGCTTTGTACAAAGTATGCCAAATAGTGCAAATGCTAAAAGAGAGTACTCTCGATCCTGATTCCAAATATTTCTTCGGATTCTCAAATTGACCATCATGAACAGAGTTAAGGCAAAAGGGCGCCAAAAACGCTTATTGCGTTTTTTCGCGGAAAACGCAAAAATTATGGCCTCATAGTGCTTTTCTAGACCCGTTTCTGTACGTTTTTGACTCTAATGCGGCAGTGAGCTACCGATTGTTTTAATTTTCGACGAAATTAGGGAGACGATATTCACCGTGGACACGTAACTGTGCGTAACTGAATTTTGTATTTTCGTGAACCGTAATTTAGCGAAAATGCGAAATTTATAGTGGACCTATAATTTTGCCCTGCGCTGTATACCAGAATAAATCAGGTTGCCTATGTAAGTTCAAACCGAATTTCAGGGCGTAAAATTGCGGGTCGCACGAATTTCTATGTAATATGTGGATTTTGAGTTTTAGATTTGACGCCGACAAAGCGTTAATGTACGCGCGGACGAGTATACTCGTCGTCTACAGCTCCGCGGTTTCCTTATTTTTCACGAACACCGCGAATACTTGAGAAGCCCAGGATGTGTGAAAGTCATGTCTAGGATCAATGTCCCGACTTCAGTAAGCACAAGACTGCAGTCGTACGCTACCGCCTTGTTTTGGAATATAGTTAACGCTGAAGAATTTGTATATACACTTACTTAGATCATGAAGTAATTTTTCATAAGAAAACAAAATAACGGCTACTACAACAACTTAAAAATACTTACAATATTCATCAAATCATCGTCATCTACACTAGTACAGCAACTAAAAATGAGTTCGTAGAATCACGAACAAAATGAAAATCTGAGAAAGTTTTCTTATCAGCAAAACACATGAACTTATCGGGGAAAGGTGAAATTTAGTGGTCATCGACGAGAAATCAATCAGTTGTGAAAGACGCACTCGTCATAAACAATTTGAGTAGCTTTCTTGCGTCTAAACGGTTTGTTACTTGCGTCTTTGTGGTCTCTTCCGAAAGACGCACTTACCATACACGCCCCTTCGTATGTTACTTGCGTCTTTCATACGTGCAAGTGACAAGAAATGACGTTTTCGACCCTGTAAAGACGCATGTAACAAGGAATCGGGCTAATTAGACGCAACAACCTAGGCTGGAAAGTTCTGAGTTGTTGCAGTGTTGAATCCTGACAAAATTGCAGAGCTGTACACCCTCCTAAATTTCCATTGTGAACTTTCTGTTTAAAACGGCGGTAGTTCTCTGAACAATCATGTTCACGTTTTTTCGAGTTTTTCACCAAAACTGTGGGCTCGAATGCCGTCCTTAACATTATGAAAAAAAAAACCGAATTCGTAGAAGTTGAAAATCGTGGGCAAGTCACAGATCAAAACGGAACAAACGTTGCACAGAGACGAACATCAATAGTTCTCGATGTAAAGCGCGATTTTCTTGCGCTGTCATGTTGAATTTCAGTGTGAACGATCGCGTCGAGGTCAGCACTGACCAGTAGCTCTCGGCGCTATTGGACGGTAATGGCCGCGACGCAACCACACGCATTCAGTCGTGGTGTCAACACAGTTGTTAAGTTCAACCACTTTTGCTAGATGGAACTATACATGATACCGCTCGCCCAAGAATGTTTTCATTCGCAGTTTTTTTTTTGGTATGGATCGATAGAGGGAGCAGAAAAATTTAGTTTGGCTCCCGCTTGAAAATTATGGGCCTCCAAAGAGCAATTCTCCACGTCTTTTCATGAACATCTCAATGAAAACGAAATTCCTGACCTTGGGGCAGTGTTCACAATAGATTTCACTTTTGGTGTCTCAACCGTTTGCGGAATGTCTAGTGCCCTATACAGCAAGGCATGCTTGAAGAGAACGTGAAAACCGTGTTTTTGTGCTAAAAGAGGGCCACCTTTGCTTACGTTGACTTTTGAGCGTGGAGGAATTTACCGCTATGAAGGATGTTACCTAGAAATGCAATCAAGCGGTTGAGCTCGCTTATCAGTACTTGCTTGACTTGATTACTTCATGTTATCACAACCTCGAGGGTCTAGGGGGCGGCAAGGGGACATGAGGCGTTTCGGTGACCTCAGAACGCCTGTTTGCATCCGTTATTTTGCCATTCCTAGCCCTTTTTAAACCGCTTTTTCGACACTGAGAGCATTGATTTCTTCTCGCCTATCATTTTACGACGAACAGTCATTGAGAATGATTATCGTGAACGCTGCCTTCGAAGTGCCGATGCAGGTTATCAGCTATGCGGAATCGATTAGCGTTATTATTTATATTGGTGATGTTTTCGCCTGTCGAATTTCATATTTTTGGTTCTTCGGAGAATTATTCCTGAAAGTTATGGCCATGCTCAAAAGATGCGCCGTAGTAGTTTTAGTCTGCTGATAAACAGGAAATCCAGGAAATTTAGACCCAGTCTACTTTTTTATCGAAAGTGATGTAGTAGAAGGAACCGTTGTGCAAGGTGTAGATCATATGTTTGCTTTCACGCGAAATGATTCTGGCAAGGGAATGACAATGTTTAGGGCGTTCGAAAAAATTGCCTCGGATTGAGCTTAAAGCTGGTTTCTGAGGATTGTTTTGGGTGCTGGTTACGAATCTGAGGCCCATTCGTTAATATTTCAGAAAAATACGTCCGATTTGGTTCGAAGCTTCAAAATAGGGGAAATTTTGCTGCCCAAACGCGACTTCTGACGATTTCGAGAATGCTGCGATCAAATCGCCTCAAAAGTTGTACATAGGGGCTATTCGGACTGCCTAACACGAATCTGCAACCCGTTTATCGATTTTCGATATATCACGGTTGGTTACGGTGGGTATACTGTAGCTCGGTTAATGTTTCAGAATTAACTCAAAATTTCGCTGTGGGTGTTACATATCTGGGACGCTGAACACGAAATTGAAGTCTATTTTTCGATTTTCGAAGTTTTCAGGTAGGTATCGCCTGGTAAAAGACATTATGCCTACCGTAACCTGCAGTAACCCTGTCTGGCCCGGAATAGAACCCAAATTCGGATTCAGCGCCCTAAACAGTTGAAAGTTTTGAGCCGAATCCAAAAAAAGTTTTCTGAACGCCCAGAAAATTCCCTGATGGCTAGGTACCCTTACCTTTTTTTTTGAGCAATAAAAATGTCGTTTTTAATAGCCATTTAGCCAATTTCAAGCACGGGTCATTTATATACTCTCACAGCAAAGACAACGTAATTTTTTAAATCGCCACCGGAAGGTAACAAGCCTCCCTTGTGAGATCAAATGAAAGACAAGAGCAAACTTGCTGCAGACGTCTGTAGGCAGCAAAGGATTCACTGCAAGTCGCATCAGAACCAGAAATTTCAGACCGAAAAAAACCGAAAAATTTTTTAACTTTTTCGTTTTTTTTTCGATATTGATTTTTTCGCCAAAAAGGGCGAAAAACTAAAAAACCGAAAAATCGAAAAACGCACACCCCTGATGCGGAGCTCAAAGAGTATAGAACAGACCATAAATAACATCCTTCAAACTGATTTAGGGAGAACATCTTCTCCCAATTCCCAAATAAGTGATTCCACTCATGCAAGGAAAAAACCGTCATTAATCAGTCCTAGGACTACAGAAGAATATTTTGGCCTTCTAGTTAGCAGAAAGTCTAATCAGTCTCCTTCATCATCACAGTCCGTCTTGGGTTCGATCCATTTCATTCTTAGAAAACGAGATATGAGATCGGAATTCTTTGGAATAAATCACGCTAGTAACAACATCAAACTTGGAGAGCCAAGCGGAATTTGGGTGATTTGATTGATGGATTTGAGAAACATTTCTGCAGAGCAAAACTTCGTGAACTACACCCCTTACCCTTCAAAGCTCGGGTA
Source organism: Aplectana chamaeleonis (assembly GCA_029168955.1). Classification (NCBI taxonomy): domain Eukaryota; kingdom Metazoa; phylum Nematoda; class Chromadorea; order Rhabditida; family Cosmocercidae; genus Aplectana; species Aplectana chamaeleonis. The sequence continues at coordinate 127,882 of JAPDOI010000506.1, forward strand.
TTACTCACTATTATTATTTTTTTGGTTTTTGACGGTAGACTAAGCGTCACCGCCTTAGAAACAGCATTAAAGGCAGTGTTCACAATAAAAGTCGTTTTTCTGTTTTTCCGCCTATCTTGAAAACGGTCCCATGCTGATTCCAATGATGTCCCTGGAATAGTACAAGACCCCCTGAAACGGAGTTTTGGCCCCTCGAAATTCAACAAGGGAAGAATTGTGGACGAGTTGTCCAAGGCTTGTAACTTCCGTTTTTTGCAGCCGATGTGTGCAAGCTGACCTGAGTGAACAGAGACATTGAGAATGAAGGGAAGAACGGAGCTTTTGATCGGAAACCATCGCTCATTTAACCACGAATTCAAGGGAACTGTTATAGGACGTGGGCGGAGTGGCCCAATGGGTCGGCTGGCCCACGAGATTTTCACCCACTTACCGGCCGTTTTTCGTCGAACTTCCGTTCTTAATCTTCTTATAGGGACCCAAAGCTTACGTTTTAGCCAAAAAAGGGGAAACTTTTTCTTCGTGAACACTGCCTTTAAAAACAATTCATTAGAAAACATTGAATACTCCTTATTCGCTCAATGCTTTTCACATTCTACTACTTGAAAGTGAGGAATCGTCTCAAGAAGATAAATCGAGCACAGCAGAGGAGCAACAGACTACTTTTTAACAGCTGTTAAGATTGGTCTCGTTGGTTCTGTTACAAGGATTGCTTGCCAACTTCCTTTGGCGATTCGGAAAACCATGTTCTCGTTGCTTTAGGTCTGTTACAGTAAATAAATGAGCTGAGCTTGAAATTGGCTAACTGCCTGTGGGGATTTCAAAGAATGGCATTGAAGTTGCGTCACAAAAAGGTAAGGGTACCTCATCAGGCAATGTTTTGGGTGTTTAGAAAAAAAAATTCGGATTTGGCTCAAAACTTTCAACTGGGGGTTATTTACGGCGCTTAACCCGAATCGGGGGTCTATTCCTCAACAGACTTAGGCTTACTGTAGGTAACGGTAGGCATAATGCCTTATAACTGGCGTTACTTCCCTTAAAGGCAGTGTTCACAATGATTTTCGTTCCCGAATTTTCCACTCAAAACAAAGCGTTGGCCACCGAATGTTACAGAAATTACGAAGAAACGGCGAGAAACGCACTAAAACGTCACATTTCAGTGACATTAATCTCTGACCTGGACTATATGTCCAGTTGTATGAACATGTTCACGGTGGTTGTCACCGGTGAAAAATGGGATTAGTCGAAAATGGAACAATATTCCAGGCAAATAGTATTAGTTAGGGTCCGAAGAAAATAACGGAGCAACAGAAAGTAAATAATTGTTAAGGACCGGCCCACAGATGATTTCATTGTCACAACGAACAGTTCCTGTGAGAGTAAAGAGGTGGGGTGAGAGTAAAGGATTTCGTGACCTTCTAGTGCGTTTTTCTCGATTCCTTCGTCATTTATGTTCTACCCGGGGGCCAAACAATCGATTTGGCTATTAATCTCAAAATCGAAGATTATCGTGAACACTGCCTTAAAAGTTTCAAAAATTGAAAAAACTTCGAATTCGGGTTCAGTGTTTCAAATAACACCTACGGTGAATTTTTCAGTCAAATCTGAGACTTTGACCGAGCTACCGGATACCCATCGTAACCAACCATAATCTATCGAAAATCGATAAACGAGTTCGTGTTAGGCAGCACGAACTATGTACAACTTTTGAGGCGATTCGATCGTAGCGTCTTCGAAATCGTCAAAAGTCGCGTTTTGCTAGCGAAATTTCCCGCATTTTAAAGCTTCGGACCAAATCAGATGGAATTTCTGAAATATTGACAAAACTGAAAATTGTCATTCGTGTGTGTACCCCTTTTATCTAAGCAAAGCTATGGAAATGTCCACTTTTGGAAATTTCCTGTAAATCTCTGAGGCATTCAAGGGATTTGAAAACTGATTATCAATGCTGTGTCCATTACCTACAACTATCAACGCATAGTTTTAAAAAAGCCCACGGAAATGTAGGGTAAGCTCTAGTAAGGGAAGTGTGAAATTTAGTGTTCATATCAAGTGTTGCATTATTTTTACTTACCGAGGCTCGTCAGTTGAGTATTAAGCAGAGCTAGGCTTCGTTTCGCCTGTATATCACATTCTCGCCTGTATGGCCGTAGTTATGCACCAGCGGGATGCTGCGGAAATAGCAAGACAACTACCACTTGTGTGCGTCCAACTCAGAAAAATGAAAACATATTACATGTAATATAAAAGGCCTGAATTAATATACATGTAATATAAATTGGCCAATGTATATTACTTGCAAATTATCTCGACCCATGTATGTTACATGTAATATATCGGTCCCTCGCTTGCAGGCCAAATGTCGCAAGTAATATGTTTTCGATGGTGAAAACATAATACTTGTAACATAAGAGACGATTACAATATACTTGTAATATATCTCCGTCAATGTAAGTTACATGTGAACTATCTCTACTCAAGTAATTTACATGTAGTATATGTGTAACATAACTCAAATATCTGTGGGTCAATGCTGAACACCTTCTGCAAAACTGCACAGCATACGGGCCGCCTCATACCTTACCGATGAGCGCAGGCCCATGGGATTGACATTTGACAGGGTGGTCACTCGCCCTGGCCGAGTCGTTGATCTCTCACTCCTCATGATTCTTTTTAGTCGTGAGGGAGGATTAGAGGGAGCGACAAGCTACATTTTTGAAGCAAGCTTAAGCCCACTGCTGCTTGTATGAAGCTGTGGGATCCAAGCTTGCTGCTTCAGTCATGAAGCAGCGAGCTTTAAGCTTCTGGGATGTCCAAGAGAGCTTGAAGCTTGCTGATTCGTACCTGAAGCAGTAGCCTGGAACCCGCAGCTCCAACCCTCAAAGCATCGAGCTTCAACTTGCAGCTCTAATTAAGTTACATAAAATATAAGTGTATTTTACATGTAATATAAGTGTAGGTTACATGCAATATAAAGGTAATATACTTGAATGCCTCAAGTATCTTACACTTCATATTACAAGTAACATGTTTTCATTTTTCTGAGAAAGTGTGCTGAGGCATGCCAAAAGGAACAGTTGTCCCAGGAAAACGCACCGGAAGCCCACACCAAGCAGTTATACACGCCGCGGCACTGTATACTGTATCCTTGCGGGACCTACCCCGTTTGAAACTTGCCCATTTCCATCACCTGATTATTTTTCGGATCTAAACTTGTTAAAATACCGCCAAAACGAAATAACGAGCACTGCTATGACAGGAGCAATATATTTCTAGTGACTTTTTGCAATAAAAAAAGTGATAGAAACGTGAAATTTCAATAAAATGCAATTGAAACGCCAGGGAGATCTCGGTCCGCAATATTGCGTCAAAAACGCAACATTGCAGACCAGACCCTGATCCACGCGGCAAGCGGCGGCAATGTCATCGTGGGACGTTTTCATTCCGCTGGTGTATAACTACGGTCTATAGGATTGTGGTCGAGTGTATGATCGCGCTCCGACCGTGTTTGACGCGCGCGCCACAGATTTGCGTTGCACGCGCCGCGCCAGCTGGCACAACAACCATTTTTTTCGTGGCACGCGCGCGGCTGCATTTGCAATTGAGCGCGCTTGCTCAGATCGTTGAGAGGTTGCGCGCCCGGGAATTTCAGCCCAGGGGCCGGATGCATCAACGCACACGGCGGGGCAAGGATCTCTGAGAGAATCCCCCGCGATCGTTCACGGATAGATTCCCCTCGGTTTCTGGTAGGGGCCGAAAGGATACTAGCATGGGGCTATCGCGGGACGGTCGCGAGATCCTGCCAGCCTCCACCCGTGATCATACCGCATCCATGCCCTTTCGATGTTTCACCCGAGCGAGTGCTGCCTATCAGGTCAGCACGAAGCTATAAGGTATTGCCCCTGCCGTATTCCGTGCTGCTTTACAAATCTGCACATCATGAGAGCGCGGAACCGGAGGGAAACAATCACGGTACCACCGCGGATCGCGAGTGCACCACGGTACTGACGCGGTAAACCTCTCAACGATCGCGGTACCATCACGGTACGAGAACGAGAATGCCAACGGATGAGTCAATTGGGTAACTATCGCGGAACGAACGCGGATCGTGGGGCTAGGGGGAGACGAACACGGCACTATCGCGGATCACGGGAGCATCACGGTACTAGCGCGAGAGATTCTCGCAGAGATAGGGGCAGGGTCTGGCTACCACAGCGAAGGTGCCCCGAGAGTCTGTGCTCTACCCCGTATGCACATGCGCTTGATGGCGTCGGGGCAGCTAACCCCAGCGGAGTGTATGCAATGACGTACGCTGCGCACCATTTTACGGCTGAAACCTGTGATCGATCAGCCGAAACAGCTGAGAATTTTTACCCCGTCTGCTCTGAGCCTTCTGCTTTTCACTTCCTTTTCTTTTTGGTGCAGTTGAACATCTTGGATTCACTTTTTTCATAATGTAGCATGCTAATAAAACATAAATATTATAGTTGTACCCGAACGAAATTTTCGAAAAAATTTCGAAAGATTTTTCTGAATTTTTTTCGTTCGTTCGAAAATTCGTCGAACGAAAATGGTTGAATTTTTGTTCGTTCGACATTTTTTTTCGAACTTGTATTACTATAATAAATATGTCTTAATTTCATTCACAGTTTTGAAATGTCATTTTATTTTTGAGTTCGCTCGCTATTTGGGCTTCACATCGTGTGCAAAACTGCAAATGCTGCGAACTTCGTGTGAGTATCAACCTTTGAAAAAATCATGTAACTTATTTAGAAAACCATGAGTGGTAGTCTGGCTCTAAATCCCATTTCGCCCACCGCTTTTTCTACATTAAGGCAGGGTTCGCGATAAAAATGGTTGTTGTGCTATCCTCATGAGAAGGTAGATCTAGCCATCAAAAATGTGAAAATAAGAGAAAAAAGTTGTAGAAAACACGCTCAGGAACCAGTTATTTCTTGGTGTCCGCCCACCCCCAAATATCGAGATTTCTATAAATGCCTGTTTTGTAAACTTTTATTTTGCTTCTAAATTAGTTTCTGAGCACCTCTGGAGTCTACTGATTACTTCAACGGCAAAATAAACGACGTATAAACAATCATTAACGAAGTTCTCGTTAATTAGGGGGCCGGCCGAGACCGGTGATTAGCCCTTATACCTTGTTTTTGAGAGTTTTTCCGCGAATTTCCGGTTTTTTTTCCACTTATTTTTACTTTTGTGATGACCAAATCTACATTCTCATGAAGAGAGCTCAAAAATCGTTTTTATCGCGAATACTGCCTTCAAATCTACGATGAGGTATGATTATCTGTCATTTCGCTCTGTTCACGGGTTAGCGCAGTTTGAAAAAAAAAACAAGAACAACTTTACATAAAGTTTCACGATTTCGCACTGTCATTTTTTCACGAAATCTGAAGTTGAAGTTTGGAGTGTAAAGAAACAACCAGTAATTGTTAAGATAATTTTGTACATTTTCTCAGCTTATTACAGCGACCAAATTTTCCTTTCACACTCGCTTGTTTTCTTTGACTGAGAATAAAAGGACTGCAACATATTCACCCGTTGTGAAAATGTAAGAAGGAGAGCACAAAACAAAGGAAGGTGAAGAAGGATACAAGCCATTGCAGGCCGATTATTACAGTAATTGAGCTCAGTTCTTTTTATAATAATACCGAGTAATCTTTCCACGACGTGCGAGGAAATTTTTTAAGTCAAAGAAGTCAAAGAAAGAAGGAAGTCAAAGATTTTCTGATTTTAACCAACAAATGTTCAAAATAGTTTAGTCGATTAAAACAGAAGATGTAGCTTAATTTCTAAGCTTAAGTCGAATACCTGTGAAGATAATCAATCGAGAATGGAATAATTTCCTTCTAGATGTGAAAATTTTAGGCAAAAACTGTTTACGAGAAGCTAAATAAAATATTATGTCGAGGAAAGTGACAGCAAGTGTCAAAAATGTTGGTTACTACATCATCGTATCATATTTGTGCAACGTTTCTTGCTGGGCTTGCCCCAGCCGGGGCAGCCGCTGCCCCAGCTTCCGAGCTGGGGCAGGTGGGGGCACTGCCCTTGCCCTTGCCCCGGCGGCTTAGCATACCGATTTCGCTGCCCTGCGTGCCCCGCGTCTGCCCAAACCCCGAGATTTGCGTTGATGCATCCGGCCCCAGGGTGCGCGGGGGGAGCCACGTTTCGTTGACGGAGATTATCAGGCGCGAGACGGGCGCATCTGAAATTTCATATGCTCGGTAGTGCAAAGAATAAGGGTTTCTGTGAATGGGAATGCAACTGAGGCCTAAAGAGCACGTCATTAGCATTGTTCGCACCAGAGTTGGACGGTTTGTTATACTACTTAGTTGACATTAGTTGAATATTTAGTAGTTTTATGGTGTTGTTTTGATGGTTTATTGCTATGAAATGATTGGTGTCGGTAATTAAAAAAGGTTGCAGTTTGGGCGCGAAGAGTTTGTTTAGTCGTTGTCATTGGAGGCAACCTGCAGGTGGAGCTTCGAAGCCATGCCACGCATATTCTCAAGATCTCCAGGTGACATGCAAGAAACCTCGAGGTGACTTGACTTCATCCTAACGGCTGTTCTTTTTAGACTTTTTTACACAACACTGCATTCGCCTCACTGGTAGGAACACTAAGTTTCCCTTGAAAGTTCAATTTGTCAATTTCGAAGTGAGTTATGGCATTGCGGCGCCTTGAGCGAGCAAAAACGCAGTTTTCGCAAAAAATCTGCTTGTTACTGTACATCGCATTAAGAAAAATGGAAGCAAACATTAAACTGTATTCAAAACTCAAACTACTATTGATTTCCCGAATTTTAAATTACACCAAAATAAAAGAGGTAGTAGAGCTCTTACCTGAACAAAAACCATGAGAAACAAGAAAAATGAGCGGATCGTGACTAAAAATCAATTACGGGCACTCCACGTGGTGACAAATGTACCAGTTTATGTCCCCATGTTCCAATGTGACGTATTGAAACATAAGTTGTAGCAAGGAAGTACCGTGAAGTTAGAGGCAGCATACACGCTCACAAACATGGTGTAGATAACAGCATAAATAGGACCGCACGGCTCTTACCATGTCGTAAACGACGTTTGGAGAAAACCATCCAGGATGACAATATTTGACAATGCTTGGGCGATCTTGCCTTCCACGCCTCTATTTTCCCTCCCATTCCAGTACGAGAATGAGAAATGAAACTTGAGAAAACATGTGACAAGTTAGAGTGATAGCACTATCAAATGGGAGTGAACGAGAGAAACAGCTTGAATTATTCGAATATAACATGTCTGCACACCGAATAACTCTAGTCCACTTACGAGAATGCCGCTCTACTTCCGCTGACTTTTTGAAATGGAGGATTTCATAGGTGAACAAACATGATATTTTCAGGTGAATCAAGCTGTTCCCCTCGTGCAGTCCCATTTGATAGTGCTGTCACTCTAACTTATCACATGTTTTCTCAAGTTTCATTTTTCATTCTCGTACTCGAATTGGTGGGAAAATACGGGCGTGCGAGACAGGATCGCTCAAATATTGTCATCCTGAATGGTTTTCAGCGCTTCAAACTTCGTTGACGACATGGTAGGGGCCGTGCGGCCCTAAAGTCTGTCCGAATGAGAATGGCGGCCCACGCGGCCGGCGTGCTTTGCGGGCGGCCGTCGCATGTGCCGCTCCCGGACGAGTGTTGGATTCCGACGGCGGCCATCTCCCCCTCCCCTCTTCTGCAGGCAGCATCCATACGTGGCGAGAGCGGGCGTTCCCGCTGTTGTGGACGCTCCTCAACGCTGCCCGCAAATTAACACAGAAAAAACACCCTCACCTCCTGTTGATTCGATTGAAAACGTTTGATCGGGTGATCAATCGCTCGAGTCGGCGCAACGGCTGATGATTGCCCACGGCTTTCGGCTTCCGTGGTGGCATCATGGAAAACAAGGGAAATAGTTCTGCTAAAGGTTTAATGTCGCCTGCTTTAGTGATGAAGTAGTAAGCTAGAAACTTGCTGCTTCCTTCCTGGTGCTGGCGTAAGCGTGCGAAAGCGAGCGAGCGCGGGAGAGCGAGAAGGAGCGCCTGTGAGCGGCTAGCGATTCGTGTGACCACGATGACCATCGATTTTGCGTAATCGCACGATCTCGCCGCGTATGGACGGAGCCGCAGAGCTGATTGATCGGCGCAGTGTTTGCTGCCAGCCGGTGCCGGCCCCGTTCGTAGTCGATGACTGTGGGGACGTTCCGCATGCTCGTCCTAAAGCGGCGAAAGCGACTGTCGCCTGCCAAGCACGCCGGCCGCGTGGGCCGCCATTCTCATTCGGACACACTTTATTTATGCTGTTATCTCGACCACGTTTGTGAGCGTGTATGCTGCCTTCAAAAGGAGTGGGGTTGCTCTGTAGTTTTGAACCACTTGAGAATAAGCGTTTTTTTCTAAAAAACGGCCATAACTTTCTATCGTATAAACTTAAGATTCTAAAACATGCAATATAGGATTTCAGTAGCCATGAATTTATTGGTCATGCTCCCGCACTGCGAAGATCGAGGCCTGTTCACGTAGATACAAAAATTAGGGTGGCTCTATAAATTTGGACCGCCCTGTAGCTTCCATCGATGAAGCGCCTAACGAATGTTTCCACCTTGACAGCACTTTCATCCTGGTTGAAGACATTCAACACGCTCGCGAAAGTGGTAGAGATCGGAACCTCATCTGGGTCTCTGACGTTGAGGGAACTATAACTAGGGATTGTGCGCGAATACGTGTGGCCATGGTTTTTTTGCTGATAGTGTTGTGTTGTTCCTTTTGTTTCTTCTTTCCTGTTCTTTTATTGGCTTCAGCTTTCTGTTCACTGATCAGTTTTTTTACTGTCTTGACTGGAGCATCCGTTGGGGGGCGTATTAATAAATAAAAAAAATAAATATAACGCTCACGCCATTGTAAGCGCAAAAAGTGAAAACGAACGCAGTTGACCGTTTTTTAGTCAAAATAAGCAGTCCGGCTCACTTACTTGCTGTTCTCGCCCCTCAGTACAAACTCGTCTAAATAGACTGCTCGAATACGGTTCCTCTGACTAGTTTTGATGCTTCCAACGACGTAAGCGTTCTAGTACAGGCAGCAGGAGTCTCTTGGCTTTGATATCTCAAACATTTTGTGGGCAGCTTCGCTATTTTACCCGTGCTTGTATGCAGTGGTGTAGCTAATCCACTTGCATTTCAATACAAAAATAGCCTTACACGATTTTTGAATATTTGTTTGCTGTAACTGCAGTTCAACGCAGCAGAGCACGTTATGGTATGTTAACACAAGGTGTTGAGTTGTTTGCAAAACTCTTGGTTCCGGGCGAGATTGAACCAGCATATTCCCTTTCCGTGGAAGCGCCTTATCGCACTGCACCACCGAAGCCCCAGCGCCGCTCTCGCTCAACTGCTCGGTAAATCTTCACCGAAGCAGGCTACAAACCTCCGATTTATAACACAAAATCGATCTTATATATTTTCAAGTGTGAATGCTGCCTTTGAATTAATTAACGTTTGGTTTTCATTTGCCCATTCCGAAGGTTGAAGCAAAAGCGAAAGTGCTTTATTTTTGCGTAATATGGGACTGCTTTGGGTTCGTTTTTGGTCTTTTCTTCGACGTGGTCGTTGCAGTAAGCTGTAAACCTTCCGATTTCTGATGAAAAAAACGAAGACTGTATCTATCGTAAACGTTGTCTACTGTGCTTATCTGGGTCAAATTTCGGTTCGCAATTGCGTCTCGACACGCTTTGCGGCCGCGCGCTTTCGAGTCGGAAGAGATCGGCAGCGCCGCAGCTGCCGATCTGTTGACCCTAGGTGGGTTTTCGAATTTGGAAACTAAACAAAATTGAACAAAACTGAATATAAAAGCCACATCGAATTGGCTTTAACGCTGGAAACCCGACTGACTCGAGCGCGTGCGGCTGCAAAGCGTGTCGAGACGCAATTGCGGACCGGAATTTGGCCCAGATAAGCACTATACGAATATTTCAGATCATTCGTTGAATTTTTGCTTGCATCCGATTCTCCCTCGTGACTTTGAAGAATTGCACAGCTCTTTTTTTGTTCAATAAGCTGTCGAGACATTCATTGACACATAACCTGCTGTGAAATGCCTCGGAGCAAGGACGAGCAAGACTGGATAGCATGCCTACGTGCGAAAGAGGGGGGTGGCAAGATAGGGAGAAGAGGGAAAAAATTTGGAGAAGAAATTTCTTGGATGAAAAATTTTTTAGTCGTAGGTATTGAATTAACAGTTTGACACACTACTGAAAGATCGAGTTTTTTTTTTGAAAAAAGTCTATCAGAAGAGAGGTCGCAACTCCATCGAATCTCTTGCCGACGGGCTGCTGAACTGTGCCTCAGAGATTCAAGAAAGCTGATGGCTACGATGTTGGGTCCCTAACTAGACCGTGGCGAACCCATACAATTCACCCAAAAAATTTAGGGATTCCCATGACTACTTATAGTAGGCTATAATCTGAATTGCACAAATAGTACGCTACACGTTTGTCCCAAGGCATTGCGCAGCGCACATTGCGTTGCATTGCACATTGCACATTGCGCAGCGCAGCTAGCGTGATCCTAGTGATACTTTGTGTTCCCCTTTGAAGGCAGCGGTCGCGATCAAATATGGTTGTCTTCTTTTCCTCGCTAAACCCTTTTCTGGGTTCAGAATAGTAGGACCTATCAGAAAAAATTGCGAAAAAACCGCGGTTCTGGGCCAATTCTAAAGCCTGAACTTTCCAGTCTTTTGATGGTGGACGAGCCCACTCCACCTCATCGGCATCGATGATCTCTAATATCAAGAACATCAGCTGGCTTGAAATTGAATCTCAATCAATGAACATTATTCATCTAGTCAAAAACATTGACAGAAGTGCTTGCTTTCATTGTTCATCTGTTTTTATTAGGTAAATTTGCATTTATTTCTTCCTCTGAATGTCGATGATTTTTGACTGCTCGGCATGAGACTGCAATCTTTTTTGAGCGGCGCTGTGCACGTGTGCACGAACTGGCATCTTTAGACCCTAGAAACTCTATTTCTAGCCCGTTTTGACCGCGCAACCTTAATAGTTTTTCAGCTGTTTTCAATTTTGTGGTTTTTTTCGATGGCGTTTTTCATCGTGATCACGGCCTTTAAAGGCTGGCGCAAACTCTGGGCCGTACGCTATAACCTAGTCGCACCGAGCTTGCGCCAACATTTAAAGGCAGTGTTCACGATAAAAATCGTTGTTCTGTTTTTCCGCCTATCTTGAAAACTGTCCCAAGCAGATTCCAATGATGTCTCTGAAATCGTACAAGACCTTCTGGGAACAGAGTTATGGTCCCTCAAAGTTGGAGCTAAGGAAACATGGTGGACGAGTTTTCCGAGGCTTGTAACTTCCGTCTTTTGCCGCCGATGTAGTCGAGCTGACTTGAGTAGAGAGAGCAGTTGAGAATGAAGGGAAGAACGGGGCTTTTGATCGGAAACCTTCGCTCATCTCACGATCTCGAGCATCCATTTGTTTACGTCGGTGGGCGTGTCATGCGCTTTTGAGGTTTGCCTTGCGCTCGAATTGGCAACTTCGGGCTCTTTTGGAGCTTTTCCTGGCTCGTTTTCATGAGTTCTTTCGACGTCAACGTTACAGTGTGTCCCTCCACTACCCATTCCTAGTGGAAACTGAGACACATTTTTTATCGTGAACACTGCCTTTAAGGGACAACGCGTAGTATCACTAGAATCCATGCTGACTGTATATTGTTGTTGAATTGTTGAAAATTTCTCAACCCAACTTGCCATTCGACCGTGTATTGACTGTACTCATTCACATTTATATATTTATGCAGATTTCTTGAAAACTAGTCAATCAGCTGTTTTCGAACATGCGCTACCATGTGGTGTTGCACTACTCTACAATTTCACCAGTCGGAGTGTTCGATATGTTCGATAATTAGCAGCTGACCTCTGAGGACAAGGACAGTAGCCGGCGTCGACTCCAGGACCACCATCTGGTCCAGGCTAAAATACGAAATCTATTGACTTTCCACATGAGACCAACAACGAAAGGTGAACTCACCGTTCCTGTCACACCGTCTGATCCCGGGATACCAGGTAATCCAGGTGAGCCGGATGGTCCCTGTTGGCCGGGGCTCCCGAAACCTGAAGATCCGGGTGAGCCAGGAGTGCCTGCATTACCCATAGGACCCGGAGCACCAGGAGGACCCGGAAGTGCCCTCGTTCTTATTCCCATTGATCCGGGTTGTCCCGGTAAACCAGCTCGACCAGGATTACCGGGCGGTCCTTGTGAACCTGGGGGGCCTGGCTGGCCTTGTGATCCCTGTTTCCCAGCTCGCCCTGGAGCTCCGGCATTTCCAGGTGGTCCTGCTGAACCAGGAGCACCTGGTGGCCCAGGAGGTCCCATTGGTCCAGCTGGGCATTGTATGCATCCTTCATGTAAGCTCATTGTGTGAGCCCCTTGACCTGCTCTACCCGGTTTACCGTCGAGGCCGTTCATCCCATCTACTGAAATCGTCGCATTGAAAATATTAATAACATTATGCTGTTGTACGGTTTCATAACTCACACCCAGGCTCTCCTGGAATTCCAGGAGGTCCAGGAGGTCCTGGCTGTGGATTGCAGTTTCCAGTTTCGTAGGAGAAATCAGCTGTTGATTCCGGTGGAATCATATAACCGAGATCTCTTCTGGTTCGGCGATATCTCTTTGTGGTGGAGTTCACCATGACATTCCATGAGTCGTCTGCCAGCTCCTGAATGATAAGGAAAGTTTAAAGGATCAGAGAAGAAAACAATTCATGGTAACATAGAGTCTCCTTCTGAATTTCATACTCTGAATTCAAGGATTTCGCTCTTCACATCCATCTCCAGCATTGTAATTTCTCGATATAACCCACAAATCATGAGAATATTTATGAGTACGATAGCGACAATAATGCCATAACTAAATATAAGCACGTATTGGTGCAGACCCATCTGACAGGTGGGAGAAATGATGTGTTATAGGCAGTAGAGGGAATGGCGGCAGTCGCTTATGTATTAGCAGAACGCGGTGACCGTTTCGCGAGTTCATGGTGTTTTCGAAGATGAAACCAGCTCTTGTGATAACTAAGTATCGGAACATGGATTCATCAATGAGAACACCCATATTGGTATGATCCGGTTAGGGTCTCATAGGAAACAACAACGAGATCATATCCCTGGCAGCAGTTACGCCTTCTCCTTCCCTCTCCTTTTCCGTTTTAGCTCCAACTTTCCAGCCCCTTATCGTTCAAACGTACTGATACCAAATCGGTTCATGTAATTATTTATTTATTCATTAACAAGCGTGTGCAGCCTACTGATGGGCGTACTTCATGGCGAATCTTTCATTCGGTGGGCATTTGGATAGGAGATAGTGAACTGAAAAAAATCTGACACTGGTGCATTACTCGCTCTTTATATTTTTGCGGTGGATGCGAATGCCCGCTTTTTGAGCAAAGGCAAAACCAGTGCTCGGGAATGCTAGGAAATGAGGCTGATATTGACAACTGACACATTTGCACATGAGAATGCTGCTAGATTGTCCAGATCGGCAATGGATCTCCGAACGAAACTGGCGCCGACATGATAGAGCGCGGGAAATGTCGCTATTGCGGCTATAGTGGTCAAGACCACAATCTTCGTCTTAGGCATCTTTCATAGTCCTCACCGCGAGCGCGGCACGCGCCGTAGGATTTTTCATAGTCCACCAGCACCGCCATAGCGGCGCCGCCCAAACTGCCGTGGCGATTTTACCGTTTCAGTCAATACTTGCTTCTCGATTTGAGCCCACTCCAACATAAATAATTCCGGAACTATCTTGCGCTACCGCATACGCAAATGCAAGCTAGGAATTTCTGTGCATGTCAAAGCTAAAGCCCGGTTTTTACCCGCACCGGCATGAAGGTGCCGCCGGAGATTTCATAGGGGCTTCCCGCACGTGCCGCGCGTTGAAAAGTTTCATAGTCCATCGCTCGTCGCGGTTGCCGCGCTTGCGGTAAGGACTATGAAAGATGCCTTAGCGGCGTTTGCCGCGTCATAAATGAATTAGTTTCGGTCGGGTATTCAATGTCGGTCTGGAGATTTCGCCTGTAATCTAATGTGAAAACGAGTCAGCTGTCAACCTCAACCCAATTTCTTAGTATTCCCAAACAGTGATTTCGCCTTATCTTAAAAAGCGACATTCGCCGCTGCCTCAAAATTGTGAAATGCGAGTTAGTTTGTAAGTGATAGCCGATAGCAGGATGACCTCTCAACCAGTACACTGCTGTAGGTGCCATAGGAGCTCTTGTGGCCTGAACGATACGCTTCCATTCAGTACGGTTCGCAGCAATTAATCTAGCATTAAGGACACTGCACCGTTGGGACTTCAGATCCGCCTCGACTTGCTTCAACCACGTCTTTTTCGGGGCTGCTCTTTCAACCTTCCACAGTGCAGGGCGCTCTCTCCATAACAATCTGCGCGGAAGTCGGTTTGTTTCCATTCTGCATACGTGTCCGAACCATCGCAGCCTTCTCGTTCGAATTTGTTCTTCGATCGTGGGCTGATGGTCGCAAGTATCTCGGATAACGTCGTTCCGCATTTGATCTCTTAAAGTTTTTCCGAGGATTCGCCGCAAACACCGCGTTTGGAAGACCTCCAGCCTGCTGTAATCCGACTTCAGCAACGTCCACGACTCTGACCCGTACAGTAGGATTGGCACTATGAGCGCGCAAAACATCCGGATCTTTGTCTTGATTGACTTATTACCCTTCTTCCATAAACACCAGCCCAGCAATGCGAAAGCAGCCGACGCCTGCCCGATCCTGCACAGTACCTCCGATGTAGCCACTACCTTTCGCTCTTGCACCACCGATCCGAGGTACTTGAACTCCTTGACTTGCTGAAGCTCAGCTCCCTCGAAGAACACAGAAGCACGTGAACCGTCCGACGTCATGACTTTAGTCTTCTCCTTATTAATCCGCAGCCCATACGATTCCGCGATTTGTGCCATATCATTCAACAAAAGCGTGGCTTCCATGTCAGTATCGGTGAACACTGCACTGTCGTCCGCAAACATCAAATCCGTGACAAAATCGTTATCGCCAAATTGGACTCCTCTTCTATTTTCAAAGGTCTTTCTCATAATAGCATCGACCACGGTATTAAAGAGGAGCGGTGAAATCACATCTCCCTGCCGGACGCCTGCATCGATTCTGAATTCTTCGGATAGCTTGTTTCCGACGCGGACACAGCTAGTCGAGCCTCTATAAATTTCCTGCAGAAGCTTCACCATTTTTCCTGGCATGTGTTCGCATTCCATCGATTTCCATAAGGCGGGCCAGTGCACGCAATCGAATGCCGACTTGAAGTCTATGAAGGTGATAACGACGCGCTTTCCACAGCGAATCCTTTCCTCCATAACTTGACGAAGTGTGAAAATTTGATCGCTGCATCCTCGACCCGGACGAAAACCTGCTTGTTCTTCGCAACAGGCACTATCCCGATGACGTTGAAGTCTGAACTGGATAGTTCTCGTGAAGACTTTACCAACAATCGACAGCAGGCTGATCCCGCGATAGTTTTTACAGTATCTGGCATCGCCCTTCTTATGGATAGGCACGACAATAGCCTTTTTCCAGGTAGATGGCACGCTCTCTGTCCGCCATATGCGCGTGATTAACTGATGCAACTGACGCAGTAGAACATCTCCTCCTGCCTTGATGACCTCAGCAGTGACATTGTCAACACAGGACGCCTTTCCATTCTTTAGCGACTTGATTGCCGCCTTCACTTCTTCCGCAGTGGGTTCCGAGTCAAGCGCTGTCTCCTCTGGTACCTCGACTAGTATCGGTTGGGCCAGTGGACCTTGTGGCGCATCGTGAGTATAGAGTTCACTGAAGAACTGCCTCCATCGCAACAGACGCTCATCTGCTGATTGCACAAAAGACCCATCCGTATTCCTGATGGAATCGCTCATGGGTTTGGTCTTCTTTCTGAGACGGTTGAGTGTGTTGTACAATGTGCGATAGTCGTTCCTTCCAACAGCCTCCTCCAATTCGTCTGCTACCTTATTCCAGTACGACTCCCGCTCTTCCTTCAACTTTCGACGAAGCTCCTGACACAATTGCCGATACCGTCCAAAGTCCGTTAGTTTCACTCGCTTCCGTTCGTCCACGAGACGAAGAGAATCGTCCGATATCCAAGGCTGCGTTCGCCGGCGAATAACAGGGCAGAGAGGCTCTGCGCATTCAAGAGCGACTTCATCTGTCTGCTTCTCGTGCTCGTCCACAGACAAGGCCAGAATCGCGAACCGATTCGACAGCGCGAGTTGAAATGATTCTTTTGTTCCCGGCGCCATCAAGTGTGACCAGTCAAGTTTCTTTCTAGGGGGCTCCTCACGCCTAGGTCGTCGTAAGCGAAGCTGCATTACAGCACGCAAGAGATAATGGTCGGATCCACAATCAGGCCCTCTCATGGCTCGAACATCTTTCAGCGATGATCTAAAACGTGAGTTTATCAGCACGTAGTCCAAGGTGGCCACATCTCGTCCAGTTGGATTCCTCCATGTTAACTGATGCTTCCTGGGGTGCCGGAATTGACTGTTACCGATGGCAAGCTCGTTGAACGCAGCGAACGAAAGTGATATGCTAAGATTAAAAGTGAGAAGGGACAAACTCGAAAGTTTTCAACTGAAGAACATCATACGAGCCGATAATCATATATTGTGTTCTCCATGGTTTGGTATAACTTAGTCTCTCTAGTCTACGGAAATGCCGATAGGGCTCTGAAAAACCTTTATTTTTAAAGGAAAAAAGTATAAATACACTGTAAAAGTAATGTTGAATTTTGCGCCAAAACTGTTTTTGATGTTTTTCTGCATTTGAAGACCTCATTTTTGAAGTTTCTCTACATGTGGAGTTCGTGCCATAATTGTTTTCCATGTTGCTTGACGGTCGCACCAACATTCTGTGAAAAAGTAATAGATGATCGACTCAGAGGTGCTGGATGATCGACCCCACAGCTGTTTTCACACGTGGCCATAACTTTTTCCGGGCGCATTTTCAGAGCTTAAGGTTTCGTGGGTGATGGCAGCTAGCCCAAATTGCTTGACTGTACACAAAAAGCTGATAGTGACTTTCAGTGCGCACGATGATTTGAAATCAGACTGTTTACCGTGGTTTTGCTACGAGATAATCCTCTGTGACACCACTCCATCCCATCACTTGAATATTCATGCATCAGTACCAGAATTCGACTGAAGCGCATGTTTTCGGACAGTCTTGGGAGCAATCTTAAAGGCAGTGGTCATGATGAAAAACGTTATCGAAGAAATTACAAAAATCAGCTTAGATGAAAAACAGCTGAAAAACTATGAAGGTAGCGCCGCGAAAAACGGGCTAGAATTAGAGTTTTTAAGGCCCAAAAATGCCAGTTCGTGCAGACGTGCACAGCGTCGACCAAAAAGATTGCAGTCTCATGCCGAGCAGTCAAAAATCATCGACATTCAGGGGAAGAAATAAATACAAATTTACCTGATAAAAACAGTTGAGCAATGAAAGAAAGCACTCTAGTGAATGTTCTCGACTAGAAGCGTACATAAATTCGAAGGTTCAATGAATGAAATTCAATTTTAGACCAGCTGATGCTTTTGATATTAGAGATCATCGATGCCGATGATGTGGAGTGGGCTCGTCTACCATCGAAAGTCAAGAAAGTTCAGGCTTGAAATTTGTCCCAAAACAGCGGTTTTTTCGCGATTTTTTCTTATAAGTCCTACTACTCGAGACCCAGAAAAGGGTTTAGAGAGAAAAAGATGACAAGCATATTTGATCGCGACCACTGCCTTTAAGAAATAGCTCCGTTTCCCTCAAAATAACCTTGTTTTTTGAAATGATCCCCCTACCGCCCAATTTTTCTCCGAAATTTCGCGGTAAAGAGGTCTGCAGAGTTCAAGTTGCGGCGTTGCTCGCAGCGACGAATAAGGATGGATGGTGCAGTATTGATTTAACATTCAGCGACGAGGGCGACCGATGCAGCGTGATTGGCGACGAAGGGGTTGCGCAGTGTTTCGACGCCGCGACGGCCCTTCGTCACTGCCAGCGAGGAGCAACCGTAAACACTTTGGTCTCCGCGTCAAGGCTGACGCTCGGCGACCAGTCGCCGGTCGGTGCAACTCTGCAAACCCCTTCAGGCCGGGATCATACTTCCAGCGACGAGCGACGTCTCACAATGTTTACCATCAATATCGACCAAAAATCGATTTGCCCGATATGCACTGTCGCTGATTGCGGGATGTATGACCCCGGCCTAACAACTGAAACACATGCCTTTGGCTTGTTTTTTCAACCACTTCTAAGAATACGACCCCTTTACGAGCCTCACTAAATTAAACTCAGAGGCATGTTTTACGCACTATTATGAGGAGCTCTGAATTAGAAACTTACTTGACCACAACGCTGCGGACCCCTTCTCCAATATTTTCATTCAGGAACTCCAACTCTACACAGCAGCATTTTTCGAGCCCGTTTCTGAGTGTAGTACGGACCGCAAACTGCATAAAGGCAGCGTACGCGCAATACAAACCGTGTTAAATTTTTTTATTATTTTGCGCAGGTAGGCCTAGCTAGAAGTGTGATATATCGCCAAAAGGCCATCCAAAACACCCAAACTTCGGAGAAAAGCTCTTTTTTTTACCCGGCGCAATCAGCTCCCTTTTTTCCACGTCTGTCCGGTGTGGCTTCTGCAATACACAAATGTCGGAAACGCTGGACGTCTGAAATTGTTTAGCCCCTGTAGTTTCTTAGGTTGATTATTATTTTTTGGCCGTTCCATTATTAAAAATTCTTTAAAAATAAGACGCTTTAATTACACGTTTGAACGCGAGGACCTCTCGAAATAAAGAATATGGAATTTTGGATTTCCCCGGTCTGTCGGGGCCTGTTGTGGCTCTTCTACTCCTCGTGTTAGATGATCGACCGGGAAAACGCCTTTTTAGACCACGGAGCGGTTTTCAGGTGGCTATGGCATCAGATATACTCAGCATTGAGGTCTCAAGCTTTGCCAACTATCTTCACTTGGTCCAGACATTGGTGGGAAATGAAAATACCAAGTGCGGTTTCCTGCGCGTACGCTGACTATAAGTCCGCTTACTACCACTGAAATCCAGTGTTTATCACACGATGTCTTCCACACTTCCTGTGAAGTGCACATATTCTACGACGTCGTGCGCGCTCACAGTGAAGTCCTGTACTCATTCCACAACATCCTGCGTAATCCTAGCGAGGTTCTGAACATTATGTGATCAACGGTCATTAAGCTGAGTAAAACCGTAGATACCTCTTGCACGACGAAGACCTTTAAGCATAGAATCGCCAAGAAACTTTTCAAAGCATAGTGTTGGCGTGAATCGCGTAACCCGGTCTTGGTTTACTTTTCTCAAAGATTTCTTTGTATCACTTCTTGTTCTTCTTGTTCTATACTTTTATAACTAGCTAGTATGTGATTTATTTTGAAGAAATTTTGTCTCACGATTGTCTTTAAGGCAGTGTTCACGATGATTTTCGTTCCCGCGTTTTTCACTGAAAAGAAAGCGTTGGCCACCGAGTGTTACAGAAATTACGAAAAAACGGCGAGCAACGCACTAAAACGTCATATTCCAGTGACATTACTCTCTGGCCTGGACTAGTTGTCCAGTTGTATGAACATGTTCACGGTGGTTGTCACCTGTGAAAAATGGGATCAGCCGAATATGGAAGAATATTTTAGTCAAAACAGTATTTGTTAGGGTCCGAGGGAAAGATCGGATCAACAGATAGTAGAGAATTGCAAAACACAGGCCACAAAAGATTTCACTGTCACAGCGAACAGTTCCAGTGAGAGTAAAGAGACGGGGTGAGAGTGAAAGGTTTCCTGCCCTTCTGGTGCGTTTTTCTCGAATTCTTCGTCATTTTAGTTCTACCCGGGTGTCAAACAATCGATTTAGCTATTAATCTCAGAATCGAAGATTATCGTGAACACTGCCTTTAAACATCGTACAGAAATAAATAAATAAACGGTCAACTCCTAACTGTTTAGTAATACAATACCCGCGCTAAGTTATGTAAAAACGGGGAGCATCTGGCAAACTTGGCAAAAAAAGCGTCCGATGCATGTAACTTTTTTGAATGAAGACTTTTTTAAATTTTGAAAAGGCTATAATATTCACAGATCGAATTGCTACCTGATTATGTGACTTGTTGGTCAAAGTTCTCCAAAATCGCTTTGTTTTTGAAAGAAATAGTTTTTGCAATCGGTTTTCAAAAGCGTCGCGCGCTCCGAAGTGCGGCGAAACTTTGAGCGGTAATTGTACAAGTAATGGAGAAGCAATCTGAATGCTTGCTTCATAAATTAGTTGCAGGTAAGAGCATCTCAAGGTTTGTTTAGGTTGAATTTTCGGAGTCCTTCTATTAAGAATCCGGGGCTTTCGCAACAAAACTCCGACTTTTTAGGTAGTTCTCAGGCGTGTTTAAAGGCAGTGGTCGCGATCAAATATGCTTGTCGTCTTTTTCTCTCCAAATCCTTTCCTGGGTCTCGAGTAGTAGGGCCTATAAGAAAAAACCGCGAAAAAACCACTGTTTTGGGCCAAATTTGAAACCTGAACTTTCTTGTCTTTTGATGGTGGACGAGCCCACTCCACATCATCGGCATCGATGACCTGTTATATCAAGAACATCAGCTGGCTTGAAATTGAATTTCAATCAATGAACCTTCGAATTTATGTGCACATCTAGTCAAAAACATTGACTGGAGTGATTTCTTTCATTGCTCAACTGTTTTTATTAGGTAAATTTGCATTTATTCCGTCCTCTGAATGTCGATGATTTTTGACTGCTCGGCATGAGACTGCGATCTTTTTCGTCATCGCTGTGCACGTGTGCACGAACTGGCTTCTTTGGGCCCTAGGAACTCTAATTCTAGCCCGTTTTTCACCGCGCTACCTTCATAGTTTTTCAGCTGTTTTTGATCTAAGCTGATTTTTGTAGTTTTTTTCGATAACGTTTTTCATCGTGACCTCTGCCTTTAATGGAGAATTTCGCAAATCCACCCAACACAAACCTTGTGATTCTCTCACCTGCACGTGATTTATCAAGAAAGCATACATATTGCTCTTCCATTACTTGTATAAATACTGCTCAAAGTTTCGCCGCACCTCGCCTCGCGTGACGTTCTTGAAAAACTATTGCAAAAACTATTACCTTCAAAAACAAAGCGGTTTCAGGGAGCTCTGGCCCGTACGTCACATAATTAGGTAGCAATTTGATCTGTGAACATGATAGCGTTTTCAGATTTCAAAAAAGTCTCTATTCAAAAAAGTTACATGCATCGGACACTTTTTTGCCAAGTTTGCCAGATGCTCCCCGTTTTTACAAGACTTAGCGCGGGTATTGTGGTGCGCGCTTCGCGCGCACCAGATTTGGTTTTGAACTGTCCCCGCGCCGAACCGCTTTTTCGAAATCTAAATTCAGAGTGAATCTTGAAATTAGTTCCTAATTCTATTGAAAAGAGCGCAAAAAGTTGGTATTATCCCCCGAAAATGGTTTGGAATGGTTCGCTGGTTTTCGAGAAAATTTAAAAAAACCGCACGATTTTGGTGTTAATCTCCATTTTTTCAGTTAGCGTTCATCAACTTGTGGGTACACTTAAAATTGAGCTAGGAAGCTCATTTTTGGACAGGAGGCTGGAAATGGATGCAGGTCGCCCCTTTTCCAATTTGAACTTGATACATTAACTTTGAAGGGTACCTCAAAATCGTGGGTTTACTTACTAAATTAGCCGTGGAGCGCGAAAACTGCTGGGGCATGTTTCGGCTGTGGAGGGCAGGGTATGTGGGTGGATTTGCAGCCAATTAACATAGGTCCTTAGGGGTAAAGACTAAACTTGTCAGATTCCGTACTGATGACTCGTCATCGATCGGTAATCAATATTATCGATTTTTGCGCTTATTGCACAAAATGCGACGAGGAGTGGTAATTGTTGATGGGTATGGATCTCTTGGTTTAGGAATTTTACTCATCAAACATTATCGGTTGATACCAATCAATTATATCGGTTTTTTCACTGTTGCACAAACTGCCGCAGTGAGTGTGGATTGTTGATCGTCTAACTAGGGAACCTCGCATGGTGTACCCCCGGATCAGAAAGCTGATAAATGTTTTCTAGTCAACTCTGGCACGCCCTCTTCGAATCTGAGCTCGGATTTTACTGCGGATATCTAAGAAAAAAGTTATAACCTGTCAAAGTTGGTATTTCCCGCCTTTTTTCTATAAAAAACGCGCCTTAGGGTTTGCGAAATCCGGAAACGGACCTCATGCTTGTGTTCAACGCCCAAAACTACCCCACTGAGCAAATTTTGGGTGAAGGCACATTTTCCAAACTTTGCACACACTGATAGCGTTTTGAACTTGTGCGGATTTTCGGTTGGGCGCTTATTTATACAGTTGACCGCAATGTTAAAAGAACATGGTGCGGTTGCGGACTCGCACTAAAACTACGGGAGAATCTGGCACTTTGCCAGATTTCGTCATCGATCGGCGCCAACCGTCGTCTCTCTGCTCACGAGAATATCAGCTGTGGCGCCGCTCGATGATGAAATCTGGCAAAGTGCCAGATTCTACCGTACTTTTAGTGCGAGTCCGCAACCGCACCACATCCTTTTAACATTGCGGTCAACTGTACCTCTGAAGGCGTTGAAAAATTTTTGCAGATTTCACTCAAAATCCTTCCAGGTAGGTTATTTGGGGCGCTGATCACGAATCTAGGATTTATTTGACACTTTTCCAACTTTTCGACTTGATTCGTTCGAAGCCTCCCATCAGGGGGGGGGGGATTTCATGACAAATCGCGACGTTTGCCGATTTCCGGAGTGCCACGATGGATATGGCTCAAATGTTGCTCTGGGGGTTATTTGCAGTGCTAAACACAAATTTGCAATCCGTTTATCGATTTTTGATAGATTACGGTAGGTTACGGTGGGTGTCTCTGATTTGTCTCAAAAATTCTCTGTGAGCGTTGTTAGACACGCCCAACACGAATTTGAGGTCCGTTTCTTGATTTTCGGATTTTTAAGGTAGGTAAAGCCAGTTGAAAGGCATTATGCCTACCGTAACCTAATGCGTATAAGTCTAGCGACAAACAGACCCCAGATCCGCGTTCAGCGCCCTGAATAACCCCCAGTTGAAAGTTTTGAGCCGAATACGAAAATTTTATATCCAAACACCCTAAAAATTGGCTGATAGTTGGTACCCTTACCTTTTCACGAAGCTTTTAAAACGCTTATCACTTCGCTCAGAGGTGTCCGTAGCAAAATCCGATGTCAGATTGAGAGACAGCGGAGCAGATTTGACCAGAAAGATTCATCATCTTTTGATTGGTGGGGACGGCCATGCGAGATTCCTAGTAAGTATCTTGCTTGGGAAATTGTTCTCATCATGGAAAATCGAATAATTATTATCAATAATGTCGATTTTTCACCTGTTGCGCAAAATGCGGCAATGAGTGGTGTTTTTTTATATTTGTTTTTATGGTTTACAAGTTGCAGAAGTTGCACTCATACGACAAAATCGCCTGTTAGATGTTTCATCTTTCCAAACTGGAAATCGTTTAGCAAAATTCATGTCAGAAAGGGAACCCTCAGGAAAAATATGTGGAATTTCGGAAAATTTAGCTTCCTGGCAAAAGTAACGATTTGGTAATGTCAAAAAAAAAGTTTCAAAAATGTCTTGAAGTATTTTATGGCCCTAGTTATACACCGGCGGGACGCTGCGGAAATAGCAAGACAACTATCACTTATATGCGCCCTAACTGTGCTCAGGCATGCCAAAAGGAACACTAGTCGCAGAAAAACACGCCGGAAGGCCGCACAGAGCAGTTATACACGCCGCGGCACCGTATACTGTATCCTTGCGGGACCTGCCCTGTTGGAAATTTGCCAATTTCCACCAGCTGATTATTTTTGAGATTTAAAATTGTTAAAACATCACCAGAACGACATAAAGAGCACTGTAATGACGAGAGGAATTGATTATTAGTAATATTCTGCAAGTAAAAAGGGTCAGAAGCGAAAAAACCGATAAAATACCATTAAAAACGCCTGGAAAATTTTTGTCTGCAGTATTGCGTCAAAGACGCCAAAGACGCAACATTGCAGACGGGTCCCTAATTCACGCAGCATGCGGCGGCAATGTCATCGCGAGACGTTTTCATTCCGCTGGTGTATAACTAGGGCCTAAAAAATGATTTGGCGTAAAATAGCCTGAAGTAGTAAAAAAGCTAGGGAATGAAGTGAAATAACTAAAACTACGATTTGGCGGTCAATAATGAACAAACTAGCGATAAGTAAAGACAGAGGGATCAGATTTCGCAAGCGCCCAAAAAATCTAGGTGAACGCAACGCTCCATTCCATATCGCGCTTGATTTTGCTGTGATAAGTTTAGCGGAGAAGCTTGCAAAATCTGATCCCTCTGTCTTTACTTATCGCTAGTTTGTTTATTTTTGACTGCCTAATCGTATTTTTAGTTATTTCACTTCATTTCCTAGCTGTTTAATACTAATTCAGGCTATTTCACGCCAAATCATTTTTTAAGATATTTCAAGACATTTTTGAAACTTTTTTTTTGACATTACAAAATCGTTACTTTTGCCAGGAAGCTAAATTTTCAGAAATTGTATGTATGATGTGTAGCAAGCGGCGCGCGAAAAACACAAAGCAAATGTTCAACAATAAAAATTCACGGTTACAAGCGCTGCTTCAGTTGAGGTGTGGATAAATTTATGATTGAACTAAGCTACAGCGTGGAGTTCAAATTGATTTTACAACATGAAGTTTTCAAAAGTAGAATTTCTAGATGCAAAAGGTGGTTTTAAGCACTCCAAACACTGTTTTTCTGTTCGGTTTTACGCTACCCAACTCAGTGGTTAGCAGCAAACGACTTAACCACTTCACTCAATGCGAGACCTCAAGAGTCGTATTTAAAGGCAGAAGTTGTTAAGATAACTACATTAGTGGGGTCGTACTGGCCCTAGAAGAGCCCTCACGAAGTTGGAAGAGTTGAAAACGAGTTAAAATGACCGTATTTGAGCCGTATTGAGTCACAAAATCATCCTTTCTCCGCCCATCGATACGGGCTCCGCCCCTCAATACAAATGTTCAATGCTCGATTACGGTCATTCTGGCTCATTTTTCACGCTTGTAAGGTCGTAAGCGTTCCAGAAAGGGCCGTACGAGTACATTAGCGTCGCTATCCCAACAAATTTGTCGCTAGCTCCGCTATTTCAGCCAATGCGGTACAACTCGTACACTTCTGGGCCAATATAGAACGAACCGTTATATCTTCATTTCAGTAGATTTTATTTCGGTTTTTTCGTTATCTCTGAATATCAACAGCTTCAGACCTTCGATTCATTCCACAAAACTGATATCATTTTTGAGCGTGTATGCTGCCTTTAAGTTACAGATTCTTACTGCGGACCATAGTATCTTCCTGGAACTACTCCCGTCTGAACTGCTCTTCCTTATATAGTTTGGCTGATCTGGAGAGTCGGCTCATCCACACAAATTTTACTTACCTATTTACCTTCTCGTTTTCGTCGTCCTTTTGGGTTTTTTTCTTAGAAGGACCTTCAAAGGCTAACACAAATGTTTTTCATTGAAGGCGCAAAGACGAAGTTTATCGTGAACAATGCCTTTAGTTTCTGCGAAAAAAGTTCATTTAAACCTTTCATTTTGAAACTTCTTAGAACGGTTTATTTACACTTTCTAAAAATTACAGTTTGACTGCAATTAAACTCGGACTATCAAGGAGAGTCCCACTGGTTTATTCTCCAGAGTTAATAGTTCGGATAGACTAAAAAGTGTATGCGCGTGTCCAGTGGTTTTTCAACTGATTGCACTTGTCGTGGGGGGATACAGGTTGACGTGGGCAAAGATTTGGGGTTGAGTGACAGCATGCTGTTGCATAAGGCATCTACAGCTCACCTCCGCACTGCCGTTCAGTCCGCAAAGTGCACGCTGATTGCGAAATCGTGCTGCGGCGCGGTTGTGAGTATCCTCAGACAGGGATGTGGGATCACCCGGGCGGTTTTTGCCTTTGGTGCCTGGGTGATCCTACATCTCTGTCTGAGGATACTTGCAACCGCGTCGCATCACGATTTCGCAATCAGCGTGCACTTTGCGGACTGAGCGGCAGTGCGGAGGTGAACTGTATCTCCCTCTCTCTCGGACTCACAGCTGACATCATTTCTCTCGTGTAAACGAAATTCAACAGTAGACTCTGCTTCGTATAACATGAAATCGGTTTCATTAGGCTTCGTCTTCTAAGCGGTCTTCTTCTGGTCCTATACTTTTCTTTAGCTCTTGCTTGGACAAATGTTCAATGAAGTCTACTTGTGGCTGTGGCTATTTGTAATGTTTAGCGATGCTCGTAAGCAAGCATTGCCTCAATTCGCCAACACCATTCATTCCAGTAGATTTTATATTACTTCTGTGCCAGCAAGGTTTTGTATGATGGTACGTATTTATTCGGCCGACGTTTCGAGCAAATCCTTGTTATCAAGGCCTGAAATTGTGCGAAACGTGGACTCGAATCATACCCGATCAAACGCCTCTCCCTCTTTTCGGCTAATTTCGAGACCACCCGCGCACTCCCAGTGAGGCGATTTCTCTCGATAACGAACCAACCTCATACAGTACCACCAGCGACGAGCTCCACACTCGCAGTCGTGACAGACAAGGAGCAAGTGGGGCACACGCACACAGCACACGCACGCGCGAGGCATTATAGTAGCTCGTGAGAGCGGTGCATGATTTCCCCAAAGCTCACATAATGATACGAAGGGCAAGAACTCGCTGGTTATGGCAATACACTCATTTCTGTTGTTTAGCCTAGGATTTCTCGAACGTATCCAAAACGCTTCTAGAGCCTTTCGGGGACCAATATCGTGTTCATGTGAGAGGATCTTAAATTTCACATTGAAATCCTGACCATCGTGGTCCACAACCTTGTGTTTCCCCAATGGTGTGAGAAGGCTGCTTCGCCTCTTGCCAGCGAGGTGTTCGTTGATACGCACGCTGAGCATGCGTCCAGTTTCGCCGATGTAGGTGGCGTCACATGCCAAGCAGCTGATTTCGTAAATCACTCCCTTCTGTGCGCAGTCTCCTTGTTTGCCATCAGGACAAACTATGCAGTTCTCCATAACACATGAGCGATCGTATAGTCTGTTGCGGATAATCTGACGTTTGATATTCTCTCTCGGAATATTCACGAGGACGACGTCGTCAGCAAGATCTGCTCTAAGGATGCAGTGACGAAACGCAGCGCTCACTCGGTCGGAAATGAAGGGTAGCAGCAACGGAATTTTGTTCTCGGAAGAGTTTCGTACGGGCCTGCCATAACTTCGGTCATGTCTGTCATGTATCCGTTTTGTCTGGCGATTGCGCTGGCTAATTGTCGCGACTCTTCCCTTTCTGAATTTCCTGTGCAAACTCTATCAGCTGTCTTAAACATATTACGAATGACAGCGTTCTTCACGGCTTGAGGGTGGGCAGAGCTTGCATGGATCAATACATTCTTAGAACTGCTCTTCCGGTACCATTTCATGCTGATTTGTCGTTATCACACAACAATCGTCGATATACCGACAGTACATGATTGGAAATCTTTCTATCACTGGTCGCTCGATTCTGCAGCATGAAGCACACCGCGGGTACCGGAGCTAGCCTCTGACCCATTGCTAGGCCACGTGTTTGGGAATAGAAGTTTCCCCGCCACTTAAAGATATTGCAGCTCAAACAGCTCCGGATAAGAGTCATGATGTGAGACTTGCTCAAGCCAAACATGACAATACGACTTCTATGCTCATCCTTTTCCAATTTCAGGCCTTGATAACGAGGATTTGCTCGAAACGTCGGCCGAATAAATACGTACCATCATACAAAACCTTGCTGGCACAGAAGTAATATAAAATCTACTGGAAATGCCAAGGTTTCAAGAAAGCCGTTCATGGAGATTGTTGACAGAAGTACCACCATTCATTCCTTCATTGGAAGCATTTTTCGTTTCAGGTTTGATTCCATAAAAAAGTCGGGTAGATCACACTTGTGAAGTTTGGCACATCGAAAATGGCACATCTGAAGTTAGAGTGGTTAAAAGTGGAGAAAGAAGGTCAGCCCATTCAACAGTTTCCACGAGTCGTCTACATACATATATGTATGTTGTGAAAGGAAAATGAAGTTTTCATAGTTCGCTCGCGTGTGGGTGGAGAGCGAGGCTTAGAAACAGCGAGAGTGCGGAAGGCAGGCGAAAAGAACAGCTCCGCACGCGCACGCACGCGTCATGAATGACGGGAACCTTGATTTTCCCTGGAGGATGGTACTCCGTTCACCAAACAAGGAAAGAAAGTCACTGATAAAAAATCATGTGGTGCTGATAAGTAAGAGTGGATCAAATATATGACATGATTACGCTAAAATATCTTTTTATGCATATCAGTTAGCGTTTCCTTTAAAGGCAACAGACTGCATTTAAAGGCAGTGTTTATGATGATTTCCGTTCCCGAGTTTTCCACATAAAACAATGAGTTGGCCTCCAAGTGTTACCAAAACTACGAAGAAACGGCGAGAAACGCATTAAAAACCGTATTTCGGTTACATTATTCTATAACATGGACTAGTTGTCCTGTTGGATGAACATGTTCATGGTGGTTGTCATCGGTGGGAAACTTGGTCAATTGAAAATAGAAGAATAATTTATGCAAAGCAGGATTAGATAGGGCCATCAGGGAATAACGAAGCAATAGAGAGTAGAGAATTGCAAAGGACGGGTCCGCAAAAGATTTCATTGTCACAACAAACAGTTCCAGTGATACTTAAAAGGCGGGCTGATACTTAAGGATTTTGGGTACTTCCGGTGCTTTTTTCTCAATTTCTTCGTCATTTCAGTTCTACCCTGGGGCCACTTAGTCAATATAGTGAATAATCACAAAATTGAAGATTATCGTGAACACTGCCTTTAAAGGCTAAAATGGTATCGATTTTATGAAATAAGGCTAAAATGAAAAGGCTAAAATGGTATCGATTTCATGAAATAAATAAAAGTTTTGGAGCCGGTTGTATTGGGAAATAACGAAAAAACGAACGAAAACTGCGTGATTAACGGCTATTTTGTTAACGGCTAAAAGTGGACGAGTTTCCCAGCGCGAGGTTGAAACAGCGATTATTAGCAACAAAACGGTTGAGATAGAGAAGCCGATATACTCTTACAGCCTGTAATGGAAAGTTAACCTCGTTGGAAGCATCAAAAACCAGCCAAAGTGACCGTATTAGTACTATCAGTCTGGACGAGTTTGTATTTTGGGGCGGGGTTGCAGAAGCTCAGGGGCGGGGTTGTAGAAAATTTTCGATTTGCATTGCTGAAATTTAGTAGTTTTGACTCGTTGTGTACGCTTCCAACGGCGTGAGCAGTCTTCTAGGAGCCATGTGACTCCAGAAACGTAGTTATCTCAACAACTTTTTCGAGCACGTCTGCTGCCTTCAACTCAAATCACATAGACTCTGTTTCATTCCAAGTGAACTCATGTTTTCGATTATCACAGCGCGGAGCGGTGGCTTTTTCGTCGAAACCTCCTTATCACTAGTTATATTTCACCGAGGCCCACCGCTCAGCTGCTGGTGATAATCGAAATCAACAGGTCACTAGGGATGTACCAGAGCCTAAAAAGGTGAAATCCATTTGATTGTGAGATCACGTCTCAACTTGGCATTCGAGTTCTCCATTTGCTAAACTCTGGTACAGCCGTAGTGACCTGTTGATTTCGATTATCACCGGAAGCGGAGCGGTGGGCCTCGGTGAAATATAGCCTAATATAAGGAGGTTTTGACGAAAAAGCCACCGCTCCGCGCTGTGATAACCAAAAACATGAGTTCACTTGGAATGAAACGGAGTCTATGTTTAGTTGCGTGATGCGGTCCTATAAGAGTTCTGAGCGTGTGCGCGCAAAATCATATATTATTCTTTCATGTTTTTGCGAATATGGGCGCACATCTCTAGGGAGATAAAATTCAAAAAATAGTAGTCACGATGAGAATGCTCCTCGAGTTTTGACAGGAATTTCAAAGACCCAGAGTCCATTGCAACAATAATCTAGAAAAAATGCCAAAAACGAGCCATAGATAGTCTTATATGATGAAAACTTGGATGGAAGATGCTCGCTCCGCCCACTGCCTCGTTGGCCGTCAAGTCAGTGGGCGGGGCAGACATGCACATCTTATGAGCGTTTAGGGCTATTTATAGTCCGGTTTAGGCCCGTTTTTTCGACATTGTTGTTGCAATGGACCCCAGCACTAAAAGTTGACGGTGAAATTTCGGGGACCAATACTGCTTTTAAGGCATCCCAGAGAAGCCTTTATTTGGGTAAGGAAAATCAGGTTGAAGATAGCGCTGAAAAAAAAATTCAAAAAAGTGAAATTTCAAGTTCGTGGCAAAATCGTTTTTGGAGTCTTTGTACCTGCCATGAAGTTTTTTAAGGTTTTTTCTGTTGACGAAGTTTGGGCCATACCAGGTTGTTCAATAAGTTTTGTCGTTCGATAAGAAAAACACCATTTTATGGTTAAAAAACAGTATAATCAGTATTTCAGTATGATCTCCCTGAACATTAAAGGCAGTGTTCACGATAATCCTCAATTTTGAGATTATTCGCTATATTGATTAGGTGGCCCCCGGGTAGAACTAAAATGACGTAGAAATTGAGAAAAACGCACCAGAAGCACACGAAATCCTTAAAGCCACAGTCCAAGCTCAGGGGTAATTTCTGATATTATATTCCAGCCGCCGTGTATAGCAACCCTGCCAAGCGCGAGATCTCAATTCGATCAAATAAGTGAGAAACTGCAGGGAAAAAGTCGGCCCCGCCCACTTTACCCCAAAAGCCTAACCGCGCATACCGCCCCGAAAGGGAACCAAGAGCTCTGCTATTGTACATTTAGTCTTTGAGCATTCTACACAAACAAATTTTTCGGTTTGCAAAGAATGTGGTTCCCTATCCGAGGCGGAACGCTTGATTATGCTCTTAGGGTACTGGGGGCGGGGCCGACTGCCCATCCGCCACGGTATCCTAATTAAAAACCTAGCTGATTGCGAAACTTTTATAGTTTTTAACGTTATCACCACAAAGGCTAAACCATTGGGTATCCCTCAACGCTAGGACCATGAATATCACCCTTGTTTTTCAAAGCTGATTTTGGCGCGAGTCAAACAAAAACCCGAGAGAGACGCGAAAACCCGACCTCGTTCGCTTCGTGACCAAATCCTACGGGCGGTATTGTGAAGCCTGTCTGAATGAGACCGTCCGTTCACGCGGTCGACGTGCGTGTCGTGCGGCCGTTGCGAAGACTTTTTTTTTTGGGCGAATCTTTCCACGGCTGCAAACAGCCGACTGGTATATTATTCACTATTCATCTATTATCCCTGCTATTCGTTTCACAGATCCGAAAAATGATCATGCGACGACTGCTTGACACGCACGCTGACCGCGTGGGCGGACAGTCTCATTCGGACAGACTTTAGATATTCGACCCAGGAGCGCTACTAGGTGATCGACCCTACACCCACCTTCACGCGGCCACAACTTTTCGGAGGCACATTTTCAGAGCATCAAGATTAATGGGTGATCCCCAGTTGTTTGATTATGCGCAAAACTGAAAGTGATATCTAG
Source organism: Aplectana chamaeleonis (assembly GCA_029168955.1). Taxonomy (NCBI): domain Eukaryota; kingdom Metazoa; phylum Nematoda; class Chromadorea; order Rhabditida; family Cosmocercidae; genus Aplectana; species Aplectana chamaeleonis. The sequence goes on from JAPDOI010000506.1 coordinate 159,637, forward strand.
TGCGCACGGTATGTTCAAGGTCTGTACAATCAGTTTCCAGTGATTTTCTCGCGGTTTTTTCAACGTAGCTGTTACACATATGCACAGGGTACTGTCTATGGAAAAGCCGGAAACGAATTTCGTCGTGAACGATCTCTTCGAGAGTTAGTCCGCACGGCAGCTAAATATTGGACAGTCCCTCTTTCTGAGGGGTTATCAATGCTTTCGTACCTATGAGTCGATTTTATTCGCATGTGACATATTTTTTGACTGGCGGTCTTGTTTGGGAAAACAAACCCTTCCCGAATGGCCGTTGGCTGCGACTGCAAATGTCGTTCAGCGCTGCCCAGTCTCATTTCGAATGCGCGAATTCATTTGCGGACGGGAGCGGCGGCAGCAATGGCACTGACTAAGAAACGTTTGCCGACCCCTCAAAATCACGTCTAATACGTGGGTGGAGAATCTAGTCGACTACTTCCCTTCCCGAAAAAGCTCTCTCGACATCCATTCCGAACGGCTTAACCCTTAAAAGCTCTCAGCGGATCAGTGATGCGCAAGAAACTCTCCCAGCGAGTCATTCAGCGGGCCAAAGGTGAGATCCGTCTAAGAATCAGCAACTTTCCGAGGCGCAGAAAGAGAAGTTGCAAGATTCGAGAGTGCATGCACTTTCAATGCGCTCTAAATGCACTGAACCTGGGTCCCCCTCGAGATTCTGCTATGTCAATTCAATGCTTGCGGCCGTTGTGGCGTCAATATTAGTGTCAAGTGGATATGATGATCTCATTACAACGTATTCCGTCATCACGAAAAGATCAGTGCTGGCCACATCGGCTTTCCTCACACGTTCCGTCTGATGCTCTTAGGACAGATCGGACGTTTTTGATTAGCATGAGTGGTGAAAGCATATCATTGGAAACAGTGTTCGTGATTAATTACCGCATAGTTTTCTATGCAGATATGTCCTCGAAGTAGAGGATAATAACAAGAAGGCGGGACAGGGGCTCTCTACTAGAGTATATCAAACGAATAATATCGATTTTTTCGAATAAATCTACTTTTCTCTTCAAGACCGGAATGGTTTCAACAGCACTTGTTATCACACATTAGGGTAAGTGAAAGGTTCTCATATTTGATAGAAAAGTGGGGTTTCGTCTTTTCATTAACATGCCACAGCCAATTAATTGAGTTTTTATTCGAATATTCGAATAATCGAATAAATGGTTATAGCAATTCTGTGATTGGACAGAAACTTACTTTTTCATCAATTATGGAAACCTTGCCCCTCACGTAATGTTTGATACCAAGGGCAGTTAAAACCATCTCGTCTCTGAGAAAATATAAGAGTTATTTGAAAATCGATATTATTCGTTTGATATACTCTACTCTCTACACAACGAAGGAGAAGTTGTCCCGCCTTTTGCGACTCTAATTCCACTCGAGACCACTTCGCTCACCTTGAGTGGCGTGACGTTTCAAACTGCAAAGACGGGACAGCTCCTCCCTCAGTGTGTAGACAGCCCTGACCCAAAAGACCCGTTTTGTGTTGCCGTGGATTGTAGAGTTCACGTGATAATTTTAGTCTGACGAATGCACGGCGCCGGCCAGCCGCCTGTTCCATGCGGCAGACTAAAATTGATGCGGATACCATACGTCTTTTTTCTTGATAGTTTTTTTGTGAAATTTTGTTAACAAAAGTTTTCACGTGCGCGGACGCTTTTGCGACACTAGTGAACAGCGGTGTTTCGATCGAGCGCGACGGCCCCGCCCATTTACTATACTGAGTTCTACGAAGAGACTTTACTTCTGGTGGCTATGGTTCAGCTTCACATATCAGAACGAAGTTTATCAGAAATGCTTTCCCGGTAACAAGTGGTGTTTGAGAAGGGCATCCTCAGATCAGCAAAAAAACATAAGGCCTGGATCATACTTCCCGCTACCAACGACTGCGACAGTGCACATCAGGCATTTCGATTTTCGGTCGATATGGATGGTAAACATCGCGTTGCGTCGCTCGTCGCTTGAAGTATGATCTCGCGTCGCTCGTCGCTGGAAGTATGATCCCGGCCTAAGAGGGGGGGGGGGGTGGACGGTGCCGTCAATGTTCGAGACCAACCGTGCTGGGCTTCTTGAAGAGGTGTGGGTCTCAGCTGAGCTTATTTTTCAGCGCATATAGACTTGTTTTTTTAGCGCTGGGCTACGCTTGGGATCTCCTGGGGCCGCACCTACGAGGTAAAGACTCGGGCTTTGTGAGCGATCTCAAAGGTGTGGCCTCGTGGAGCTTGTGTCGTTACCCATTAAAGGCATCGTGCACGCACAAAACCATATACAAATTTTTCACGTTTTTGTGTTGCTTAGCCTCTTTAGTAAACGAAAATGTCGGTAGAGCCCCTGAAAAATCTATATTTGTGAAGAAAAACTGGTTTCAATAAACTGTAAACACGAATTTGAAGTTCGCTTCAAAATCGTTTTTGTAGTTTGTCTGTTTCTAGAGACCTTGTCAATGCTATTTTTGAAGTTTTCCTTTCTGTGAAGTTCTTTCCATACTTGTTTTCTTTGTTTTTTGACTGTCACATATTTAATCTGTGTAAAAGTGCTAGATGGTCGACCCCGCGGCCATAGCTGTTAAGGGGGCATTTTCAAAGGCTCAGGTTTCGTGGGTAATGTCAGCTTGCCCGAATTGTTTGATTGTACCAAAAAAATATTTCTAGCGCACACGATGTCTTTAAGTCTACCTGGGACCCACACCTTTTCATAAATCCCACCCTGGACCTTCACTGTGTCTAACCCTGCCTTGTAGTAGGAATAAACCTGAAAGGTGTTCTGTTATTAAAACGATCACCACACTCCTCTCATGCGTCTTTGAAGGGAGTGTCCACGATAAATTTCGTCCTCGATTTTTGGCCGGAACTCGAAAGTTCAGGGTCTCATTGGAGCACTGGGGTTGAAAGACCGAACGGAAACGAGCCCGAAAGAGCTCCATACGGCTCCGAAGTCCGCTTGCGCTAGCCCTTCCGCTCGCGGACGAGTTTTTCGAGGAACAGTTCGATCCGCTTCTACATTAGCATTGGAGCGCGAGCGCGGCTGAGTTTTGGCATTGGGGCACATTTTCGCACGCTGTCTACTTCAGGCCCATGCCCGCGCAATTCGTCCACCGTTGAAATGTGGCTTTCAAGAAGAAGAGCTGGTTTTGAATGTTTTTCATGATTCTTTCTTCACTGATGAAACAGTCAGACTCTAAACCTTCGGTTTCGTGTGGAAACTCGAATACGATTTTTATCGTGGGCACTGTCTTTAAAGGCAGCATACACGCTCGTAAACGTAATTGAGATAACTATGGACTAAGAAAGGTATGGCACCGAACACAACGCCCACGGATTTTGAAGCGTCAAAAACGACCCTCTATGACGCTACACGAGTGAGAAGTTGGCCCCGCCCCTGTATCTGCCCGCCCCCTGTATTTGCGTCCTCCTTCAAAACAGCGAGGCTGGGCCATTTATACCGTCGGCGACGTTTGTGGGTGGTACAATAAGTGCAATAAGTGAACCACATACATCGACGATGGTGGGAATAGCCCAGCACCCCTGTTTTGGAGGAGACGGTAAATACAGGGGGCGGGCAGATACAGGGACGGGGCCAAGTTCTTACTCATTGTGGGCCCTTTTTCACGCCTCAAAATGCGCAGGCGTTGTGTTCCGAGCTATTCCATTCTAATTCCGTGGTTATCTCATTTACGTTTACGAGCGTGTATGCTGCCTTTAAATGAAGGAGTGAACTTCCCGGAATTAAGAGATTGTTGATATTGTAGACTCAGAAAACGTCATTCCTTACCAACCAACCGCTGCAATGATTAGATGCTTCCTTTTTGCTGCTTTTTTACCTGCGATTTCGCCCGGGATCAGGCATTTCTTGAAGAATGTTAGAACAAAAGATTTCACAAATAATTCTGGACCTTCACACGCCTGAATGTTTATGCATTTAGGTGAAGTGCTTGTCTGCAAGCTCCGTTCAATGAGAACTATGGGGGCCGGCGCCCGTCACGAATTGAGTTGAAAGATACTGAAAGAAGCGTGTTTCGCGACTGCTGCCACCCTAATTGACGCAGTTGGATTTCCGGACAGATGAAGAGAAAAAGCGCTAAGCTGCTCTATTCAGCCGATACAACACCAACAATCGGATAAGCGCCGTCGCTTAGGCATCTCTCCCCTCAATACTTCATTCACATTCACATTCACATTATACATCTCTCCCCTGTTCCCCCTTTTAGAAGTCTGCATCGAAAATCGTGGCTTGTTGATGAGAGTGGCAGGGGAAGGTTCCATCGCTGCTGCTGGAAACGACGGCACGTATGATGAAAGTGTCGAATTCGAGCACATCCCCGAGTGGAAATCCGACCTCAATGCATGAAATTAATTAAATACATCTGTTCGCCCACACTGTTGAGAGTGTCGGGATGCTAATAGGATGCACCTTGCATGGGCGTGCATTTTTCTCAGAAGTATGCTATCTGAACCATGTAAACTTCTTTGTAGTGTCTCATTTTCGTCCTTCTTCGTTCATTGCTTCCTCCCCTGCAAGCCGTAGGAAAAAACAAAAAAAGCTGTCATATCAAAAGCTTTTTCCTTAGAGCGGTGTTTGAAAGCAAGAAGAGAGAAAGATGTAACATCGGTAGCGCTCTTTTCGATTTGAGGTGTGAAAATTTTGAGCTTTCTTTCGCCGTAAATAACTGTTGTCGAAACAAGCGGAAGTAACCGTCTTCTATGAGCTAACGAAGTTTGATGGCGACTCGTCAGTTGTATGGAGATGAAGGTATCCTTAAATTGTCAGAAGACTAGCCGGATATTCTAACAGAATGTGACCAGAATCCACTGCAGCTGGTTCAGCCAACGTCAGATCGCAAGTATGCACTGGCCGATGTGCTGCCCTGGCCTGACCCCCATAGAATCACTCTGGAAGAATCTGATCACAGAAGTCTACAATCAGGGAAGGAGTTTCACTTACGACCGCGTTAGACCTGGAAGGGACGATAGTTGTTGGATGTGTGCGGAAAAATCCGTTTTTAGAGTTTCCATTTTCCGTCTTTCGGTCATTTCGCGTACTTGTTTTCCGTTTTTCGAGATTATCGAGCAAATTACGGAGAAAAACCCACAAAAAGAAGCTGCTGAAAACGCGCGAGCGGATCAATGCTCATTTAGAGGAGTACAGTGCACTGATATGTACCACTTGTACGATTTGGTCAGAGTCCGCGCGAGAAGGCGTCTTCGCGTCTTTGGAGTGCTTTTCTGCAACTTTCTTGGAAATTAACTTTTTCAGGTCTAGAATTTGATTGAGCGTCTTGACACTGAGTGCGATCCAATATGTGTGCACATATAATGCTTGCCAAGGCTTAGATTTGAACAAAGAAATCAGTAGTGTGATTCCAAGATCGTTATACTGGTGACATAGCGCAACGCAGCCACGTATGGTTTCTGAATTAAAATTAGTGTGACGCTTGAACCAGGCGGCTGGCCGTGCGGTGCTGGCGGCATCACCGGCCAACAAGGTCTCGATCGTTACCGTAACAACCCCGTCTATTCATCAGACTAAAATAATTTCGTGAACTCTAAATTTTGTAGAAGCATGCTGTACTGCACCCTGAAAGTGGCACACGAAAACTTTTTTCGTTTAAATATAAACCATAGCAATCGGTAGACCGTTGTATAGCCCTTATCACCAAAAGCATGAATAACTTTTCAAATCTGAAAGAGAACTCAATTTGAAAGGAGTTATTGAAGAAGGACACTGAAGGCACAAAAAAACTCGTCCCGCTCGCCTTGTGACCAAATTCTAGGAGTGTTAGTTTACCTTCAAGTCTCTCATTTTCCTTAATTCTATTTCTCTTCTATTTTCTCATCTTCCTCGACTTGGTTCTCCAGTTAATAAAGAGCTTTCTCTGATTACAGCAATTTTTGTTCTAATAAGCGTCTTTCCACCTATTGAGAGTGATTGAATAACATATTAGAGTGTAACATAAGCTCCGTCCACAAACTCCGCCTTATTCCCCATCAACTTTCGTTCTGGATCTTCTGCTTTGCTTTCTGTAAACTATTTTTATGTTTCAAGAGCTTGGCCTCTTTTTTCAAATCAGTGTGCTAGTTTTCATTTTATCGTGCCACTGTTGTAAGGTAAGGTGGACCAATTACTGTTGTGGGTCTCATAAAGTCTGGGGCATTCATAAAGGGCTGTGCGTTTTGCAGTTTGCAAAGAGCGAGCGTTTCCTTTTTGTCTGTACACTGCTATCAGCAATTATGTTTCGCCATCATCTACGTCCGCAAGTGGTCGTCGATCAAAAAGGAGACTTCTTTAGAACTGTCAGTTCAAAGGCACTGTTCACGATAAACCCCGTCTTTGGTTTTTTTTTGAAAAGCAAAGGTGGTAGCCCTCAGAAGCTTAAAAAAACCAATCCGAAAGCTTTCCCAGAGGCAAAAAACGGTTTTGAAGATTAGCCGAGTGGGCAAGGCCGGCCTCCTTGGGTCTAGTTGTCGTCGTCAACACCGACACGTCTCTATCATTGCCACGCTTTGACCTGCGATCATCAACAGTGGTTTTCCATTGAAAGAGAGATTAGATTTGAGAATCAGTTGCCGAAAACTTCCGGAAATCTTCAGGCGAAAATCTTTCCAATCCATAGCCGAATTCGATAAAAACCACTGCTGATAATCGCAGGTCAAGGCCTGGCAGTGATGGAGCCGCGTCGATGTCGATGCCAACAACTAGGCTCAGGGAGGCCGGCCCTGCCCACTGGGATAATCTTCAAATTCGTTTTTTTGCCTCTTGGAATGCGTTTAGCTCCGTTTTTTGAAACGCAGTTCTCCTTCTGAGGGCTATCATAAATGTTGTTCATTGAAGGCTCAAGGACGAAGATTATCGTGAACAGTGCCTTCAACTGACAAGATAACTACTACATATTAGTCAAAAAGGTCATTCCATGACGTGAAATCCGGATATGGCTATCGGAGCTGCCTACTTTAACTCTTTAACTTACTTGACTCAAAGGCAGTGTTCGCGATAGAAATCGTTTTTCTGTTTTTTCGCCTATCTTGAAGACGGTCCCATGCTGATTCCAATAATGTTTTTGGAATCGTACAAGACCTTCTAGGAACGGAGTTATGGTCCCTCAAAAATTGAGCTAAGGAAACATGGTGGACGAGTTGTCCGAGGCTTGTAACTTCCGTCTTCTGCAGTCGATGTATGCGAGCTGACCTGAGTAAGGAGAGAACTTGAGAATGAAGGGAAGAACGGGGCTAATGACTGGAAATCACCGCTCATCTCACGATCTCGAGCTTTCATTTGTTCACGTCGGTGGGCGTGGAAAGTGCATCTGGGGGTGACGAGCTGACGGGTGTCCAACTTTGGGCCCGTAAGGGACCGTTCCGAGCTCATTTTTCTTAGTTTTTTCAACGTTAGGGTTGCGCTAGGCCCTGCAGCTACCGATCTCCACCAAAAAACAGACATGATTTTTATCGTGGACACTGCCTTTACACTGCCTTTAAGGGCTGACTTCCGCCTGAAACGGTCAGTCCGCATCTTTGCCGAGGTGTGCCGTCCTAGTAGTCGGCCGTGTCCATTTGTCACGGTCCTCAACCACACTTTGGACACGGTCCATCCATTTGTCCACTTCCTGCGAAGTGAAACGTCGCACTTGAACTGTCTTTCGATTCCGAGTGACTTTAAATCCTCTTTTACCACGTCCGTCCCGAACCTTCACAGGAGGCCGTTTCCAGACAGGTTTTGGAAGCATTCTTAATACGTGTTGTACGAGACGATCCGGCGTTCTTCTTAGAATATGCTCAAACAGTCGAAGTCGACCTTCCGTTGCCGCTTCATATGGCGTTGGGAGATGCTGGCACCTCCCTAGTGTCAAGCGTTGATGTAGCGCGTCGATTTCGTCGGAGAGATCTTCGTTATGGCACATTCGCGGCCAGAAATATTAATGTGAACGGCTAAACAACTTCGTCTTTGTGCAATCCAACCTTTCCATCTGCGTCTTCGGTGCTGACCACGTTTCGGATTCGCCCATCATGACAGGGCATAGTGGATAAGTAGACGCGAAAACGTGACTTCCTTCGCGATTGTGGTAGACCACAAACGCTTGGTTAGAGAAGTAAATGCGAACGTAGCTTTCGCATACAGGAGCTGCAAATGTAGCTCCTATCTGCAGAACCACCATCGTTCTCAAAGGCAGCAGACACGCTCAAAAATGATATCAATTTTATGGAATGAACCGAAGGTTTGAAGCTGTTAGTATTCAGAAATAACGAAAAAACCGAAAAAAATTTGACTGAAATGAAGATATAACGGGTTCGTTCTATATTGGTCTGAAAGTGGACGAGTTGTACTGCATTGGCTGAAATAGCGGAGCTGGCGCCAAATTCGTTGGGATAACGACGCTTATGTACTCGTACAGCCCTTTCTGGAACGCTCACGCCCTTAGAAGCCTAAAAAGTGATCCGAAATGAGCGTAATCGAGCATGGAATATCTGAATTGAAGAGCGGAGCCCGTATCGGTGGGTGGAGAAAGGATGATTTCGTGACTTAATACGGCTCAAATACGGTCATTATAACTCGTTTTTGACGCTTGAAACTTCGTGAGGGCTCTTCTAGGGCCTGCACGACCCCACTAATGTAGTTATCTCGACAACTTTTGCGAGCTTGTCTGCTGCCTTTAAGCAAACGGCCCAAATAACGGAAATCATCCACCAGCTCGATACGTTGTCCGTCCACACAAACTCCCGTTGAAGGCCTCTGAGAGACCCGATTCTGCTTGAATTTGTCGGGACGAAGACGAAGTCCATATTCTGCGGCATACTTCGAAACGAGGTTCACAATCCTTTGCAGCTTTGCGTTGTTTCCAGCGAACAACACAATGTCTTCGGCGTATTCCAGGTCGGCAAGGGAGCGTTCTGATGGTGTTGGTATGAAATCCGCAGAAAACTGTTCTGCAACTCTTCACATGACGTTTACAACGGCGAAGTTGAATAGAAACGCTCCTGCTACAGCTCCTTGCTTACTCCTGTTTTCACCTCGAAAACTGACGTAAATCCGACAAGTGTACGAACTGTAAAGAAAAAATTCCCACACGACGTTGAGCCGATTTCCTCGATCATACCATTGTATTCCTGCCTTGCAGTTATCGCACAGCCCCCCGTTCTTCCTATCATCAGCACTGACGCAGCAGTTGATATACTCCCAGACTCAGATGACGGGTCTATCCTTGAGGCGAGTTCTCTGCAAAGCATAAAACGGTGCATGCAAATAGCTTATAAGACTGTACAGCGCTGATTGTTCGATATCACTCGACAATGACCGACATTTCGGGGTTCGAAATTGCGGCTTGTAGCCAACGTCGTCATGAACTGCACAGGTGCAGGACCTAATGTATTGCGGAATAGAAGCCTTAGCGTGTCGGATGGCGACACCTTTATGCAGTGTATGGGATACCTACACGATATGAATTCTGGGGCTTTCTAGAGAGCTCTCAATTTAGCCTACCACTAGCAGCGGAGTGGTGAATAATAGACACATATCGCTGCTGATTACGATGTTTTGACAAAAAAGCGATCACTCTTGTTTCAATAGTAAGAATCGATAGCCCACTAGAAACGGCTCAGAGCTTAGTTTTACCCAAACTCAGAAAAAACAGGGGCACCGCGAAAATGTATTCAACATACTCGTATACACGCCACCCCCAATTACTGTTGACTAGGTCATACTAGTTTTTAAAGCGGCTAGTTAAGGATATCTATCAGACAGTTTTTGGAGTGTTCCAAGAAAAAAGTTCCAGATTTGGCTAAAACTTGTACGTTGCGGATCGGTAAAAGATTCGGTGTTGCAAGTGGAACGGTTCCGTATCAGGAACAGACCACAAGGTTCCCATTACTGTTAAAGTTTGATGATGCACGGTTTATACCATTCATGGTTCTAAGGTTGTGACTGACAGTCGAGCTCTCATAAATCGAGTCTGTAAGTGGGCAGCGCTGAAATGCTGATGCTGCAATCAAAGTGAGCGTAGTCTCTGTTCAGTTGCTGGATTCGAGATTCGGCCCTGCTATTTTCTATGGACCACTGCGTGAGTGCCAGAGTTTTCGCCAAACTCTGTTGATGGGAGCTCGCACTTCGGACCTCTTGAATGGTTGCTAAACGTACCTCACCCCACTCAAACGGTTATGTAATTCAATGAGATGTCTTGGCATGATTTTCCATTGCAGAAGGTGGAAACCCCGGAAGGAAATCTCAGTGTTCCTCGTTATTTCCCTTAGCAGATAATGGTTGGTTTCCATATTAGTATTTCGTGAACAAATCATTCACTTTACGGCTTCTAGTGGGAGCCTCTCGACTCAAAAGCTGTTATAGGGATTCAATCTATACATGTAATCACCTTCCCATGAAAGAAGCTGAATACTCGCAGGCATCGCAGCGGAAACGAAATTCTTGTAAATTACCGACATATTCACTTCCAATTAAGATAGCCTTGAGACCTTCGCTTCTTCTGGTAGAAGTTGTATTGGCAGAATGAAAATATTAGAAAATAAGCTGCATGCGAGCACAGCTCCCTGCAGGGAATGAAAGGAATCATGCCCAGATTCAATCAAACTGTTCCATGGGTTGTCTGGTTCGAAAGGTAAAACAATTCGACTTGTCCATCATACAGAAACGATATAGTACCTTTCAAAATATTTTTTAGTAAAAATCTTTTTCTACTCAAAATTTTTACCATTTCACCCGAGCATTTCCAGAACTACAAATCAGTTTTGAAATCACCAGACAAACTGCGAATTAAACTGAAAGTTCTGTCCTATTCTTATTCTATGAGTTTGCGTGTGGTTCTCAGACGGCATGACGTCATCCAGCCGTTTCTATATAAAATGATTCGAACGTCGAGTGCTCGTGCTTAGCACATGCATCCTATTTTGCTCGTCTGACTTTAACCGCGTTGTAAACATGCCTTCTCTATTCCTTGACTCGATTTCGTATCTCCATTGAGAACATACCATTCCAGCTCGTGAAAGGTTCAGAGTGCCGTGCTGGGCATCCAACCGTCTTCAAATAAAGACTGTTGAGCGTTGAGAAAGAACCCCATTTCAGCGTTGAGAAAGAACCGCAATGAAACTGCAATGCTTTTGTTCCTTCTTTTTGTGTTGTTTCTGATTTCGATTGACCCTCTAAATTTTGATTGCTTGTAGGTATGATGTTCGTTGCCAAAAAATAGGACTGCTACCTTTTTTCCAGGGAAGAAAATTATGACTTCGAATATAACACTGTTGAAAATAGAAAGCGTGAACGAGAAGTTGGTCACGAGCTGAGCTGTTCATAATAGTACCTCTCTAGCTGAAACTCTTTTGTTTCTTAACCCATTCACGACCACGCCTAATTTTGGGTGGCTGCACGTTCGGACCGCGTGCAATATTGCGTCACCGTATACAGTGTCCCACCGGTGGGCCACTTTTGCTCGAATGGCACGCCACCAAAAAATTGATTCCCGTTTTTTTTGTTTATTTTTTTTGTCAAAATCATGATGCCAAAGTTTCAGCTTCCATAACTCTTTCCTTCCACAGAAACGGCCTCCTAAATTTTCAACTGTGTAGTTAAGACCATCCACAAAATCACGTGAGTTCGTTAAATTCTAGCGGCATGAAACATTAATTATCGTAGATTACCATAGTAGACATTCTTCTGTTCCTCAATTGACAGGAAATGCTTAGTGAAATGATATTTTTTCAGATTCGCACTAATTTTGCTTTAGCTAATCCCTCGCTCTTGCGGTCTATCGCATTCCGACGCGAGTTTTTTTGTAGTAAACATTTTTAACATTCTTCTCGACATCTAGGCGTAGAAATGACTCCCCAAATTTCATATTGACTGGTAATGCTGATGGAAATAGCTTTTTTTAGATCTTCGCCATTTTTTTTCTCGTCTACCCCCTCACCCCCCAGGTTCGGCGCCTTCTAGGAAGAGATTTCTTGTGAAAAGCATATTTGATTTTTACATTCAGAGGGAGAAAATAGTTCCATTATTACAAGTTGACTAGGAATGATCAGTGTAATAACCGTTTTATAAGTTTTCACTCGTTTTCTGCTCTGGCACGTCCCCATTTTTCTCGTCCGCTCCTCTCCAAGGTAGTTTTCACCGAAGTTGAAGCCCCGGCCTACGATGGTACACCAACCGTAACCAAGCTTTTTTCTCAAAAAAGGCCCTAATGATCTCAACATTGGTGATCTTTGCATGAAAAAAAATTCTGTGACCAGAATACGGGCGAAGGAAAGCCGATTCTCTACGCGCGAAGTGTGTTCAGCATCAGTAATCAAGTTTCTGTGATATATTAAATAGTGCTATACGATCTGACCACTCTTAGAAGTAGGAATTGTTTCTCGAGTAATAGGAAAAGGAAGAATTTCGCCATAAATTGCTTGTAAAAATGCGATCTGTACTCATAATTGCGGTTTTCGACCTTGCTGCATTCGAAGGGTCAGATATATTGTAGGGGTGAAGCTGCCAGCGGACCACGAAGTTTATAGTCGACTATAGAATGGGTAAATACATTGACCATAAATAGGTTTAGAAATTCCTCCATGCGGTAGAGAAATCGATTTTTGAAAATAGTGTCCCACCGGTGGGACACGCGGTTCGAAGTGGTAGTCAACGCGTGTTCCACCGGTGGGACACGCGGTCGTGAATGGGTTAAAAAGTGTTTTATCACGGTGGCAGATCATGTTCAAAATTTGTTTTCTCCGGCGTTTATCCCTTTTAGCAATACGTTTTCTCAAACTCTGCAGCCATTTGATAGTGTCGTTAGGCTGTTCAGGGTGGAAGCGCCGTTGTGCGGGGCACCGTCTTCACGTAAAGACTGTTTTCTTACGTCGCGCGCGGGCGCCGCTTTGAAGTATGAATGGCCTGAGGGCTCGTTTATGCTCCTGCTGCCCAGCGGCGTGGCATAGTGCATTTCTGTAATACTGATCGCGCGACGCGGCGCGATTGATAGCATAGAAAGGTGTTTTGCTGCCCCGATCGGACTCCCGCCGCTGAAAGTCGCGGCAGCATGCTATGGAGGGAAATCGATCGTGCGGCGCCGCATGATCGATACTCCTCCCTTGCATGCTGCAGAGCCTCTCAGCGGATAGAGTTAAATTTAGCCCCTACGGTGGTGGTGTATACTTCCGTCGCCTAGCGGCGCGGCGAAGTGCAATCCTGTCATGTTGATCGTGTTGCGCCGCGTTATCAATATTGCAGAAATGCACTGTTCCGGGCCGCTCGGCGGCGGAAGTATAAACGACGCCTAAACGCCCCCTGACGCCATGCCCGCGCATCGCGTGCGCCCGCTCCGCCAAGGCGGCGACGCCTGCACCAACTGTTCCACAATTTTCATTACAACTCTGTCATAATTTTTATTCAACTTCATGATAATTAATTCCAGTACTGACCTCTGCTACCATACGGGGAACGCGTGTATGGATGTGGTTGGTACAATGTGGTACAATGCTAGACCGTGCGAAACATATTACAAACTAAGAAAACCCCTGAATACGAAAAATGACATGGTTTGAATGAGTGTACAATACCCACCCTAAGTTTTGGTAAAAAGGCGAAAAAAACGCGGAAAATCGCTTTTTCGTCTTTTGATCATAACTCGCTTCACAGATTGACGTTTTCAAATTTGAAGACATCTTTGGAATCAGCATTGATCATTCTTTCTTTTTGATCTATACATGGCTTACTCTCAAACAAGGCATATAGATTTGACACAATTAATCGAGCGAGAAGTGGGACAATTATAAATGCTGAAATGTGTAACTGTGTCTACTTTGGTCTATTCAACTTGTTTTTGATTTGGATTTTTTTCATTTCAGAAATTTTATTTATTTTCTATTTTTTCAAAATTTAATTCCATTTTAACTCTCGGCATTATTTATTAGCTATTCATTCAATCATTTGTTTAATATTTTTCTTAGTGTTGTCTGTAACATTCCTTTTTATAGGTACAACACTTTTTATATGAATTCTCACTATAACTTGAATACTTATACATTTCCATTTCATTCATGTAATTATACCTCCTCCATTGTTGAAGCTCGAGGTTTTTACCGTTTTGAATGGTTTGTCTGAGGATAGAGCTAAAACCATTGATACCAGATAGTTGTTTAACGTTGTTAGCAAAAACATTTTTTAAATAAAACAATAATTACATGAATGAAATTGAAATGTATAAGTATTCAAATTATAGTGAGAATTCATGTAAAAAGTGTTGTATAAAAAAGAATGTTACAGACAACACTAAGAAATATTAAACAAACAACTGAATGAATAGCTAATAAATAATGCCGAGAGTTGAAATGGAATTAAATTTTGAAAAAATCAAAAAATCAAAAAGAAATAAAATTTCTGAAATGAAAAAAATCCAAATCAAAAACAAGTTGAAGAGACCAAAGTAGACACAGTTACATATTTCACCATTTATAATTGTCCCAGTTCTCGCTCGTGTGATTGTGTCAAATCTATATGCCTTGTTTGAGAGTGAGCCATGTATAGATCAAAAAGAAAGAATGATCAATGCTGATTCCAAAGATGTCTTCAAATTTGAAAAACGTCAACTGTGAAGCGAGTTATGATCAAAAGACGAAAAAAGCGATTTTCCGCGTTTTTTTCGCCTTTTTACCAAAACTTAGGGTGGGTATTGTACGCTACGGAACAGCGAAGCTAGTGGGCGTTTATACTTTCACCACCGAGCGGCGCGGTGAAGTGTGCAATTCTATGATATTGATCATGCCAAGCGGCACGATCAGTAATAGAATTGCACTTCGCCGAGCCGCTCGGAGGCCTCGTGATTATTAGCATAAAATGGCACTCCCTCACCCCTCTTAACCAACCTCAGAACCGTTTTTTTGTTTTTCTGCCTATCTGGAGAACGATCCCCTGCTGATTCCAATGATGTCTCTGTAATCGTACAACACCCCTTAGAAATGGAGTTAAGTTAGAAAGTTAGAAACGGAAACATGATGGACGAGTTGCCCGAGGCTTGAAACTTCCGTCATTTGCAACCGATGTATGCGAGCCGACCTGACTAAAGAGAGAGACTGAGATTGAAGGGAAGAACGGGGTCATTGATCGGGAACCATCACTACCCTCGCCACTGTTAAGCTCAAGAGATCGTTAAAAATGCGTGCCAAAGTGGCTTCCTGATGTGGGCGCCCCAGGGTGGCTTCCTCCCATATCTCGCTTATTCGGAGAAATCGAGAGCTCGCACTTGGCGGGTGTTATATTATGGCACTTCACACTTATGTGGAAATCTCAGATTTCGTCCTTAGAGGCACAGGACACCCAAGAAATTATTTTTCGGTTTCCATGCTTGTCTTGGAGTACATCACACGCTGATCACAATGATATTTCTGTGATCGCGCGAGGTCTCCTACAAACGGAGTTATGGCTACACAAAAAGATCTATATTTTAGGAGCGAAGGTTTAGTGGAAGAGTTGCCTTGAGCCTGCATTTCTCTTCGTTCACAGTCGCTGTGCGAGGGCGAAACAGAATGAGGAGATAGACCGGCAAGCGATGGAGTGAAGAACGGCGATGCGGTTGAAATTCATAAATACATCTAGCCGCTATTGAGCTCGAAAATCAGGAAGTGGGTGTGGCCAGTGGTGGCGAGTGAAGGGAGTCGGGCCCGAGGTGTTCGCTTATATCTCGCTCATTCGGAAGAATTGAGATCTCGCACTTGGCACGTGTTATACAGGAGGGGTCTTCTACACAATTACATGAAAATCTCAAAATTCATTGCTGAGGGTGTACTGTGCCTTTATGCTTGGGCTGTGCTTTCAAAGGCACAGTACACCCTCAGACATAAAATTTCTGACTTTTATTTGATTGTGTAGCAGACCCCTCCTATATATCACTTGCCAAATGCGAGATCTCAGTTCCCCCGAATAAGCGAGATATAAGCGACCACCACGGGCTCGAAGCCCCTTCACTCACCACCACTGGCCACACCCCTTACCAGATTTGCGAACTTGTAACTCGCGTCAGTTGTCACCAATTTCGTCTAGCGGAATCGAATGAAGAGAGAGGCTGAGAATGGCCGTAAAAGGGGTGTGCCAAAGTGGCTTCTTGCTATGGGAGCGATATAGTGGCTTCTTCCTCTATCTCGCTTATTCGGAGGGATTGAGAGATCGCACTCAGCCAATGCTGTCTGTATAGGGTGGGTCTAATTCACAAACATGTGGAAATCTCATATTTCATTCCTGGGGTTGGACGGTGCCTTTAAAGGCAGCATACACGCTCGCAAAAGTGTTTGAGATAGCTACGTTGGCGGTATCGTACGGGCTCCAGTAGAACGCTCACGATGTTGCAAGCGTCAAAAATGAGTTGAAGTGACCGTATTTGAGCCGTATTGAGTAACCCAGTCATCCTTTCTCCGCCCATCGATCGGAGTTCCGCCTCTCGATAGAAATATTAAATGCTCGATGACAGTCATTTTGTATTGCTTTTGACGCTTCTAACGGCGTAAGCGTCCCAGTAAGGGCCATAGGAGTATATTACCCTCGTTATCCCAACCAATTTGTCGCTAGTTACGCTATTTCGACCAATGCGGTGTAACTCGTCCCTTTCAGGACCAATACAGAAACAACCATTATATCGTCATTTCGATCGATTTTTTCGTTTTTTTCGTTATTTCTGATTACTACCAGTTTCTGACCTTCGACTCATTCGATAAAATTGATATCATTTTTGAGCGTGTATGCTGCCTTCAAGTGTAGTGGTGCACGCAAGAAAAAATCGTATCTTATTCACAAATGCAGGCAATACATGAAATTGGCGGGAGAATAATAGTGTTCAATGTCAGAGAACACTGAAAAGAAAGAAAAAACTGACATAACCCAATCAGTCTGCTACGGTGACCTTATGTCTCGCTAGGTTTTCCCTATTTTCCTGATTGCCATTTTCTGTTAACCTCAGAAAAATCAGGCATTTTCTTTTTTCTGCCTCTTATCAGATTTGCTTTCTCGAGTATTCAGAACATATCTGTTGACTATTGCATTGTGGCTGTGAGTAGTAATGGATACGGAGCGAAATCCTTCATTCAATGATCTTGCATTCTCGGCGGAGCAAGAGCCGTTAACAGCCTTCACGGCTTAATTGTGTTCGCGCATCGAGCTGTAGATAATAGCATAATGCCATTTGTATGTGGATTCATTTTCTTCTTCACTGGTCAACAATCGAACCTCCGTCGCCAGCTTGTGCTGTATAATTTTCCCGAATTCTCGTATTTCTTCTAGTTAATTTTGTGGTTCAGCGAAAAAATGGAAAGTCCTCTCCGTATTTCTTATTTATAGTCGTTCACGTGCATAGTGTTTTCATAAGCGACTTCACTCAAACCATAACTGAATGGCAGCGTTTGGAGGAGAACCCGTCATCTAATTTTTTTCTTGTGTGAAACTCGTAATTCTTCGAAACTCAGGATCTTTTAAATGGGGCAGTTTGACGCCAGGAACAGTGGCACTTTGCTCAGCTCGTGTCCATGCGAGCCACTCAATCTCAGCATAATTCTATAGACAAAAAAAGCACAAAAAAAAGGACGCGTCAGAGGTTGATTGCAATAATCATGCCGAAAAAGCAATGTGCAAAAAAAAACCTGAAATAGCTGAGACGCTCTTTCAGATTGGACGACACACTCGCAAGTGATGGATTTTTGTAGTCTTTCGAATATGTTTTTCGCAAAAACCTCGCATTTGGCTTTATACTTCTACATGTTGAGAAACAAAAAAATGACAACGTGACCACATGTTGAAACCTTTTTTCCGGGGTGGGTCGTCCGAAAAAGTACCATACTCTGAGAGGAATCGCCGCAGTGGCACTATCGCGGAGCCATGGCGGCACTGTCACGGTGTTGTTGAGGTTCAAGACACTGCAACAAAATCTCCTCGGCACAGTATTGATCACGGAACCGCTCAGGTACTGCCGCGAAACTATCGCGGCTCAGTCGAGGGTACTTTCCCGGCACTGACGCGGCAAATTTTGCTCAGAGTAGCTCGCAATGATCACAATGGCGAAACCTCTCCCTCGAGCTCCACAACCTGTTAGGTGGGAGACCAAGTGACCATCCCTTTTATTCCTGGAATTTAATTGAAGGTGTCGTTGACCGAAAAATAGCTTTTTCTTCGCGATTTGTAGGTATGGGAGTTGTAGTGTACCAAACATTCCGTAATCTATGGGGAGCTGAGAAGGAAATTTATTGTAATCACTGTTTTTATTAACTTTGGTTAGGTAAACCGAAGGCCATTAAAAGAAATATCAGTGAGAAGTGTATTGTATGGAGAAGCCTCAGTGTTTCACACCTCTATCTTCAGAGGTGAAAGGTAACGCAAGGCATCCTGATTCGGTGGAAAACATGGCTCTTGAGCAATTTGTAGCGGTTCCTTTCGCACAAGCCGTCATAAAAAATTCTTGGGCTTGTATAGTCTACGGAGAACGCAGCATTCATGATTTGAAGGTTATTCTTCCCTTGAACAAAACTGCAGAACTTAAAAACATCTTTGGAGTGAGACTGAAGTTTTTACCCATGGAGCGTGTCCCGAGTTTTGAATGAATCAAAATTTCTGTGCGATCGTCGGCATCGGCGACCTATGATGGCCCATAGTAAACAGAGGATAATTGCTCACCGGTTTTATTAGTGAGCGCTCATTTGTGGCAATCTCATGATTAAAAAGAAACAATCAGGACAAACATGCCGTTGCAATGCAAAATGAACGCCTTTCCGCGTTGTAGCCAGAACTTTGCTGTATTTGACGTTCAGTGGTGGGTTTTTGAGTGGAAATGTGAAATGTGAGGTGTAAAGCGGTGAAGGGCAGGACGATTCACTCTCTCATGGATGAAAAGAGCCAAGAGATCCAGGTGTGTCGTGTAGACGATATGTTCATAGCAACTCAACACGAGTAAGACGAGAAGGAACGTCGGAGAGAGCCGTGGGTTCGTCAGGGTACTGCCCAACCCCAAGCAGCACTTTCAGAACAGTACCAGGTGGGGGGATGGATGGGGGTGTGAAGATTGAAAGTGCGTTGTCCGTCCCGAAGCATCTCGTACACCTCCTCTCGAGGGGATCTCGTATTTCGCTTCTTTCGAGCTCCCCCGAATCGATGTGTGGAACTGCTTTGCCTCTGCGGGGCCACGCCTTCTTGCACGGAAGTCCAGCCACTCACTGGAAGAGCTCGTTTTTGCTCCCACACTCCACACATCACTCCGCCCATTTTTGGCTGTCACTGAGTGATTCAATTTGTCCACTGAATCCTCTTTGGACTATGTCAACACCTACCTTCGTCCTTTTTTCCGGCTTCGATACCTTGCTAAATAGATTCATCAGATATTCCTATCCCTTATTCGATCACGAAGATACTTTCAGCAGTTCTTTATTATTTTCTGTTATATGCCGGGTGTACCTATGAGTATAGAAGATCTCTTCTAAAAAGCTTCGCTATATTGAATGCAGTGCTCTACTACGACTTCAGCGCCTTTCGTCTAGAGCGGATATGGCTTGTTAGTAGTCAGTACGAAAAATGCTTTTACATGGAGGCACGTGAAGACGGACATGAATAATCAATGCCGCATCCGAAATTGAACATAGAGTTGAGCTGCTTTTTTGTCCGAATACACACATAGCAGGAGAAGGCGCAGATCCAACGATGCTGCCACTTAAAGGCAGTGTTCACGATGAAAAAAGTTTTCGAAATTCCACTAGGATTGGGTAGTGGAGGGACACTCTGTAACGTTAACGTCGAAAGAACGCATGAAAACGAGCCAGGAAAAGCCCCAAAAGAGCCCGAAGTTGCAACTTCGAGCGCATTGAAAACCCCAAAAGCGCATCACACGCCCACCGACGTGAACAAATGAATGCTCGAGATCGTGAGATGAGCGATGATTTTCAATCTTTAGCCCCGTTCTTCCCTTCATTCTCAGCTTCTCTCTTTACTCAGGTCAGCTCGCATAGATCGGCTGCAAAAGACGGAAGTTACAAGCCTCGGACAACTCGTCCACCATGTTTCCATAGCTCAATCTTTGAGGGACCATACCTGCGTTCACAGAAGGTCTTGTATGATTTCAGAGACACCTTTGGAATCAGCATGGGGCCGTTTTCAAGATAGGCGGAAAAACAGAGAAACGATTTTCATCGTGAACACTGCCTTTAAAGGCAGTGTTCACGATAAGTTTCACTTCCGATATCTCCACGGTTCGCGAAAGGTCTGGTGCCCTATATAGCAAGGCACGCTTAGAAAGGACACGAAGGACGCGTTTTTGAGCCAAAATAGGCCCTCCCTCGTTTACGTTGATTTTTGAGCGTGGAGGAATTGACCGCTAGAAGGATGATACCTATCAGTGCAATGAAGCGATCAGCTCACTTATCGGCGCTTTCTTGACTTGATCATTCCTGTAATCTGAGTCTTCATTTGTTCATTCCGAAGGGGCGGATCTGGGGCACCAGGCGTGTCTGGGGCACCAAAACGCTTGTTTGCAGCCGTTATTTTGCCGTTCCTGGCTCATTTTCTACCGTTCTTTCGGCACTGGGAGCCTTGGATCCTTCTCGCCTATCATTTCACTGGGGAAAGTCAACGAGGATGATCATCGTGAACACTGCCTTTATAAAGGCAATTTTCAATATGAAAAAGTTGCCGGTTTTCTTATTACCGGAAACCTAAGCTTAGGGTCTCTCTAAGAAAAGTAAGGACGAGAGTACAACGAAAAACGCCAGGAAGTGGGTGAACATCCCGTGGAAGCAATTGCTGAATTTTTGAATAGCCTTTATCCCGAAAGATTCTGAAATCCAAGCATTTGCATTAAACATTGTATTTTCGAAGAGTTTTCGGTGCAAGCAACGGTAAACAAAGTCACTAACCTAAGAATTTTGACGTGCCAAGCCACGTCTGGATTGTTCAAAGTCCGCAGTTCCCCGAAACACCCAAACAGGCTTATTTAAATACTTTAGAGGTCTCTATAAACAGCTTTTTCTCCAATATTTGAGAGTCTTGTTGGGACTTTCTCCTACTATCCTTTACTTCGTGGACTTGCCTGCTCAAAAACATTCGAAGCTAGAATACGGTTTTTTATTGTCAACCTTTAGCGATTATCGCATGACCCTTTGTTCACTATAGAACGTCTTTGTTATAGATGACAAGGTAAGGCTGTTAGAAGAAATGCACATTTCTGTACTATTCTTGTACGTGGAATCTTAATATGTCCTCCAAGGCCGTCTTCATTCAAATTCAATTCAAAAATTTATTCAGTCAACAAAGAAATAACTGGAGATTAGCTGGCGATAAAACCACTGACTGAAGGAAGAGAGTGAAAAAAAAACTGGAAAAAGTTCAACCACTAGCAAAACTGTTAATCTGAAAACTGTCCGAAAAAAATGCCGTAGTTTTAGACAGTGAGCTCAGCTTGCTTTCATTGCGAAATTTTACCTGCTTGTTCAGTTATTGCCATTTCACCTTTTTTAGGTTAATTAATTATTGCACCGCATTGAAAATTAGTCTGCTAATAATTCTATTTCTTATTAGGAAACCGTACGTTTATTCTTAATGCAGTTTTAATGGTTCCCCTATAAAAGGGTTTTTGGTGAGCTTAACGTTGTGTTTCCAAAATTTATCCAAACGTGTTCATGTCAGAATGTTTCTATGATCATATGTATAAAGATTTACTCTCTTCGCAACAGATATGCCAGATTTAAGATTTTTTTGAGATTTGAGATAGATTTGGCTCGGAAATTGCCTAAGAGAATTATTTGACGTGCTGAATATTGATATAAAATCAGCTTTATGGTTTTTGAAATATCATGATGAGAGAGGATGAGTTACAGTTTCAAAGAGTCTGCAAGCCTTCAATCGCTTGTTGAGTGTATTCTACCTTATTCCAATCATCATGTGGCTGTTAACGCGTTCGAAAGCTAGAAAAAAGTGGTTGAGACAGCGACGCTAATAGACTCGTACAGCCGGTGTCAGAACGTTCATGGTGTTGGAATCGCCAAAAACGAGTACGAATGGCCGTTATGGAACGATTTTGAGCCTCAAAAACGTGCAACCTTGGCCACTGTTTCGCGAAACAGTGCCTGTACCTGAAGTGCGAGCACCTTTGAACTGAATGCTGAAATTCGGTCATTTTGACTGGCGTCCGACGCTTCCAGAGCTTTCTAGTACAGACTGTATTACTTATGTATTTCAGATTTTTCGTCGGTTTTTTCTTGATTTGCCGTAAAGTTTACAACACTTTTGATTTTGTATGTCGCTTTTATGATAAACGTTCCAGATCTGTTTGAGGATTTTTTAGGAGTCCAGGTGTTAATCACGAATCTGAAACTCATTTGTCGATTGTCGCAAAGTCTCAACATACTTGGCTCAATGTTCTTCTCTGGTAGGAAATTTTGGGAGCCAAACGACTTTTGACGACTACCAGTCGGCTCAATAGACCCTTTATCTCCCAAATTCCAAACAGGAAACTCGATATCCATTATTTTGAGCAAACAGTGCCTTCAAAGGCAGAGTTCGCGATGAAAACAGTTCTTGTGTCATCCTAATGAAAAGGTAGATCTGGCCGTCATAAAAGTGAAAATTAGTGGAAAAAAAACGGGGAGGAGCAAGATAGAACGGCTAACTGCTGAGTGTCTGCCCGCCCCCAAATGGCGAGATTTTTATAAACTCTTGTTTTGCCGTGTTTTCATTTTGCTTCTGAAAAGGTCTGTAGTCTCTCAAAGTATGGTAGCTCGCAACTACCTTAGTAGCATAAAAAAGACGATGAAACAAGTATTTTTGAAAAATTCGTAAATTGGGTTCCGGTCGACACTCCGTAAGTAGCCGTTCGAATTTGTTGCTGTCCGTTTTTACTCCGACTTTTCATTTAATTTAATTTTTGTGATGATCAGATCTACCGAGTCATCAGAATGACACAAGACCTGTTTTCATCACGATTTTTTTCCTTTGAGTTAGATTAGGCAAGTCGAGAAGGAATGCCTAATATATCGCGTGTGGGGCATTGGAAAGAAGCTCCACTGTCGCGCACGCAGTCAAGTGATAGATCCTTGGCCAGCCAGGCCTCCTATTCCTCCAGGGTTGATAAATTGGTACCAGACTTGTCCGGCAGGATAAAAAAACTACTGACCTAAACATCGGCTGGTCCCCGCATGTCATTGTATAGGCTCAGTACAAGTTCAAAAGTCTCGACGATTCTGAATGAAACTCGAATGTCTGGCGCATCCCCAAAGGGATTGATATATGCCGAGAATGCTGTAATTTGTGATCCCTCAATCTTTCAGTTAGCTTTGGAAACATCTATAGCATCATCGTAACATTTTTACGGTCCGTTCGGATTGCAGAATCGTAGGCAGTTCTAGAGGGCATGTTTGGACAAAAAGGGTTGTAATTATGTACATTACTTTTAGAAGCGCTTCTTCGCTAAACATTCTACACTAGTGAGGTTTCTAAGTTATGTATTGTCATGTGTCTTTTGATTGCTTTCGTTTTTCACTCTCACTTTTTCTTGTTGAACTTGCCATTTTGCCCTTTTCAATCGTCGTGTATGTATGAATAGAAAAGGAAAGCCATTGAGTTGCCTTCAGATTCCGCGAGTTTTCCGCGTGAAAGCGCAGGTGCTTCATCCAATGGCATCGATCTAGACACACTGAGGCCGAGGCAAGGCAATGCGCGCTTCCCTGCCATTGGCGGCTTGGCAGATCGGATCAATTCTGGTCCTCCTGATCTGTATCCTCAGCAGTATCATCCCGTCAGCTCATGCCAAACGGAAACTCAAGGAGCAGGAGATCATTCAACGCATTCTCAACAACTACGACTGGCGAGTCAGGCCGAGGGGATTGAACGCTTCCTGGCCAGGTAAAAGCTGTCACTTGCTTGCAATTAGGCTATAATTTGGACCTCTTACTGGGGCTGGAGGCTAGGGCGTCAACACTCTGTCTCACTAGTTTTTCCATTCACCGGAAATACTGATGTCAATCTTTTTTTTTTGGAAAAGTTAGTGGGTCAAAGTTTATTTGCCTTCAAAGGCTAAGTTCATGATTTTTTTGAGTTTTCCACATTCACATAACAATACGCATTAGTTCCTTAAATCACAAGGTTTGTACTAAAAACGCTCTGAGGTGCCTTCGAATTAGGTTACCCACCTGGACTTGTTGCCCACGACGATAAATGAGATACCGATGGTTGAATATTGGGGTTAAATCGGAAATTGAATGGGTATACATATTACGCAAAACAGAATTAGTTCAAGTCGCAAGCAAAGAGAGGCAGAAGGGGTTAGAAATTTCCGAAGAAAGGCACACAAAGGATTTCGTGATCCCAATATAACCGTTCCTCTGACAAGGGAACCACTATAAGTCAAAGTAACCATTCCAATTGAAATGAACTTTTCTAGAACCATTTTCGGACGAAAAGTCGGAATATGCCCAACGCACTGTGAAAAAAAGTTATAGGCATTTTTTCTCTGATTATCGTAACTATTGTACCCTCCAAAAAGCGCATTATTTTTACGAAAATCTGGAAACGGACCTCATATTCGTGTTCAGCGCCCAAAACTACTCCCCTAGGCAAAGCTTGGGTGGAGGAACATTTTCCAAACTTTGCGCAGACTGACAGCGCTTTGGACTTGACGGATTTTCGGTTGGGGTTATTTATACCAATTTATATATAGGATTAGAGGGCTCTCAAAGCGTTTTGGAAAAATATTCCAGATTCGACTAAAAATTTGCTCTGGGGGGTTATTTGGGGTGCTGATCACGAGTCTGAGGTTCATTTATCGATTTTCTAAAGTTCTCGACTGTATTCGTTCACAGATTCCCATCAAGGGAAAATTTGATGGCAAATCGCGACTTTTGACGATTTCCGGAATGTGGTGACAGATGTGGCTCAAATCGCTCTTCTGGGGGTTATTTGGAGTGCTCAACATGAATCTGATGTCAGTTTATCGATTTTTGACAGCTTACGTTAGATTACGGTGGCTGGACGGTAGTTTGATCAAAGTCTCAGATTTGTCTCAAAGTTTCTATGTGGGGGTTATTTGGGGGGGGGTTAGTACGAATTCGATGTCCATTTGTCGATTCTCGAATTATTAAGGTAGGTTTTGCCTCTTAAATGACAGGGGGGGTACCCTTACCTTGCCGCGAAGCTTTAAAAACGCTAATAACTTCTTTCAGAGAGGGTCTAGGCAGCTGCGATGGCATATTCGGACTTTTCGTCCGAAAATGGTTCTAGAAAAGTACATTTCATTTGGAATGGTTACTATGACTTATGGTAGTGGTTCCCTTGTGAGTCCAAATGGAAGGAGTAAGAGTCCTGCAATTCATGTGCTTCTGGCGCGTTTTCCCGATGTTTTTTTACATCCGCCCTACCCCGGGACTAATTTTCAGTTCGAGCGAATTATCTAAACCCAGAGTATTGTCGAGATCATTGAATTTAAAAAGCACATGTCCATAAAACAGTGGGGGTTCAGCTTGTTGTGACGAGTAACGAGGTGAAGTCATGATAGCTACTAGGAGAAATCCGTTCTTTCTAAAAGAATATAATCTCTTATTCTAACTGGGGTGTGAAATGTTTACTGCTTCTACCCAAGAGGTACAATACCCGCGCTAAGTTTTGTAAAAACGGGGAGCATCTGGCAAACTTGGCAAAAAAGCGTCCGATGCATGTAATTTTGTTGAATGAAGACATTTTCGGATTCTGAAAACGCTATCATATTCTCACAATAAATTGCTACCTAATCATGCCACTTGAGTGCCGAAGTTCCCTAAGAGCACTTCGTTTTTGAAGGAAATAGTTTTTGCAATCGTTTTTCAAATAACGTCGCGCGCGGCGAATGCGGCGAAACTTTGAGCATTATTAGTACAAGTAATGGAAGAGCAATCTGTATGCTTTCTTCAAATATTAGGTGCAGGTGAAAGAATCTCAAGGTTTGTCTAGATTTTTTTCGAAATCCTTTATTAAACACGGTTGAGAACTACCTTAAAAGTCGGAGTTAGGTTGAGAGAACCCTGGAATCATAAATGAAGGATTTCAAAAATTCAACCTAAACAAACCTTGAGATTCTCCCACCTGCACCTAATTTATGAAGAAAGCATACAGATTGCTCTTCCATTACTTGTACAAATACTGCTCAAAGTTTCGCCGCATTCGCCGCGCGCGACGTTTTTTGAAAAAACGATTGCAAAAACTATTTCCCTCAAAAACAAAGTGCTCTTAGGGAACTTCGGCACACAAGTGACATGATTAGTTAGCAATTTATTCTGTGAATGTGATAGCGTTTTCAGAATTCAAAAAAGTCTTCATTCAAAAAAACTGCATGCATCGGACGCTTTTTTGTCAAGTTTGCCAGATGCTCCCCGTTTTTACAAAACTTAGCGCGGGTATTGTAGAAACCTTTGATCGGGCGAAATCCTTACCTAGACGCTTTTTTTCGATCCCATCAATATCGGAGCGAGCTCCGAGAAATTCCTCGTAAATGCCTGATTGGTTTTGGCTAGGAATTGAACTCGACAGTATGCGGCGTAAGCAGCGCCTTCTGCCATTGAACTCCGTGCTACCTGACTTTTTGTATTCAAGCGATTTTCCCCATCTTCCTGCGAGTCTTCAAAAAGGTGCGCTTTCAAAAAGCGTAATCTCGCGCTGCGCAGCTATACACTTTCAAAAGGGAATCTCATCGAGAAGATTTTTGTGACAGGATGGAGACCTCCCAACAAGGTCTCAAATAATGTGGGACACAATTCGCAAAAGCCTTAGAACAATACAGTACCTTAGTATTGATGAGAAACTTCCTAACTTTCACAAAATTATTATAAAAGAAGGGGGCACGTGAAAAAAAGTTCCTAAAACCTGGAGGAGATACAAAGTTTCGAGAAGCGGATATCGCGCAAAGGTTCTCAGTGGGTATTTTAAAAGTGAAGTGGAGAACTGTAGAGTTCGCGCTATCATTTTAGTCTGATGAATGGACGGGGCTGCGACGGTAGATCACCCCGCGCAATTCGGAACCCCATTCTCCAGTAAGGCCGCCAACCCCACACGGCTCGCCGCCTGATATATGCGTCAGACTTAAAAGAAAACGGAAACCATAAGTTATAGTTTGCGTGCCAAATTCAGTCTATTGAATGGACCAGGCGCGATGATTGGCAGCTGGTCGTGCGGCGTTGTTGGCATCACAGGCCAACGGGATTTCGATCGCGGTCGGCGATCTACCGTCTCAGCTAAGTCCATGAGTCAGACTAAATTGAATGCGAAGGCTTTACAAGCCACGCGGACTCAGAGTCATTGAAAAGGAAAAGTGCTTTTATAAAAGAATAGCAGACTCAAATTTGATCCTTATTATATTGCAGGAGAAATTCGCATTTCGATCACAAGATGCTCTCCACCAGGGATGTGCGCGAATATCTGTTCCCCGAATTCCGTGTTCCGTGCTCCGTCCTTTCTTGCGCACCCGTTTTCCGTTTGCCGTATTCGGTATTTGGGTCGGAAATGCGAAAAGTTCCGAAAAAAAAGGACTAGTGTTGAATCGAAAGTTTTCCAAGGATTTCAGTATTTTTCCGTTTTCGTTTTCGCCGTCCGATCCATGTTGGCTCATTAGGTCACCGTCTAATTGTAATTCCTTCCGCTCCCCGTTTCCAAAAAAAAAGAATCTTTCCCCGCATATCAGCAGTCTTCACCCATTATGCACTAATTGTTGTGTAACGGACTCACCGTGATCTGATATCCAAGGATGGGCTGTTCTGTAATCCAAATTTGGGCGTGGCAAGTCGCCGGGAACCGATCACTCGAACAGTGTCTTTAATAGTAAGGATTATTTAGATACACCTCGGGAATTTTTAGACATACCCCATATTAACAGACTTGAATTTCTACAATATTAGGGAAATCTAGTCAGAACCCTAGGATTTCATAGGCTCCAAACTGTATTCTACCGTATTACGGTGTGTTGCGTATTTCGCTCCATACCTTTTTTGGCGAGGGGAAATGGAGGAGGAATAACTTGTGCTCGAAAAAAAATTAATCTTATTCCACACGAAATCTCAAACTGCTTAGTCTATGTCAAACTGCGTTCCGATTTTTGTGTTGCAGATACTGGCGGTCCGGTTCTGGTCACGGTGAACATCTACTTGCGGTCGATTTCGAAGATCGATGACGTCAACATGGAGTACAGTGCACAATTCACGTTTCGAGAGGAATGGGTCGACGCTCGACTGGCCTACGGACGTTTCGAGGACGACACAACTGAGGTCAGTTTTCTAACGCATTGGGAGCCTCAACCCCCTCGTTATGTGCAAGGGCCCATTCATACTCCCCTTGGCTTTCTCTGCCGCTCTGGCGGATGATATGAAAGTTTTAGCGGAACGGGGGGAGCGAAGTAAATCCTGCCTTTGTGGTACCAATCGTTACTCTCATAAGAAGCAGTACGATACCTGAGATTACCTTCACAAACCAACAGCGCATCATTGCTGGGTTTGGTTTGGCAGTGGACTGCACTTGGGTTCCACGATACCTGATTGGGGCCTGGTTAAGGGCAAAGCCCAATCTCGCTGGCGGGAACCTATAGCACCTGCTAAGTGCGAGCTCTTAATCTCTCCCAATAAGCGAGATATAGGAAGAAGCCGCTATGGCACGCCCCTCCCCCTTCGACAGCCCATAGAGCTCAACAGTGGCGAAATGAGCGATTTTAATTTCAAAGGCACAGTCCAACCTCAGAATCGATTTTCTCTTATATCCGCTCGTCTTGCAGACGCTTCGCGCTGATTTTACTGATCCCTCCAGAATGGCTCAGAACCCACTTATAACCAAATGGTGTTCCCTCGAATATTGTGATTTTGAACAGTGGTACTTCTGTGGACGAGTTGTCACGGGCCCGTTTTTTCTCGTCATTCGGAGCCATCGTTCCGGAGCGGATCACAATATAAAGTTAGACCAATAGCAAATGGAAGAGAATAGATTTTGTGCATGATCCATCTCGCATCTTGTTCCTTTGAGCACGAAAATTTGTCGATGGGCGTTACCCATTTTTTTTTTCGGGGGACGCTGTGCACTGTGGCCGGAGTATAATATCAAAAATTACCCCTCAGGTTGGACTGTGCCTTCAAAGGAACACTGCCTTTACATGTTGAGGTGACTTCTGAAGCTCTATCCTCGAGAACAGTGCAATAATGAAACACAATAATGTGCTCTTTCAATTTATGGAAAAGCACATATTTCCACCTCGGAACTGCTCATTACAAACTGATCAGACGGCCGGGCAAGCAGAAATTCACCATTCTTCGACCCGCGAACGATGGAAATTCTAGTCGGAAATGCTCATTTCCCCAGATAGTACCGGATTCAAAACTCTGCTTTTACGTACCGTTGCATTCGCATCACTGAGAAGAATGCGAAAATTGTCATGAAAGATTAGCTCGTCAATTCGGAGCCGAGTTCTCTAAAAGGAATTACCTGGTTTCTACCAAGAACCTGTCAGGAACACGTCGCTTGGCTGTCGGACCGGAGGCGATGCGACAGATTCTCGGCAGTTCCGCGGTCGAATGGAGGCATTGCCTTGATTCTGCCGAGATCCCATCTCCCGATCAAATGAAATGCGACATTGCCGGGACTCCGCCTCAACTCTCTCGAATTTTGCATCTGCTTACCTAAATTTGAACTATTAACCCTTACCAGAACATCGCTTTTTAGTTTGCCGCGTTATCGACAGAGCCATCTCTGCTGGTGCACTAGAGTTTTCTTATTGTAATGATGGCTGTATCCTCGCGCTATTTTCACTGTAAATTCGCGACAGACTTCTCGGTAAATTCGCGTCGCGACTTCTCGGCAGTTTACCGGTGATTTCGCGTCATTTTCGCGCTATTTTCTCGGATCGCGGTAGTTCCGCTTCAAGCTCTCCGTAAAGTTCACTCAGAAAATTCCGCGAAACGCCGCTCTCACAAGATATCTGCGTGGTACTTTACTTGAGTCTCTAGTTAGCATGCCCTATTATTCTAGTCTCATAGGGTCATCAATGAGAAAATCACGAAGACTCAGTTGAGTGAAACCTCAGTGTCTCATAAGTAACACAAAATTGAACTCCTGTCACTGATCTAGAATTCGAACGTTCTTCAAGCTCTGCGTTCTTCGAAAACTAAAGTTTGCAGAAAGACGCTCAAAAAGGGCCCAAGCAACGAAATATTGCTTTGTGGCCAAAATTCGGGAGCAGCATTATATGCATACGGATACAGAGATTGACAAGGTATTTTTCTGCAGACTATTGAAACCTTTGACAAGTTTCCGAGGAATGGGATATGATGTGTGGTGGCACTCATGACAGCTGCGTTGAAAGAGCACGAAAAACCAATAAAGGCCGCATGATAGGGCTACTTTTTGATTCTGAGATTGAAAGATACTGCCACATAAGTTTTGAATTTCTGGTTGAGTCATCGACTTCCATCCCACAATCTGTCACGTTTTGGAAAACGTGAGATAAATGCTGATTGTGTAAGTAAAGTCCCTCATCCCAGGGCTGGTGACCCGCCATTAAGTCTCCTGTCTAGCTGTTCTCTTCGCTTTTCGCACATTTTTAGATTTTTAAGTTGTTTTACGCATATTCTGGCAACCTAAAACTGTGGAAACTTTCGAAACGAAAATATCGAGAGAAACCTACATATTTCACTTGTGCACTTTCACTTTGAAAAACGCCAACTCTAACAAAATGGGAAAGAAAATGTATCGATC
This sequence comes from Aplectana chamaeleonis, assembly GCA_029168955.1. NCBI lineage: Eukaryota > Metazoa > Nematoda > Chromadorea > Rhabditida > Cosmocercidae > Aplectana > Aplectana chamaeleonis. Next base: position 190,360 of record JAPDOI010000506.1, read on the forward strand.
CCTTAGCTGACGGTGACTTCCGCCACGCTCCGCACGCCACCGCTAGGTAGTCGTCTCATGCGGGTGCGGGTGCAGTACCGCGCAGTATCCTAGCGAAAACTGCGTTTTTCGGCATATTGTACGCACGCAAAGCGCCGAATCGTAATAAGGATTCCGTCAGATTTGCTCGAAAAACCGATTGAGTCCGGGGGGAAAACCTACCTCGGGTGCACTGGCCCTGCCCGTGTGCGCGCGTGGAACACCAATATCGAGTGGGTGGATTGAGGACGCAAGCAGACGGTCGCAGACGGAGTGACTGGGTGGACTTTTTTCACCTGTCTGTCACTACTTCGTTGCGTATCGACCGGTGGGACTCAGTCGATCGACCAAATCTGAGGGGGCCTAACTCGTTTCAAAGTAATCTGATTTAAATGTTGCGGGTAATTATAAATTTCTTTCGCGAGACCAATTCGATAACGAGTTGATGGAACTGCCGGTGGTCGTATTCATGAAGGCAGGGGGCGGGAAGGGGCGCAACCTACCCGCTATGCGCTCGACTAAATTTAGCGAAAGGTCTGTTCTTACCTCAATGAATCGCATTTGTTCATTAAAATATCGAAGTAAGGCTGCACTCACGATCGACGATGAACCTGCGAAATCGCTGATGAATTCGGCCCCTGGAGATCGGTAAATCTAAATCACTACGTTCCATAACGAGAGCTACTGATTGCCCAACGAAGGTCGAGTGAACGTACCTCTGCGAGCCCTCGTTTCCACGCTAAAATGTGGTCCTCGTCATTTTCCGACGCTAAAATTGAGTGTAGCCCCATTTCAGAGTAATTCAATACTGTAAAGTATTGAGAACGGCTTCATGTACATATGCATTTGTAAGAATTCAATCGAGCAATCTACAAATCGCCATGAGCTTCTACGCAAAAGGTGGATGTAGAAAAAGTGTAGGTACCGATAGGCAGAGGAGGAATCCATGCTTCTCGCCTGACTATGAAGCGCGTCAGCTACAGGAAATAGGACTAACTGGAGCTAAACACAAGGGCTTTCAGTGCAAAACCAATCAAATAGAGTTCCATAATGGGCAGACATAGCGCAATTTGGACCTTAAAAATTCGCTCTGTGTTACATCAAATTTAGGTTCCTCCGTTCGTTGTGCTGGCTACCAGCGAGAATGCCGACCAATCGCAGCAGATTTGGATGCCGGACACGTTCTTCCAGAATGAGAAGTTTGTTATCTTGTTGTCCCAAAATAGTTTTTCGAGAGCAGCAGCCTCTCCTCGCCCCGTCTAATTCGCTTATGCTCTATTTCGCCCCTCTCACGACAGCGCCTTTCTGTCCTTCACGTGCAAATCGCTCCACAGAAACAGCTGGCAATCCATTAGATTGTGGTGATTTTGTCCCTTTTAGGCCTAAGTGCCTTTGGGCGCGAGAGTGGCTAAGTAGTTTGACCTGGAAAAACTTGACGTTTGGCTTCCGCTCGTTCCAGGGAAGCGCGACGTCATTTGATCGACAAACCGAATGTGCTCATCCGAATCCACAAGGACGGATCCATTCTCTACAGTGTCAGGTTTGTTCCTAAATGGAGTGTAATTATGCAAACATACCATCTCAGTTTATACTTTCTTTTACTCTATATTCTGAAGATTTGCAAAAGTGTGAAAAATCTTTGAATTCTTTTTTAGAAACATTGTAGTTAGTTATAACAAGGTAGCTGAGTCGAACACAAAACTTAGGTATCAGGCAGGAATCGATCCCGCATCGCATCGCTTTCCGGGCGATGAGTGTTACCATTACACTACCGACACCGCTCTGCATTCCTCAGCTGATTGACACATGGACTGTGTAGGCACAAAAGCAATCACTCGATAACGGGTATGATCTGACAAGCACAAATCGGATGAAATCCACCCCAAAAAGTATTTTCTGGGTTTTATGCTTGTTTTGGAGAAAATCACATGCGATCACAATGGTACAGTACCGAGCATATTTTTTTGCAAAAAAAAACGTTTTGCGGCGTTTTTTTGCGCTCACAAAGCGCCGCATCGCTATATCTCACTTCAAAACTGACGAAATGAGTTTTTCAGACAGTTTTCGTGTTCCTTTCAGTGAGGCGAATGTAATGGTATGTGTAGAAACTCTTTTTGACTCCGGCATCCTATTGAAAAATGTGTATTTCCTTCTGAAATTCAGATTGATCGTAGGTCAAAACATGAGAAATTTCTGCTGTCATGACCGTCTGATCAGTTCATAACGAGGGATTTTGTGGTGCAAATATGAATTTTTTGATGCACTTGAAGAGTTGAATATTTTATTTTGTACACTACCGTATAGGACCTAACGAAAGCAATCCAGAATTGACTTCATAATGGGAATTGGACCACTTTGAAGTACGTTATGGCGATGCGGCACTTTGTGAGCGCAAAAAACGCCGCAAAGCGCTTTATTTGCAAAAAATCTGCGCGGTACTGTATCTCTGAGTCGTTTATATTTGGATCTCAAGTTCTTATTTAAGGACTTGAGATCTCGTTTTTTTTCACGTGTTATGCAGGAGAGATCTACTAAACACTTGAATGAAAATCACAAAATTCTTATCTGAGGGTGTACTGTGCCTTACAGCTGAGGCCTTTTGAAGACAGAATTTTGATGTTTTTGAATATTTAATGCATTTTTATTGCAAATGATGCGGGTCTAATTCCTGGCAGACACCTAAGTTTTGTGTTCAACACCTGGTGATATCTTGTGATCATATACCCTGCCATAAAAGGGCAGAAGTTTCCAAGCTTGTCATGGCTGTGTGCTATCTACTGTTTCATATTCAAAGACAGTGTCCACGATGAAAATCGTTTTCGAGTTTCCACCATAAATGAAGGTTTAGAGTCTGACTGTTTCATCAGTGAAGAAAGAATCATGAAAAACAGTGCGAAACATCCAAAATCAGCTCTTCTTCTTGAAAGCCACATTTTAACGGTGGATGAGTTGCGCGGGCATGGGCCTGAAGTAGACAGCGTGCAAATGCGCCCCAATGCTAAAACTCAGCCGCGCTCGCGCTCCAATGCTAATGTAGAAGCGGACCAAACTGTTCCTCGGAAAACTTGACCGCGAGAGGAAGGGCTAGCGCGAGCTGACTTCGGAGCCGTATTGAGGTTTTTCGTTCTCGTTTTCGTTCGTTATTTCGACCCCAGGGCTGCGAGGAGACCCTGAACTTTCGATTTCCGGCCAAAAACCGAGGACGAAATTTATCGTGGACACTGCCTTTAATGACGATACTTCCCATTCTGAAAGGAGAGTGGCTTGAGCGATTTTGAGAGACGTGGCGTGCTGTGTTTGAACTTTGCACCCTGCTTGAGTATGTTCTATCAAAAGGAAGCAGAGAAGATCTAAGTTCTAAGTCGACCATGACCTTTATACACTTCGGATAGTATGCAGATTGAAACAAGACTGTATGGTAAGCTATGAATCGGTTTGGGAAACTTGTAGCCATATCGCAATTATTGCGTCAAAGTGGCTGCTGGGATCATACTTCCCTTTCCCGCGATTAGACGGGCCAAGAAGTCCTCGGGCGATGGGTATGTGCAATCATAACATGCTGCACTGAACAACATGAAGCAAAGGCGTTTACTTCAAAATCTCTCCAAAATGATCGACTTCCACCTGGAGCTGACATTTCGACTTTTCCTTTCCACATTATACATCAAAGTTTGGGAACGTTTTGAGTATTAGCCATTTGCAGGTTATCGCTGGTTCTCTCTTGTCCGATGTCACTGGAATTCTATCCGTTGGACAGACAAAACTGCCTTATCGATCTTGCATCATGTGAGCTAGACATTATTTTGTTTTTTTTTCTTCTTCTCTTTCCTTACTGCTTGCAGAATACTGAATGGCTCTCATCATTTTTAGGTCTCTACGATTTTTTGAGAAGTTGTCAGTTTTTTAAAATTCTAATTTACTCCTTTGAAGGCAGTGGTCACGATGAAAAACGTAATCGAAAAAACTACAAAAATCAGCTTAGATAGAAAACAGCTGAAAAACTATGAAGGTAGAGCGGTGAAAAACGGGCTAGAATTAGAGTTTCTAAGGCCCAAAGATGCCTGTTCGTGCACACGTGCACAGCGCCGCCCAAAAAGATCGCAATCTCATGCGGAGCAGTCAAAAATCATCAACATTCAGAGGACGAAATAAATGCAAATTTACTTAATAAAAACAGTTGAGCAATGAAAGAAAGTACTCCAGCCAATGTTTTTGCCTAGATGAGTAGAGTTCATGGATTGAAATTCAATTTCAAGTAAGCTGATGTTCTTGATATTAGAGATCATCGATGCCGATGAGGTGGAGTGGTCTAGTTCACCACCAAAAGACATGAAAGTTCGGGCTTCAAATTTGGCCCGAAACAGCGGTTTTTTCGCAATTTTTTCTTATAGGTCCTACTACTCAAAACCCAGAAAAGGGTTCAGAGAGGAAAAGAAGACAAGCGTATTTGATCGCGACCACTGCCTTTAATAGAAGCAATGACTTCTCGGTTCTGAAATTTGGAAGCGAGTAAAACAAATTATGCCTTGTGGGCAGGAAAACATATGGTACGGGCTGATCGCTGGGAAGGGTACGCTGCAAAAATGCGAAGCTCTCGTGGTGCCTATGCATGCTGGTGCGGAGCGAAGGTTAGAAACAGCGAGAGAGCGGAGGGCAAACGGAGGGTGTAGCATCGCGCGCGTCGCATGCGCCATGAGTGATGAAAATTTCAATTTTTCTTCAGAGGATATACCAGGTTGTTCAATAAGTTTTGTCGTTCGATAAGAAAAACACAATTTTATAGTTGAAAATACACTTTGTTATTCAGTATAATCTCCCTGAACATTGATACACTTGCTCCAACGACCCTCCAATCTGTGGATCCCATCCCTGAAGTGAGAATCCGCAAGGTCTGCAAAATACGCTTCAACAGCCGTTATGACCTCTTCATTTGATGAAAAACGCTTGTCACACATAAATTTTTTGAGTTCTGGAAACAAATGGAAGTCGCTGGGGGCCAAATCTGGTTGATACGGTGGATGTTCCAACAATTCGAACTTCAATTCATGGATTCTAGCGATTTTCAAAATGCTTTTGTGACACGGTGCATTGTGCTGATGGAAAAGGATTTTTTTCTTCTCCAAATCGGGTCTCTTTTTACGAATTTTTTCGTACAACTGGTCCAAAAGATCGCAATAATATTCAGAATTGATTGTTTTACCAGTTTGCAAGTAATCCACAGACAAAATTTCTTTCGCATCCCAAAAAACTGATGCCATAACCTTCTTGGCAGGTTTCCGGACACGAACTCGTTTCGACCAGGTTCACACCACTCTTTAGCCTCTTGTTTTGATTCAGGATCATGGTGATAGACCCAAGTCTCATCCATAGTGATGAATCGACGCACAAAAGCCACTTTATCCTTTTTAAAACGCTCCAAACGTTGCTGAGAAAGTCGCATTCGAATGTGTTTTTGTTCCAGCGAATGCGGCACCCGTTGTGCACACATCTTTCTAAAACCTAAAATTTCACTTAAAATATGGCTCACACTGCCTAATGAGATGTGTAGAGCCTCTACTAAATCTCTCTCAGTCAATCTTCCAAAACCATATCCTGTATTTTGGCTATGATTTCTGGTGTTGATGCGCTTTTTGGACGTCCTTCATTTGTATCGTCTTCAAGGCTTGTACGACCACGTTTAAATTCAGCAACCCATCTTTCTACTGTTCTAATTGTAGATGAACAATCATTATACACTTTTCGCATTTGTTCGTGATTTTCTTTTGGTGCTACACTTTCCAAAAATAAGAACTTTATCACTGTACGATAACCAATTTTTTCCATTTCTGTGACACGGCGACACTAAATGGCTTGTAAACAAAGAATGAATTGACAGATTGAAATGAAACTTCGCTTACGTTCATATGAAGAGTGTACCAGCAAAACAAAAAATGTTGGGCTAGTAGCAACGCCCTCTCTTTTCGAACGACAAAACTTATTGAACAACCTGGTATTTAGCTGCCTTCCGCAACTAGGGGTAGGTTTGGGTCTAGTGGGAGTGTTGGTACACTCCACTGCAACGGAAAAAGGCGGTGGTGCGTTGCGTATTTCCACTGAGTAAACAGTAGCCGTCCCTGGTTAGGTTCCAAGTTTGCCAAGAATCGATGAGTGACAGCCGATATTTTTTTCTGGGTTATGTTTTTTTTATTAATTTCGTTTTTCGTGTTATTCCTGCGTGCATCTGTTATAAAGGCGATAAGTGTAGTTGTGTTGTATGTTTTTTCCACAATTTGAGGAAAAATTAGAAAATAGCGGGACGTCCGCAAACTCGGAACCGAGCCAGCCATGCCTACAGAATTCTTTGAAAAATACGAGAGCAGACCATCGCCTTTTTCCGCTGCCGTGGATTGTACTGTTTATCGCAATGTTAAAAGGACATTGTGCGGTCGCGGTCACACACTAAAACTACAGTGGAAAACCTGGCTCTTTGCCAAATTTCATCAACGATCGACAGCACTGCTGATTTTCTGGCTGAGTTACGGTTTTCTTTTTTTTCACGCTTGTTTCTCCTTCATTTTTGCTTCTGACTTGTAATATTATGAATAGGGGCTTTTCTTAGTCTGCGAAAGGATCTTGCCGTTTTTTTCGATTTTAAAACAGAAATTTGAAAAAAAGGCACTTCGAAGCCCGAGAAAACGGCTTATTTCCCTCACGCACTAAGAATAGTCCCTATTCGCAATATTCAAACAGTCAGAAACAAAAATAATTCCGAAACAAACAAGAAAAACCGTAACTCACCCAGAAAATCAGCTGTGCTGTCGATCGATAATGAAATCTGGCTAACCGTAGGTTGGCTCTTTGATGAATCCGGCTCCTAAGTTTTTTAAACACGGTTTCCAACTCTTGACGTGGTCTGAAAAATGAAAAATCATGATGGATCATCCGGTTGGTACAAGATGTGTTTCACTATCCCATCAATCCAACCGTGGAATATCACTGACTTCATCTTGTTCATTCATTTATTGATTCCCGTAAGCGTTGGATTGCACAGTAGAGATCGCACTCCAGTGACCACTCGAAATCATATATACTCGGACAGTCGGGGCTTAGTTCGTCGGCACAATACCGTTAGTACGCCGGCACAAAGGGATCGGCAGCACCTGTGCTGTAGCTGCTGGTAACAGCAGGATATGCTGGCAACGAACAGGAGCTCCTGTGGCTTGTGCTGGCGTACTAACGCTTTGTTTATCGTGGCACGCTTGCTATTGCCATTCACTCTCTCCTAGTGTCTGCTGACACTCTTCCATTGATTTGTCTGATACGAATGAACATTGCAGCATCCTCTTGTACGACGGCCGCGGGTATATAAGGCGGCCAGTCTCGCTGAGGGGGCAGTTGGCCGTTTGAGGCCAGTCCGATGAGGTGACCTTATGTCACTGTTCGGAAGTTAAATTTTGGAACGCTGAGGGGATCATCCCCATCGCCTATCGCGAGGGAAGCCTTCTGGTTGCGGACCGCGGCGAGGATGTTCTCCTTGCTGCTGACCGTGACAAGAATTATATCCAACACCGGTAAGGAGGGTGGCAGTCCAAATTCTGTCGATAATGAGCGTTAGTACGCCAGCATACGTTGGCAGGATATGCTGCCGCAACCAGCAGCTCCTGCACACAACGAGCGTTAGTACGCCAGGTTTGCCCTGGCGTACTAACGGTATTGTGCCGACGTACTAAGCCCCGACTGTCTGAGATGGTAGGGTACAGGAGATCATGCCTCTGTTGTCAACAGCAGGTTCTGCAAGAACGATAGAAAATCAGTCTGCCGCTCTCTCTAGTGAGACTACCTTCAGCCGACATCAAATCCTTGTCAGTGCTCGAATAAGGAGACCAACCATGCTAAAGCCCTTTAGGGCAGTGTTCACTATAAATCTTGTTCGAATTTTAGGTGTGAAACACTATGCTGGCAAATGCTGGAGGGGATAGGGCTGAAGAAAGCAGTGAAAACGGGCCAGAAAGCGATAAAACGGCAGCGAAGTAAATGCTTTCGTAAGCCCACTACGCCTGCTAAGCCCGCCCCACTCCCCGTTCTGACGAGCTTGTGGCGCCGCGGACGTATTCGATGGCAAAATGCCAAGAAACGCTGCCACTTCCACACTCGAGTTAAGCACTTCTCGCCATTAGCGCGTGCTTTGAGGGAAACTAGCAAGGCGCATAGGCTTGTCCGCGCCCTGAACCTGTAAGTACGTTAGAAACCGCTAATTCAACTTCTTCCGCGCTTTCTTTCGCTGTCTCTTCACTATTCGTTAACGCCACAAAGAGACCCCATTTCTGAGTTGAATTCGATTATGATATTCATCGTGAACACTGCCTTTAACAAGAGTACCACCCTTGCCACGGTCCGCAACGAGGAAGCCCTACCTGCAATGGGCCATAGGGAAGCTTACCTAATGCGTCCGAAGATAGCATCCAAAAATGACTCTCTACCGGCCCTAGGAGCCAGCTGTTTTCTCAGTGCGAAGAAGCATTGAATTGTAACGTGATTTGCGCAATAGCAAGCACAGTAGAAAGACCTGCTACCGGATCCACATGTGTCACAAAATCCGATGGAGTTTGAACTCGATAAGAAATTTATCTGCATCACAAGGAAGACGTGTTGTTCTAGCAGCGCGTTCTCCTATCCATGTCACGGAACATAGTTTGTTGCTTCAGATGCCTACACGACTCAGGACATCAAGTATGAGTGGAAGGCGACAAATCCAGTTCAACAGAAGGACGGTCTGCGGCAGTCGCTGCCCAGTTTCGAGTTGCAGGATGTCGTCACCAAATACTGCACCAGTAAAACCAATACTGGTACGTCCTTGTCCATACTCCCACAGCCGCGTTTCTTTCGATTCTGGAAGCTGGCCTTCGTCGCCGAACAGTCAGTAGCTGCTGCTGTCGCTTTGGCTGCCAGAGATTATCGCTTTGTGCGCTAGCTTCTACCCAGATCGATTAATTGATCGATTAGATCGATTGACTGATGTACAGGTCGTATGTAGCTGTTTGTTGGGCATGCTTTAGGGGAATATTCGTGTCTGCGTACTCAGATGGTGCTACGTCGAGAGTTCAGCTATTATCTGCTGCAGGTGTGTCCTAATGCCTAATGTGCTAGTCGTTAGTGTCCTTTGTGATTTGTGATTCTTGTCTGTCTGGTTTTGTCTCCGATTATCTATTTTCTTCTCCTTTCACCCCTCTGTCTCACTTTTCCCTCCCTTTTTCCCTATGATCAGCTAATTCAATGTTTCAGCTGTATATCCCTTCGTTTATGCTTGTCATTGTCTCGTGGGTATCGTTTTGGCTCGACAAAGACTCGGTTCCTGCTCGAGTTACTTTAGGTATGGCGCTTAATGTACTATTGTAATAGGTCAGGTCAGATGTATAGGCACGACAACAAGATTTTCTTATTTTTGGTCTTTGTGCTGAACACTTCTGTTTCGTTAGCCCTCGTCCTGAAACCTGATACCTGGGGTCGAGGCGAGAACTCTGCAAAAACAGCGTACAGCATTACTTACGCTTGTCCTTTGGGCTTGCTTCACAAAGGTCACCATTTTTTATTAAAGCTTAGATCTTTCAAGCTAAACTTCATAACATGCTTTTTCGACCTTCGTAGGATTTCAAATGTGGGCGAGTGTCTGTTTGAGCGCTTGACTGCAATTCTATGCAAACATTGTGGTTATATACTTGTATGTTTCCCTCTTTGTTTATGTACTTTGCAGGAGCACACTACCGCGCAGGTTCATGGTAAGTCGCTATTCATACTTTTCGACACCAGCGCGTCACGCCCGACACGCGCAGGAGTGGCTTTGAAGTAGGGACACTTTCTACTCTCCATAAAAGGGCCTAACTTTGCCGAGCTTATAATCTGAACACACGCTCATTATCATGGCCACCGAAGATAGTATTGGAATTAATTATTATGGAACAGAATGAAGTCGATGACGGGCTAATAATGAATACGATAAAAAAAGTCGTTGTCGTCGGCGCCATGGCCGAGCGGGCGTGACGCGCGTGACGCGTTGGCGTGGAGGGGAATGAATAGTCTCTAAAAACGTCGTTTTGTGTAATTGTTAGAGCGTGCAGATCGCCGCGTTGCCATAACTCGCTTCCAAGTGATCCGACTTTATTTTTGGAGGTCATTTTTCCATTTCTCTAAGGGCAGAGTCAAGCCTCACGGGAAATTTTCGATATAATGGTTCGGGCGTGGTGTATAGCATCCCTGCCGAACGCGAAATTTTAATGCGGAAAAGAAAAAGCGAGGAAAAAGACGACCATTCCCCCAGACAAAAAAAACTGGTTACGCCCACCGACAAGTCTTCGATCTCAATAGAGACGAGACGCGCGGTGGATTTCAATCTAATTCTGTAAGACAATTCATCTACAAAATTCTAGCCATTAAATTCCACAATTTCTGAGGGTCCACAACCCCTTTAGTAGAGGATTCGGAACGACTCTGTAAAACCATTGTTATCAGCTTAAAACTCTCTACAAGGCGAGCTGCAGAACTGGAAAGCGATTCTGGAATCGAAATCGAAATTTCCCCCTCACAATCCCTATTCATAAATTAATCATGCTTGTCATTCTAGCATAAAATTTACCATGCGCTGAACCGTGTTCTATGGGAATTCCAAAAGGAAATACACATTTTCGACGAAATACTGTACCGCAGTCAAAAAGACGAAGTTCACATAGCATTGCAGTCGCCTAACGAGAAGAGCACGAAAATTGCCTTCATGAATTAGTTTGTCAAATTCAAAGCGAGTCATGGCTATGCGGCGCTTTGTGCGCTTAGAAACGCTGCAAAATGCCGTTTTGGTAAGAAATCTGTCCTTGTCACAGAAACTTGTCGTATGTATGTACGTATATGATGTCTTCGTAGAACTAAGTCTAGTGAATGGACGGGCTGCGGTGGTAGATCGTTGATCGCGATCGAAACCACACGGTGGTGTGGGGTGAATGCCACTTGGCCCGCCGTTTGACGAAAATTGGCGAGATGCCTAGATGAGTAAGTTCTTGGAGTCGGCCATGATTATTCCGAAGCGCAGCTCATGGTCATCACAAAAGCATTCCTAAGATCCCTCAATATCCACCTGAACTATTCATACTACTCAACGCCAGCGCGGCAGGTGCGTTGGAGTATGAGTGGCCTGACGCCTCGCCCGCGCGGTACGCGGGTGGCGCCCGTCATTTTCTTTATTATAGGCAGTGTTCACGATAATCTTCAATTTTGAGATTATTTGCTATGTTGATTAAGTGGCCCCAGGGTAGAACTAAAATGACGTAGAAATTGAGAAAAACGCACCAGAAGTACACGAAATCCTTAAGTACCGCCCCGCCTTTTAAGTATCACAGGAAGTGTTTGTTGTGACAATGAAATCTTTTGTGGACCCGTCCTTTGCAATTCTCTACTCTCTATTGCTTCGTTATTCCCTGATGGCCCTATCTAATCCTGCTTTGCACAAAACTAATCTTCTATTTTCGATTGACCCAGTTTTCCACCGATGACAACCACTATGAACATGTTCATCCAACTGGGCAACTAGTCCATATTATAGAATAATGTCACCGAAATACAACGTTTGAATGCGTTTCTCGCCGTTTCTTCGTAATTTTGGTAACACTTGGAGGCCAACGCATTGTTTTATGTGAAAAACTCGGGGACGGAAATCATTGTGAACACTGCCTTTAACCCATCATCAATTTCATTCCGCTCCACAATAATTAATTTCAGTAATATCTTCTGCTACCATGATAGTGAACGCGAACACAGATTCTGCTTGTTTGGCAACGTAAAGCCCACTTTGATCCGCTCCGCCATAGCGTCTCCGCTGGAGTATTTATAGTCTCCGCAAGCGAGAGAGACGCGCGCGACGCGCGTAGAAGTTATTCCTACTCTAACGCCACGCCCGCGCGTTATGCGCGTGCCGCTAAGTAGTGACGTTAAGTAGTATGAATAGCCCCTCAGACGGCGTACGATTGGTGGACGTCCCACGCTCTTACTTCATGTGCTTCGCAATTGTTGGAAGGGAAAATTAGGGTTGACGGTATGATTCTATTGCGCGACTGTGTTGCGCTTGAATGCTTGTCCAAATAGGTGTGGTCTTTGGTTTCCAACGTTACTTTGCTTCCCCGGAGAGATTGGGTTCAGGCACTTGGCAGATGTTATACAATCGAGAAGGGATTACCTAAGCATCAGACGAAAAACTCAAAAACTTGAGGATTTGGTCCTAAGAGGGTGAAAGCGTGGAAAGAGCGGACAAACGAAATGCGCTAACACGGGCTAGTGAAACAGAGGCAATGGAAAGCTTCAGCATGTGATCAAATAGCGTGGCACCTCCGCCGTAATTTCAGCTCCTGCACCTTTTACCATCTAACGTTAATCACCCCGAAATTTATTTAAAAAAGGTGTCTTTTGCCGATGACACTATGCCGAGTGATTTCGTTAACCGTACATCTGACCTGACATTCTATGAGGCTTTTCTCTGGCTGATAGCCTGAGGGTAGCCCTTACGACGGACTTGGTAACAGTCAAGGATGAATGCCGTGTGTTTTCAGGCGTCACCACTTTGCTCACAATGACAACACAGGAAAGACATCTCTATTTGTCGTTTTCATTGTTTCTGTCGTTCTTAATGTGTCTCTAACACAAGTCGCTTTTAGAGTTCCGGCATCAACGCCAAATTACCTCCTGTCAGCTATACCAAGGCACGCACCTCTTGTTTCTGTCTACATAACGCTTTATGGCTTTTAACCCTAAGTGTTTGTCTGTCTGTTAAGGCAATTGATGTGTGGATCGGCGTGTGTCTGGCGTTCATATTTGGCGCTCTGCTCGAGTTTGCCTTGGTCAACTATGCGGCTCGAAAGGATATGTCCAACTGCGGGCAGCGCATGGTTCGTCTCCTGCAAGCACGCTTCACATAGCATTGCGCTCTGCTTCTGTGATGACTATAGCTGTGAACAGCAGGCACGTTCAGATGAAGCAGCTACCACAGGATGGTTATCGTCCACTGGCAGGCAGCCAACCGCGAACCTCTTTCTGCTGCCGCATTTTCGTTCGACGCTACAAAGAACGCTCCAAACGCATCGACGTCGTCTCCCGTCTGGTAACCCCTTTATGGCGTCTTCGTGTGTCTCTTTTTTGTGTCCATAAACATGTCTGAATACATCAGTGCTCTGTTTAGGTGTTTCCCATTGGATATGCCTGTTTCAATGGTAGGTCAGCGTTAGACGCAGCGGTCGACCGAGTATTGGCACAAGTCGAGCCTATAGACTTGATAGCACGCTATTCATACTGCGCTGACGTTTTGGCAAGAATTTTGTGGTGAAAGTGTTATTTCGTTGCTTGAAACATTTTCCGCCCTTTTTCCTGCTTGTTCTGAAAAAGGGCGACGTACAGACCATTACGCATAAGTGACGTCCGCCGTCTGACGTCGGTAACCCCCAATTTATCCTATGAAAAACAGAAATTTAATAAGTCATTGTGACTGTTGCAAGCCCTTCAGCCCACCTGAGTCAAATCTCGGCTTCGTACCGCTGCCGCTCAGAAGTTCACGCAGTCGCGGACCTATCGGAATCCCTGTGTTTCAGTGTTATATTGGGCTGTCTACCTGATGTGAAGCATGGCGTATATTCTACTCACTACTCGTCCGTACTTCTTGTATCCCCACACTACACACAAATGCTCTCATCATCTCCTTCCCTCAATTTCCGAAGTGCCTTATCAGTTGTTTCCAGGAGAATACAGTTGTGCTCGGGTCAAACTTCTTTTGCGAAGGGAGTACAGGTATGTTCCGTCATTTGTGTGTGGGTTATGATGAATCTATTTTATTTGAATTCCAGTTACTACCTCATCCAGCTCTACATTCCATGTATTATGTTAGTGGTGGTTTCATGGGTTTCGTTCTGGCTCGACAAGGTGAACATTAACAAGTCGTATTGTTTTCCAAGATCAACATCCTTCTCGTTACCATCACTTTCCGGCTAATCAGTCTAAAACATATTGAAACGGCCACCCCTGAGGCGCTGTCTGCTAGAGGCTGTGCGATAGTTGCTTACTCTTCTAACTCGTTTCCTCTTCGTAGGCAGTATTCATAGTAACAAAAACATGCCGTCGTTTCCATAATTGTTTCGCAGGTCGGACTACGATTTATAGGATGACAGCAGATCTCTCAATTTTTGGAAACATTTATTCTAAGCGTCGGAAATGGTTTTGGTCTTCGAACTTCTTGTGTATGTGACCTTGTTTTGAGCTTCTCCTATTGAAACTTCTTTAACACTTATTGGACCGCGTGTCCACACTGCGCACCCACGGCTGTCTTGCCCCTGGGACCTCGTGTCCACACTGCACACCCACGCCAGAAACTCGATTTTTTTTCGTTTTACTTTAACAAAACCGGATTTCTTCTAATTATTGCTTTTATATCTATTCTTCAAAGAACTTCCATAACTGGTATGCAGATAATGAGCGCCATATATCTTCTTTTTATATAGGCAATTAAAGCAAAAAATCAATTCAAAAACTCACAGAAGTGGAGCGCGCTGGTCCGCTACGGGGGCTCGTCTTGGAACGCGCAGTCTCCTAAGTGTTAAAAAACAAGAAGGTTCAAGGCGCATGCTTGGATGCTACACTCTTTGGAGAAAGAGTATTTGGAACTTCGGCGACCACTCTTTTAGACGAGCAACTCTTCAAAGGCAGCGTTCACGATAATCATCCTCAGTGACCTTTCACAGTAAAATGATAGCCGAGCAGGTTGCTTGGCTCCCGGTGTCGAAAGAACGGTAGAAAACGAGCCAGGCGTGGCAAAATAGCGACTGCAAACAAGTGTTTTGGGGTTCCAGAACCGTCCTGTGCTCCAGGCCCGCCCCCTTGATGTGAACAAATGAACACTCACAAGGGACCACTTCGAACGAAAAATGGAATTCTGAAAAATGGTCTTTTGAGGGTTGTAGAGGAGTTAAAAAGAAACAATTTGAGATTTTAAAATTTCACTCAGTCTTCACGGGTAGAAAAAACGATCAAAAAAGTAAAGAAATCAGAACGTTGGATTGGGAGGACGTAGCACAAATGTGAGCTACACAGTGGCCTTGAAATCATCTGAAAAGGTTCTCCTAAAAGTTTGAAGATGAAATCTAGCTAGGTTATTAAGTTATGACTTGTACATTGATCCCCTGAACAATGCTCGTTGCATTCAAACCACCGATCACTGCAATGTGATAGTTAGTGTGCTCTGGCAGCACATCATGGCTCAGCCGGTTAGGCGTTGGATTACGAAGCAATTGAAAGATGGTTCGAATACCGTGGGATCACTACTGCATTATGGCTGATAGTGATGGCATTTCTATGTGTTGACCTTGATTGTTTTGAGTTTTAACAGTATCTCTTGTTTTTTATACCTCTTTTCTTATATCGCAGAGGTAACGTGATATAAACGGAGAACATCAATTTACATCAATGTTAGAAACTATAGAAATTCCGAGGTTTCAACAATTGCTAGAATATCAAGAATACCCTTACCCTTCTCCCCCACATATGCCACAGAAAAACTGTCCTTAATTCGGAGAAGCACTTTAGGGGACTTATTTTGATATATGACGCTGGAAAAAAGTTCGGACAGAATGAAACTTTGTTGACTTGTTCCTTGATCAATGACCAATCCTTTTTTCCAACAGAAATAATTATTGTAAACAGAAGTGGGTTTACCTAAACTACAAAATCCACTGAAGCAACCTAATACTCAAGCGCATGGCTCGAAAACTCAAGAAAAATGTTTCGTTATCAATTCCAAAATTTTCAGTAGAACAGAACCTTTCAAAAACGCACTTTACAAGAAGACTACTTTTATTCAGCCTGGCCATTCTGGATTTAATGTAGTTTTCTGGAGCCATTTTCGACGTAGAATCCAAGTATGCTCTTCGCAGCTTCTCTGAAAAAAAAAGAAACCATTCTGAAAAAAGTTACAGGCGTTTTTCCAAGCCTAGCGGCAAGGCAAGGGTACCACCACCATCAGGGAATTTTTAGGTGGTTTGGGAAAAATCTTCGGATTCGGCTCAAAACTCGTATGTAGGGGTAATCTAGGGTGCTGAACACGAATCTAGAGATCGTTTGCCGAAATTCTGAGGTTTACTGTAGTTTACGGTAGTTTTCATGACATAGAGGGTCTAAACCTACCTTAATAATTTGAAAATTGACAAGTGAACATCAAATTCGTATTCAGCACCCCGAATAACCCCCGTTCAGAAATTTTGAGTCAAATCTGAGACTTTGACCCAACTACCGTATACCCACCGTAATCTACCGTAATCTGTCGAAAATCGCTAAACTGATCTCAGATTCGTTATGAGCACTTTAAATAACCTCCAAAAGCGAAAATTGGGTCCTAAATTATTTTTCGACCTTTGGAGCCCCATGATGTAAGAATCTCAATGCCATTTTTGGGGGTTCAGAGGTTGAATTTTTTTTGCGCCTTAACTCCGCTCCAGGGGGTAATTTGGGGCGCTGAACACGAATCTGAGGTCCGTTTCCTGTTTTTTAGCGGATTTCGCCAGGCTAGGGTGCATTGAATGGCATTTTACCTACCGCAACCCATTGTTTTGGTGGTTTTTGATCTACCCGTGAGGACTGAGTGAAATTTTGAAATCTTAAATTGTTTATTTTTACGCCCTCTACAACTCTCAAAGGACCGTTTTTCGAAACTCCATTTTTTGTTCAAAGTGGTCCCTTGTCAGATGAGCGATGGTTTCCGATCAAAAGCCCCGTTCTTTCCTTCAATCACATTTCTCTCTTTACTCAGGTCAGCTCGCACACATCGGCTGCAAAAGACGGAAGTTTCAAGCCTACATTTAGTCCACAATGATTTCTTAGCTCAATTTTTGAGGGGCCATAACTCCGTTTTCAAGGGGTCTTGTACGATTCCAAAAAACATCATCGGAATCAGCATGGGACCGTCTTCAAGATAGGCGGAGAAGCAGAAAAACGATTCTTATCGTGAACACTGCCATTAACGGTGTAAGCAGACTGTTTCGATGGCTCGGTTGATCAATGCGATATTCACCAACTTCCTGTCCATTCATCCTCATTCTATTTCCCTTAATTTCCCTACAAGAATCTAAAGCTTCCGTTGCTAAGAAAAAGAACGGGAAACTCTATCATTGGAACCACTGCCATTCTGCTCTTAAAACTTCCTCTTCTTTGTTGTTGCCTTCAGAACTATATGTATTGTCGTTCTCGGCGCCAAAGTCCGGTCCGCATTTGCGGACTACTGCTGTTGCATCATGTGATACGTGATAGTCGTGCTGGGAACACTTGTTCCCATTAGGATTCACCTTTCTCCCACAACGACTATCACGTGTCGCATGATGTAACAGCCGTAGTCTCCGCAACTGCAATACGGAATTTAACTCCGAGAACGATAGTACAGTCGGTATGGATCCTAGTGATACTTTGCGTACTCTACTGAAGGTTGCCGCAAACTCGGTGCCATATGCTATAATATAAGTGCACCGAGTTTACGCCAACATTCAATGGGGAACGCAAAGAATGACCTTCATGTACAGTGCGCCTCACTGCAGCTTATCTAGCTGCGAACTCTCGGCAGACAGCGCTCCAGTATCGTGCGCCGTTGGCTATTCTTCGGCGCGCGTGGTGAGCGCGTTGGCGACTTTGTGGTCTGTAACGGGACTAGAAGCAAAGGGACACACTCCACGTAGGTTCCAGCACTCATCAACGCGGCAGTGCTGGGTAGGGGTAAAGGCGCCGGCACGTTTGATGATTACACTGCAAAAGCGGAAGAGTGCTAAACGCCCTTGGCCAACTCAGCCAATAGGCTGGGGCAGCTTCGACACTACTGGGGTAAGAGATCTTTCGCTTTCACGGGTTAATCATCAAACGCGCCGACGCCTTTACCCCTACCCAACGACACGCGTTGCTTAATCCGGCCACAGAAAAGTGACTGATTTCAGGATGCGGTGCCTGCACGGGTCTCACTTGGGGTGACGACACTGCTCACAATGACAACCCAAGCTAGTGGCATTAACTCTAAACTTCCACCTGTTTCTTACATAAAGGTATGTAAGTCAGATAAATTAGTGAATTGATTTGTTTTCTTTTCATCTTTTTGCCGTTTTCATTTTTTTGAATTTTCGTCTACATAATTTTCATGCCCAATATGTCTTTGTTTCCGTGAGTCTCCTATCGCATACCTTGCACACGCTGCTTTGTTGGGCGCAAAAGCAAGCCGTGAGCGTTAAAGGCAGTGTTCACGATGATTTTCGTTCCCGAGTTTTTCACTCAAAACAAAGCGTTGGCCACCGAGTGTTACAGAAATTACCAAGAAATGGCGAGAAACGCCCTAAAACGTCGTATTTTAGTGACATTAATCTCTGGCCTGGACTAGTTGTCCAATTGTATGAACATGTTCACGGTGGTTGTCACCGGTGAAAAATGGGATCAGTCGAAAATGAAAGAATAATCCAGGCAAAATAGTACTAGGTAGGGTCCAAAGAAGACAACGGAGCAACAGAAAACAAATAATTGTAAAGGACGAGCCCACAAATGATTTCATTGTCACAACGAACAGTTCCTGTGAGAGTAAAGGGGCGGGATGAGAGTAAAGGATTTTGTGACCTTCTGGTGCGTTTTTCTCGATTCCTTCGTCATTTATGTTCTACCCAGGGGCCAAAGAATTGATTTAGCTATTAATCTCAAAATCGAAGATTATCGTGAACACTGCCTTTAAGATTGCCGTTGTCCAAGTTGTTGCAAATCATAGCCAAATGACCAACAGTGTACCCCATGATGTGATCTGCCGATAGAATGAAAGCTTTCATAGACGCAGCTATAATCTGAAGGGCGCCACACTAGGTGAGGTGCTTGAAAGTGTATCAAAGTCCAGGATTGTAATGAAACATTTGCATAGATCTTTCGAAATCCTAATTAGGGCTTTTCGCGTTGCTGCAACGTGCGGAAAAGCTAGCCATGGACCCAAATAACGAATTAAGTTTCTGAGCCCGTTCAAAACTGTGTTTGGATACCCATTCGCACGTGCCTCGCGTTGAAAAGTCTCATAGTGAACCGCGCGTCCGGTGCGCTACGCGCTTGCGGTGAGGATTATGAAAGATGCCTAAAAGAGCGTGTGTGAGCGGATGCGCATGTAATGCGAATCAGTTTTGAATGCTGCCATCGATAAGAGGGGCTATACCCTCCTGGGGCCGTATGCATACCTTCCCCGCTGGGCAAACAAGCGGCTCCTGATGATCTGTTGCCGATCGTTCGCAAGTTCTTCGGTAAGTAATTTCTAGGACATTTCTGGAGAGATCTCCATTCCGAATGTTGCCAACATCGGAGCGGTCGCTCATGATGAAACATGACTGGCGACAACAATGTTTCGACAGAAAATCACTGCTCGCTACTGATGAACATTGGAACATAAAGCTTTTCAGGAATGCTCCAGACTTTACCAATGTAAACGGGCTAAACGATTGATTAGGTTGGCTTACACACGAGATTCCGGCTCACCCTTCGCAACTTTTCACCCTTTTCTTTCCACTACTGACAGAGTAGTGCCGAAAGCTTGGAACACCGTTAAACATGATTTTTTTTCAACGCGCACGCTGACTTTCATCAATACGTACGGTAGCTACTGGCGGTCGGCGCATGGAAATGTATCCACTTCCGTGTGCATTTTCCACCTGCTCTATTCGCGTTTTCTGATAGGGTGCTTTCACATAGCGCAGATATCCCAAACACTTTAATTGGCTCTACCTGTGGGGAATTATGGTTGTCATGGAAAAACTGAAATCGATAGAATATGCATTACGCCTTGTTTCTGATAGCGTTTTATTAGTGGAAAAGGAGCAACAATTTCGCTCAATAAGTCATTCATGCGCACTTTTGCGTTCTGTCATTCCCGGAGCCAAACTTCGGTCCAAATTTGCGGACAACGGCTGTTGCATAACGCAACAGGATGATGATCGTGCTCGGAGCACTTGGTCCCAGCACTATTATCATCGTGTTGCGTGATGCGGCAGCCGTAGGCCGCAATTGCGGACCGCAATTTGGCTCCGAGAACGACAGTACTACCTCAGACGTTCGCCGTTGTCTACAGGACACGGATGAGATGTCACCTCACGCAATGCTCCCTGTAGACATCCGAAAAGGGCAGAGATCGCCCCTCGAGAGCTGCCCGTTGCCCCCCTCCATGGTGCCGTAGACATCCTATCCGCGGAAACGCTTTTGCTGTAGACATCCCATCGGAGGAGAGTCTCCATCCCCGATTCCGCGTTCACATCCCATCAACACCCCGTAGACCTGATATTACCATCCCAGTAAAGCATCAGCAGCCTTATGACGTCAACAATCGAAATTCGAATACTTCGTAAAAAGCGGTTTCAAATATTTTGCGAAATTCGATTATTTCGAAAACAGACTTTCGAATAGTATTCGAATTTTGCATATTTCAAAAACAGACTCTCGAATAATATTCGAAATACGAATATTTTTAAGAGCATATTCGAATTTTCGAAATTCGAATAATCAAAATGCACAATCATCATTTTATTAGAAGTTCTTTTTTTCTGATCAACCTTTGAAAGCACACTCTATCAAGGCACCATCTTGGCCTATTCACCCCACGCCCGAATTCAGTTCTCACGATTGGATCGTGCGAAATATTGCGTCACCGTACAAGGTGCTCCATCGGTGGGATAGGCTGGCTTGAACGGCCAGCCAACGCAAACCGTTTTTCTCTCGTTTCTGCATTAATTATGTTGATGTCAGGCAGATATGGACAGTGCCAGGGCTTTGGTTTCCAACCCCCCTCCCTTTCCAGAGAAACAGTTACTCGAAATACGGGCGGGAGCGATTGAGCTCACTATTCTATAATGACTACTCTAGAAACATTAGCGTGGAGTGGTCTTCGAGGCTGGAAAGCTTTGGATTCGCTCGGGCCTTGTGAATTACAATTCGCGAATTACGAGGAATTTGAAAACTTACGATTTACGATTTACAAAATTACAAAATTCAGTCGCGCGCATCCCTGCGCGACGCGACATGATCGATATTAGGGGTCGTTTAGGCGTCGTTTATACTTCCGCCGCCGAGCGGCGCGGCGAAGTGCAATCCTATGACATCGATCGTGCCGCTCCGCGTGATCGATATTACAGAAATGTACTTTGCCGCGCCGCTCGGCGGGGGGAGTATAAACGATCCCTTATACTTCCGCTGCAATGCGGCGAGGAGAGGCGCATTTCTGTAAGGCGTCGTTTATTGTTTCGCCGCTCAGCAGCGCGGCGAGGTGTATTATCGATCGTGTCGCGCCGCGTGATCAATACTACAGTAATGAACTTGGCCGCGCCGCTTGGCGGCGTGAGTATGAACGACCCCTAATATTGATCACGCGGCGCGGCACGATCGATATTGTAAGATCAGATTGAGCCGCGCTTTGCGGCGAAGTATAAACTACAACTTAGAGGATCGCAATACGCCGCGCCTCTCGGCGGCGGGAGTATAAACGTCGCATAAGGTCAATGGTACATTGTCGCTGCCATGAGCGACAGTCATGGTATTTAGCACAAATACGGGACCAGCATCGGATCAATGGCACTGGCCGTCGTAGGAAGTTGTCGCGCGTCGGTCGCAGCGACGTGTCGTGGAGACTCACATACTGCATATGTGCCTATTCCTGTCGTTGCCTCTGTCACTGTGCAGCGCACTGCGACAGCGACAGATTTAAAGGGCGGGAGACGATCGCTGTCGCTGTGCAAAGCGACGCGACATCGTGTCGCAAAACTATACCATTGGCCTGACGCCCTTTTCATACCTTTGCTGCCGCGTCAAATACCGCTCCTTACTTAAGAAAAATGATAAAACGTGGCGGTGGCGGAGAAAACGTTCTCGATCGTTATTACCGCTATAGCGGCGTTTCCGCGCTTTACTGTCTCGTTGCCAGTTCTGATCGCAAATCGATTTCGCCAGCATTCTAATGTGGAAAGAAGCTAGTTGCCAACTTCCGGCTAATTTTTCAGTAATCCAATACACTGGCTTCATTGTAGCTTAAAAGCGGCATTTTCCGCGACTGCGAAAGGGCGTAGTGGTTTCAAGCTAGCGTGTTCAGTCCTGTCTCCCACCTGAAGTCCTGCAAGCTCGGCGGCAACAAATTTGCCTAGGCCGCGCCGCGCCGTAGTAGTAGGTCTTGAGAGCGGCGCTAGGGTCTTGGCGCTTGGGTGCGATAAGGCGCTTCCCCGTAAAGGTATAGTGGTGATGAAGTTTCGCCTGAAGCCAAGCGTCTTGTGCTAAACGCGCGTGACGCGCTTACGGAGGCTATAAATACTCAAGCGGCAGCGCTACGTCGGAGCGGATTAAAATGGGTCCTAATTTTGCCGAGCAAGCAAAATCTGTACTTGCGATCACTATCATAGTAGCAGAGGATAGCACTAAAAATAATTATTATTAAATGGAATGAAATTGAAGACGGATTAATAATGAAATTGACGAAAAAGTTGTTACGGCCGCCTCTGCCATGGTGCAGAGGGCGTCACGCGCGTGCTGCGCGGGCAAGGCGTCAGACCATTAATACATCAACGCCACGCCCGCGCGTGCCGCGTGCCTAACAATGTGGTAGGCCGATGAATATTTCTACAAAGTGATAGTCACAGCAAACGGCAGCTCAAGACTATTTTTTTGAAATAGCACTATCATTCGTGAATTCGAGAAAATTATTCGAAAATTTTGATTTTCGAATATACTCGAAAATTCGAAATTCGAAAAATTAGTTTTTCGAATATATTCTAAAATCCGGTATTCGGAAAATACCATTTTCGAGTTTATTCGAAAAATCTGATTTTCGACTATATTTGAAATTTCGAAAATTTTTATACCAATATACTACTTGATGGAAAAGCCATTTTAGCGAAGTCCGGAATGAGCAAAATGGAGTACCTTTCGAGGATGCCCTCGCTATTATGCTTTGGCATTTTCAATCTTTTTCGAATACTCGACTTTTCGATTGATTCGAAATTTGACTTTTTCAAATAATTCGAAAATTTGAGCTCTTCGAATATTCGACTTTTCGAATATTCGGTTTTCGAATCATTCGTGAATCGGCACTTTTCCAATAGTCGGTTTTCGAATGATTCGGGAATTCGCAATTTTCGAATATTCGGTTTTTCGAATTATTCGGAAATTGACACCTTTCGAATATTCGACTTTTCGAAGTCGAATTTTCCAGTCGAATGAATATTCGAATCATTCGATTCGGTCAGAGTATACTCGCTACTAGTAGGTGAAGCTGTGAGTGACTCTGGCCTATTCGCAAATCATAAAACCTTTCTATCTCAGAAAGGTAGGTGGACCATCAAGACTAAAATGTTTCTTCGTGTCCAAATTTTTTCCAGGTAGGCTATTTGGTAAACATCGGACCGAATTGTTATTTTCGAAAATTATTCGAATGCTTTTTGGAATTTCAAATCATTCAAAATTCGAATTTCGAGAATTTTGGTTTTCAAGTATTATGCAAATATTTCGAAAACGGACTTCCGAATGATATTCGAAATTCGAATACTTCGTAAAAAACTAACTACGCTTATTTTTAAAATCTACATTTTTTCTAGCTACATTTACTTCTCCCTGAGTATTGCCAACATGGATGGGAATCAGGGTAAATAAATACCATCGAATGATCAGAGATTCTTCTCAAACATCTTAAAACGACGACGCAAATGACACACATAAACGGACGGAAAAAACCGAAATCTGCCTACGAAGGCGGTTGCTGAAAGCTCCGTAAACCACGGAATCCTTCGGGTCCACCACGGGGAACTCCGCGAGGTCCACCTCTCGGCAGGACACAAACACCCCTTCCACGGAAAGACGTTATTGAAAAACGAATCACAGATCTCACATAATCAAAAAATAAGAAGAATTATTATAGAAGTCTACAGCATCATTTAAAAGAACGAATTGCGAATCTAACATAACCAAAAATGAGAACTCGAACGGCAAAATCTTCGTGATACATTGATTGATGGACGCTACCAACACCCCTCCTCGCGAATGTTCTGTAGAACAGCCCATCGACCTACACCGCCGTAGACATCCCGAATCGACGTCCTGTGGACAACAACTCGGTCTAGGTCGATTTGTGGCACTCGGCGGGATTGCTGGTCGATAGGCTGTTTAACAGCCCGTCTCCCCCTGCTCAACAGCACACCGGGAGGCCCCGCGTAGAGCTGCCTGTTCGCCAGCGGTGACTCGTTCTGGGCGGATCGACGTCCTGTAGACAACGGCGAACGTCTGAGACCGCACATAGCATTAGGGGCAATTAGGCAAAGAGGGTCACTCATCAGCATTTGGAGACTAGTGGTCAACATCGCTCCACGGTTGCACCCAGCTTTGAAGTAAATTGTGTGATTTGACCTACTGACCATGAGTGTTCACATTCACTGTCTACTCCCGGCGGATAGCGAGATCCCGAACCTGGAGATCCCGTAGTGGAGTTCCGCAGGGTGGAGTCCTTTCACCGATCTTGTTAAATATATACACGCACGAGCTGGGGGACTTATTGAGTGGGTTAGGAGTTGATTTCTGTGCATTTGCAGACGATATTAAGATTTTTCGCCAGGCAGGCTCTAGTGAGGGCATTAAGGCGATTCAAAGTGCAATAGATGCAATGGCGGTCTGGTCTCATGAATGGCACCTGCCGCTATCGAAGGAAAAAACGAAGTGTCTACATCTAGGTTCCTCAAATAACTGTCATACTTACAATGTCGAAAGGACTGAGATTGACAATGTCGAGCAGATCACTGACCTGGGATTCATCCTCACACGAAACCTCAGTTTTGACAAGCACTGCGAATCGCTATCTACCAGAGCCACCGTGACTGTCAATAATATATTCAGGGGACTGGGAACAAGAAATAGCGCGGTACTACTTAGAGCCTTTAAAACCTACGTGAGACCTATTCTTGAGTATGGGAAACCAGTGTATTGTCCGCACAAAAAGAAAAGCATAGTCAAACTTGAAAAGATGCAAAACGGATTTACAAGAAAGTTAATGATCAGGAAGCTCGGTTTTTGCCATTATCAACAAATGCCATCTGCAGAAACCAGGAATAGTGAGCTCAAACTGCCATCTCTTCCGGTAAGGAGAGAGTTGAACGACTTACTGCTGCTTCATAAAATCCTGTATCAGCCGGACTTTGGTCTCCGGCCTGGGTGTATTGTCGAGGTGAGAACATCAAGTACCAGGGGAGGAGCTTCAAAAATTGTGCGCAAAAATTCAAACCTAAACTGCAGGCGCTTTTTCTTCATAAATAGGGCGACCCCGGCATTCGAACGGCTTCGGAGGCAAAATCCATCCCTGTGAGCCATAAGGCATTTAGAAAACTTGTAACTGAACACTTCGAGAACGAGCGTGGCGAGCGCTAATCCTTCGCGGGGCAATTTCCTTGTCTCTACAACACTATGGGCTATACGTGTATCTGCTTTGAATTCATTACACTACCTGATCGAAAACTGGTAGTTTTCCCTTGTTCCTGATGTATGCTTTTTTGTTGATTTCGTTTATGTTGTTTGTTGCACATAGGTCTGGTACACAGGCTTATGTAAATAAATAAATAAATAAATAACCTGGATCCGGAGCGGCTACTGGCGGGACGTGAGCGAGACGAAGAACAAGACCAAACACACGCAGGACGTGCCAAACGAAGTCGATCACGAAGCCGACGAAGAAGAAGAATGTCGCGCCAACAACGGACGATCGACTCACATAGTCGGGGGGTTGCACTCCGGCACAAAGAGATTAACAGCACCCCTGCAGTATCTACTGCAGGAGCTGCTGCCAACTAGCAGGAGCTCCTGCTGCTTGTGCTGGTATACAACCCCTTTGTTTATCGTGGCACGCGTGCTATTGCCAGCCCCTCTCTCCTAGTGTCTGCTAACACTCTGCTCCATTGATTCGTCTGATACTATTTAACATTGCAGCATCCTCCTGTTCAACGGCGGCGGGTATATAAAGCGTCCAGCCTCGCTAAGGGGCATTTGGCCGTTTGAGGCCTGTCCGAGAAGGTGGCCTTACGTCATTTTCTGGACGTAAATTTGGGACGCTGAGAGGATCGTCCCCATGGCCCATCGCGAGGGAAGCCTCCTTGTTGTGGACCGTGGCGAGCTTGGCCTCCTTGCTGCTAACGAAGATCATACCCGACACTGCTAAAGAGGGTGGTAGTTCAAATGCTTTCTCCGTTTGCAGAAAAGGCTGTCGATAACTAGGGGTTGTACTCCAGCATACGTTGGCGGGATGTGCTGCCGTTAGCAGCAGCTCCTGCTCACAGTTAAGGGTTGTATTCGATGTTTGCCCTGGAATAAAACCCCTATTGAGCCGACGTACACCCCCCCCCCCCCCCCGAATGTCTGAGGAGGTCGCGGAGCTCATCACAAGACCCAAGACAAAGCAGGGGGCGGATTTATAAACGCGTCCCGTTGGGTAGGGGTAAAGGCGTCGGCACGTTTAATAATTACCCTGCAAAAGCGGAAGATCGCTAACCGACAGCGCCCTCGGCCAACCCTGCTAATAGGCTGGGGTAGCTGCGACACTGCTCTGGCAAGATACCATTGACTCTCACGGGGTAATCATCAAACGTGCCGACGGCACGCGTTGATGAATCCGGCCCCAGGTCACGAAAGTCACATTCCAGAAGGCGGAGAAGGAATCATAAGTCCGCTAGCAGGAAGGTGGGGAGGAGAGGAAGCTGGTCTGCTGCCAAAGAAACTCGCAGCACACTTGCAGCACCTGTTGCTGCAGCAGCCAGTGTTTGCAAACTGCCTGCTCCACGAGTTGTTCTGGTTCCTTGAATGATATCTAGACTGAGAAAACCTACGGAAGTGATCGAAAACTGTTATTTTGGACTCGAATCAATGTATTCCGGAGGTCTCTCTGATCGCCTCTCACAATTCAGTTTTTGCAGTTTACACAAGCAGTTTATTCTATTTTCGGTGTGTGGGGGGGACTGTTTTCTCAATGTCAATCTTCCATTTTTGGATGAGATCTCAAGAGAGGGGGCAGGCAATTTTGTCTAAATGCATCGTTCACGATAGGTATAGTTTTCGAAATTTCCTCATATGATGAGAGATGTAGTACCCTATATAACAGCTATGGTGAAAAAAGACGCGAAAAATCATTAAAAACTGTTTTTTTTCTTACCGAAATTTATTCAATCGACCTATAAGAAAAGGAGAGTCGATTGCCAGGAATCGCCATGAGATCTTGAAATGGAAACCCAAGGACGGCTTTCATCGCGAAAACTGTATTCCATTCTGTCCCGTTCACTTTTTGTATCGATGAAAAAACCTTAGAACTCATTCTCACACGTGCCATGCAACGATTCGCGGAGCAGCAGCGGTATCCCAGAGAAAACAAATCCTTGTATGATCAGACTGTAGCCACTTCGAAAGTATCCAGCGGAATATCAATCTTATACTTTTTTTACAGGAGTGAATTGTCAAATAGTTCCTGTTGAAGGCAGTGTTCACGATAAAAATCGTTTTTCTGTTTTTTTTGCCTATCTTGAAAACGGTCCCATGCTGATTCCAATAATGTCTCTGGAATCGTACAAGACCCCCTGGAAACGGAGTTATGGCCTCTCAAAAATTGAGCTAGGGAAGCATGGTGGACGAGTTGTCCGAGGCTTGTAACTTCCGTCTTTTGCAGCCTAATGTATGCGAGCTGACCTGAGTAAAGAGAGAAGTTGAGAATGAAGGGAAGAACGGGGCTATTAATAGGAAACCTTCGCTCATTTCACGATTTCGAGTTTTCTTTTTTTTCACGTCGGAGGGCGGGCATCGCGCTTTTGGGGTTTGCCTTGCGCTCAAATTGGCAACTTCGAGCTTTTTTGGAGCTCTTCCTGGCTCGTTTTCACGCGTTTTTTTCAACGTAAGCATTACAGTTTGCCCCTCCACTACCCAACCCTAGTGGAAATTGAAACACAGTTTTTTATCATGAACACTGCCTTTAAAGGCAGTGTCCATCATGGAAACCGTCTTCGAGTTTACACGAGAAATCAACAGGTGCGCGCCTCATGGCGGCAGTAATGTTGAAAAACGGTTAAAAAAGAGCCCGGAGTGGCCCTGAATTTCTGTGTAGAGCGCGATCCTTGCCGACTCCACTCAACGGTCACCGGTAGAAGCAAACAACTGAAAAATCGGCTTCAAGGAAAAAATGTATTTAAATGGGGTGACTTTGTTCAATCCGCGCATCATGGGGAATGGCTTTGATAATTTGTTAATCGTATGTTTTACTGAATTCGATTTTTCCGTGGTTGGCTTTCATCAGTAGCTGCTGAGAGGAGTGGGTGGGGATAGCGTTTTACCCAAATGTTCAGGACCGTGTTAGCTATCTGGTGAGCCTTTTTGCCGTTTTTCGACATTGCTCTTGTCATAGGCCCCGAACCTTCCGAATACCAGTGGAAACTCGGAGACGGTTTTTATCGTGGACACTGCCATTAATTAGCCGAAATACCGCGTGCTGTGTGTTGATTGAAAATAACTGTCTACCATTCTGTAGTCTCCGTAGCTGACCAAAAATGTGAGAAATCGGAATTCGAATGTCGGGTTCCGAGAAGAGTTTTTCTTCTGAGTATTCGCTGCAAAACTTCATTTTTTCGCGTCTTTTGTTGCGGAAGACAAAAGACACTCGAAACTGTTTATCTTTTACGTTCGATCGATCCTTTTAGTCAACCATATGCTTTTGAAAAAGCCTTGGGGAAACGCAGAGTTTTTTATGATTGTAGATGTAAATATGAGGCAAAGATGCAAGGGTATAAATTTCAGGCTGTCGACGTTTGGATTGGCGTGTGTTTGGCGTTCATCTTCGGCGCTCTTCTTGAATATGCAGTCGTGAATTACTACGGGCGGAAGGAATTCCTTAGGAAGGTCGGCATTAGCACTGCATTCACATTAGATACGAGACGATCAGAGCTAAAGTGCTCTTTGCAGGAAAAGAAAAAGAAAACGCGATTAGACGACTGTGTCTGCCCTTCAGAGCGTCCCGCCCTGCGACTTGATCTCAGTAGTTATCGACGGAGGGGCTGGACTCCTTTGATAAGGTACGTTGTTCATTCAACTATGAGAGATCTTCACTCACCCATTCGTGGGCGTCTGTGGCAGGTTGACACACCACTTTTCGCTGACGTTGTTCTTTGATAATTCCCTAAGTAGAATGTGAAAAAGGCAGCCCGCATTGTACACGGTGCATTGAACGGAAATCCTAGGATTATTGGGGCATGCGCGGGCGTCGGTGGCCGACTGAAACGTTAAAGGCACAGGACACCCAGGAAATTATTTTTTAGATTTTATGCTTTTCTTGGAGAGAGTCACACGCTGATCACAGTGGTATCTCTGAAATCGTCCAAGACCCCCTGCGTACAGAGTTATGGCTCCTCAAAGATGCCTAGAATTTGAGGGCGAAAAATTGGTGGACGAGTTATCGCAGGCCTGTATTTCTCCTCATTCGCAATCGTTATGCGAGAGAAAGCCAGGATAAGGAGACAGTCCGGTAATGGACTGAAGAACCACGACTTGTTGGAAATCATCTATCCATCGAGCCGAGTTCGAAAATCTGATAGGGGGTCGGGCCTGTGGTGGTGAGGGAAGGGGGTCGGGCCTGTGGTGGTTGCTTATATCTCGCTTATTTGGAGGAAATGAGATCTGGCATTTGGCACGTGTTATACAGGAGGGGTCTTCTACACAATTACATGAAAATCTCAAAATTCATATCTGAGGGTGTACTGTGCCTTTAAAGGCAGCATACACGCTCAAAAATGATATCAATTTTATGGATTAAACTGAAGGTCTGAAGCTGTTAGTATTCAGAAATAACGAAAAAGACGAAAACAAATCGACGGAAATTACGATATAACGGTACGTTCTATATTGGCCCAGAAATGGACGAGTTGTACGGCACTGGCTGAAATAGCGGAGCTAGCAACAAATTTGTTGGGATAACGACGCTAATGTACTCGTACGGCCCTTTCTGGAACGCTTACGCCGTCAGAAGCCTAAAAAGTAATCTAAAGTGGCCGCAATCGAGCATTGAATACCTGTATGGAGGGGCGGAGCCCGTATCGATGGGCGGAGCAAGGATGATTTCGTGACTGACTACGGCTCAAATACGGTCATTTGGACTCGTTTTTAACGCTTGCAACTTCGTGAGGGCTCTTCTAGGGCCTGCACGACCCCACTAATGTAGTTATCTCAACAACTTTTTCGAGCGTGTCTGCTGCCCTCAACTCCGGTCTCAACCCGCCACCGACGCCCGATTCTGTTTAATTTGCATCAGTGGCGATGACGTCACTGGCTTGTAGGAAAGGGAGGCAGGGTTGAGCGAGATTGCGACTCGGCGCAACGTGGAAAAGTTGGGATCGTAAAAAATCCGGTCCAAAAACGAAAATCTGGGAGGAGGGGGGTAGAAGAAGTAGAGCGCACGAAATACTTTTTGAAAAACATACATAATACTGAGTTCAGTTCCATGTAAGAACCCTACACCAATTTTGAGCTATGTTGCATGCGAAGAGTTCTATCTCACAATTTTCTCGTAGCCGGAAAAACAGCGCAATGGAAGACCACCTGAAAATTGAAAATTCTCAGATTCGGAAAAAGGAAATTCTACATGAAATTCCCTACAAACCTATACCTTATTGTCCGCAATATCTTTGAAGTCCGCAGAAAGGAACCCTTTCAAATCCAACTTCCGTCGCATTTGACGTTTCTTCGAATCCGTCTTTTTTGGAAAAAGGTGCGACGGAAATTTTTTTTTGAAATGTTTTTTTTCCAATTTTCCTATCATGTCACTTAATACTCGAAGTGTCCTCTATGACATCACCAATTCTCCTCTCATAGAAAAATCTGGATTCCCGTTTTTTTAAGTCGTTAATACCACAAATTTTAAACTTTTTCGACTTATTTAGTCTCAGAAAAGCTGAGAAATGTTTCACATAAGGAAGATCTTGAAAATTGTGGAAGTGCTTACAAATTTTTGGTCACCAGGGGGGTCGTAGCCACGGAGATAAGGTGTAATGGCCTGCTGGACTCTGAAGAGTGGATTACAAGTAGACATTTCAGATAGAATGCGACCAGATTTGTGCATTTTCCGTTTACCGATTTACCGGTTTTCCGGATTTAGCGGTGTTTTTCGGTAAATTTTAATTTACCGATATACCGAGTTTTTCTCGAAATTTACCGAAATTTTTACCGAAAAGGAAAATTGGGTGTTTTTGCCCCATCGGCCTACTTCTTACTCGTATTTAACGGGTTTGCTACTGTTATGGCATGCCTTTGGCGCGATATCCTTCTTCATCCTTCTTTTTGTCACTCTTTTTTAACCCTTTGACTTACTTTTTGAATGTTCAAGCGATCTCTTCACCTTTTTGTCACGTGCTTCTTCTTATCGAGAAACTTTTCCAAAAAATACATAATTTATTCAGAAATATCAACAGGTTTGCAACGCAGCAGAGTCCTAGCCTTATTTCATGAATTAGAAAAATTCTTTTCGAAGCCCCCGACACAACACTGAATCCACAGCAGTTCTGGATTGAATTTTTTTCTACTAGAGGCATGGGCATCCCCGCAAGGTAGACTATAGTTCATTTCAAGTGCACTCTTGTTTTCGATTACACTATGTAACACGATTTTTGTTCCTGGCTTCTAAGTGTTATATTTCGATTGCTTATGTCCAAAGTATCTGAAGAAATGACTTCATTGGGAACAAACTTCGCTTACACTACAACAGCACGAAGAAAACCCGTTTTCGTGAAAATAGAAATATTTTCATCATTTTTTTGGCATTATAAACGGGCAAAGACAAATATGTGCTCATGGAGTAGACAAACACAGTCGGAAAACACCCAAAAAGGTTCAGAAATGTGTAGATTTGCTAGATTTACGATTGTACTGTGGGTCACTCTTTCGAAGTTGCACCCAAATGTAGTCCCTCATCTTGTTTCGTTATACTGTCCCTGGTAACGACTCTGTCCGAGGCTAAGGTCAGGGCTAGTATATTCGTCGTACCACATATCAAGATGATCAAAAAATGGGAGGATTTCGCAAAGCTGTTGAACAGGACGTTGAGCACGGCTTGGATCAGTTTCGTTGCAGTTGTTCACGGCTTCCTAGGTGATCACAAAGCTGAAATCTATGTGGAGTTGGTGCACACTCATAAAGAATTACGTCAAAATGGGATGCAGAATGTCTCTCAAAGTCCATCTAATTGATTCGCATCTTGACAAAATATACGAGCAAGGCGAGCCCTTTCATTAAGATATATTGGACTTTGAACGTCGTTACCAAGGACAGTATAACAAAACCTTGAGGGGGGACTACATTTGGGTGCAACATCGGGAGAGTGACTCACTGTACAATCGCAAATCTAGAAAATCTACACATTTCTGAACCTTGTTGAGTGGTTTCCGACTCATGTTCGTCTATTCCTTTTGCATTGTTTGTTTTGACCTGATCATAGTGCGGCAAATGAATAAAAATCTTTCTATTTTTACAGAAAAAACTAGTTTTCTTTGTGCTGTCGTCGTGTAAGCAAAGTATTAGCTTAATGAAGTTTGTTTTTCGCCTACGTTAGACATAAACAATTGAAATATAACACTTATAAGCCAGGAACAAAAATTGTTTCACATAAATACGCGATTTTCCAAAGTTCATGGTCCTAGTCACAAAAGCGAAGTTTTCCTGGGATTACAGCGATTTCCTGTCTGTTCTAGACCAAACGGGTTAGGAAAACACAATTTCAACCCAGGAACAGAAAAAAAGTGAAAATTTGTTACATAGTGTTATCACAGCGCGGAGCGGTGGCCTTTTCGTCGGAGCCTCCTTATCACTGGATATATTTCACCGAGGCCCACCGCTCCGCTGCTGGTGATAATCGAAATCCACAGGTCACTAGGGATTTGCCAGTCTACTTCGTCTTGCTCAATTCGGGCTACGCTATAAAAGGTTTTTCTTGTCAGCAAACTGGCAACGTTTTTGTAGGAGAAGAGGTGAGAAAGTTTTAGCGGTACCTACAACCACATCTGGTGTAGTTTTCTGTGAGGTTCATTCTATAGCTCATGTGGCAACAATGCACCACTCTGTATTTTACCATCTAGTGTTTGTGGTTTTTAGGAATAGATAGGTGGTTAGGCTCAAACCATGGCCGCTTATCAGTCATCCTCGAGAGGACTCTGAGAAAATTTGCCGCGATATTTCCACAGCGGCTCCGTGGTCAAACGGTTTTGTTGCCGTGTTTGGAGCCTCGACATCGCAGCGATAGTATCGCGCCGGCTCCGCGAGGATGCAGCAGTGAACTCGCGTGGAGTACGATGTGCTATCCTGTTTGGTAAAACGGAATTCTTGCCGGTTCAATTACCCAAGTTTGAGGTACATTCCGTATTTCCTTGAGCGCAAAAGCTGCGGTAACCTCTGTCCCTATTAGACAGAGGACGTAACGCCCGCAGGTGCGTACATTTGTTCTTAAGCCGCCCTAGTTGTGTAATCATTCCTGAATAACTTCATACCAGATACTTTCCCGGAGCCGCTGCTGCACTATCGCGGAGCCGAAGCGGCACTGCCGCATCGCCGCTACGGCTCGGCGGTAGTGCCGGCGCGGCTCCGTGATTTTGCCGCTTCGGTGCCTGTAGACTCCGAAGCGGCACTGTCGCGGAGCCGCAGCGGCTATTTCTCTCAGAGGATTTGCACTCTTGACATGCGCTTTAGCTACATACCTCTGGATTTGGTGCCAGGAGACAGACTTTGTGGAATGAAATGGCTCTCTTTTGTTGGGTAGACCTAGTGCGAAAATTCTGGATCAGGGAGACTTCTTAGCTTGACAACCTTGTTTTTCTCTGTGGTTCAACGTAGTTATGCGGAAGAAAGAACAGCTGTAAAATCGGATTTTGACGCGAAATAATTGTTGATAGAAGTGTACTCGACAGTTTGTTCTTCAGGTTCTTAGATGTTTTGGGTCGAAATGCCGATCTCTCGCGGAGAGTGGATTTGATGTCGCGTATCACTTTTCCCTCTCTATTCACAGCCTTTCTCGGTGAGTTCAAACAGTTTTCAACTTACAAGGAAGTGTTTAGAATGGTAAACGCATCTGCGAAAACGACTAGTATCGTTTGTATCTCTTCTGGCTCAATAGTGAAACTGCGCAGTATCCCGCCCCGAGCTGCAGGTTGAACAGAGTTATGAGCAGTTTTCAAGCCTCGCGAAAAGGCAAAGGCACCCATCAGGCATTTTTTTTTGAAGTTTCAAAAAATTTCCTCGGATTTAGCTAAAAACTTGTATGTAAGGATAATCTAGGGTGGTGAACACGAATCTGGAGTCCATTTGTTGGAATTTCGAGGTTCACTGTAGGTTACGGTAGGTAACATGTCATTTAGGGAGCAAAACCCACCTTAGTGTTTTGAAAATCGACAAACGGACGTTAAATTCGAATTCTTCACCCAGAATAACCCCCTATACAAACTTTGTTTGAATAAAATCTGAGATTTTGACCGAACTACCGTATACCCACCGTAATCTGCAAAAAATCGATAAACGGACTTCAGATTCGTGTTTAGCAATTCAAATAACCCTCAGAGAATGATTTGGAAGCACATCCATCGAAGAAGTCCTGAAATTTTGAAGGTGGCGTTTTTCCCTCGAAATTTTCCCGGTTGGGAAGCTTCGAACGAAATTAGCCGAAAACATCGGAAAATCGACTAATAAACCACAGATTTGTGACCAGCGCCCCAGAAAACCCTCCTGGGAAAATTTTAAGTCAAATCTGGAACATTTTTTCTAAAACGCTTCCGGAGCCCTCTAATTGGTATAAATAAACACCCAACTGAAAATCCGTTCAAGTCCAAAACGCTATCAGTCTGGAAAAAGAATGGAAAATGTGCCTTCTCCCAAACTTTGCTCAGGGTTTGGGCGCTGAACACATTTATCAAGACCGTTTCCGGATTTTCCGAAGATTAATGCGCTTTTTGGAAGGTACGAAAAGCACAAAAACGACCTTTTTAGGCTTGTAACTTCTTGGAACCTGCAGCTCGTGGCGGGATACTGCGCAGTTTCACTATTGAGCCACTAGAGATACTAACGACACTAGTCGCTTTGGCAGATGCATTTACCACTCTAAACACTTCCCTTAATAGGTTCTTTGGTTGATGCGTGTTTCTGTGCGCAACAGCTATGAATTCACTCTAATTCCGTAATGGTATGGAATTTTTCTATTATACCTACTGCAACCCGTGGTCTCAAGCTTGTATTTCTTTGGAATCAAGGTTGAGCCGCATATGCCCTTTCACGATTGCAGGCATGACCATTCCCGGTTTCTCGTGCAATCATACACTACATACAATACCCGCGCTAAGTTTTGTAAAAACGGGGAGCATTTGCCAAACTTGGCGAGAAAACGTCCGATGTTTGTAACTTTTTTGGATTCTGAAAACGCTATCATATTCACAGCTCAAATCCCTATATAATAATGTATTATCTGAACCAAAGTTCAATGAAATCGCTTTGTTTCCGGATTAATTGGTTTTTGCGGTCGTTTTTCAAAAACGTCGCGCGCGGCAGGGTGCGGCGAAATTTTAGGTTGTAACTATACGAGTAATAGAAGAGCAATCTCGACGCTCTCTTCATTTATTAGATGCAGGTGGGACAATCTCGAGATTCGTGCAGGTAGAATCTCGGAAATCCCTCATTAAACACGCTCGTGAACCTCTTGAAAATTCTGACATGTGTTGCGCAAACCCCAAATTGTTAAATGAAGGAGTTCGAAAATTCCACTCGCACGAATCTCAAGATTGCCGCACCTGCATCTAATGCATTGAGAAAACGTGGAGATTGCTCTTCTATTACTTGTACATATAGAAATAAAAGTTTCGCAGCACCTTGCCGCGCGCGACGTTTTTGAAAAACGACCGCAAAAACCAATTCATCCAAAAACAAAGCGATTTCATTGAACTTCGGTTCAGATAATACATTATTATATAGGGATTTGAGCTGTGAATGTGCTAGCGTTTTCAGAATCCAAAAAAGTTACAAGCATCGGACGTTTTTTTGCCAAGTTTGGCAAATGCTCCCCGTTTTTACAAAGCTTAGCGCGGGTATTGTAGTTCAACTTCCCTTGTGAGTTGTCCGAAAAACACACAAAATCTTCAAACATCGTCAAAACTTCAAAGTTTTAGCTTTACTGGATTCAACGGCCGAATCGGCTTACCGATCATATCGTTTGTCTGCAGCAGCTTACAGTTAGCATCATTTAAAGGCACTGTTCACGATGATTTTTGTTCCCGAGTTTTTCACATAAAACAGTGCGTTGGCCTCCAAGTGCTACCAAAATTGCGAAGAAACGGCGAAAAACGCATTAAAACGTCGTATTTCAGTGACATTGTTCTATAACATGGACTAGTTGTCCGGTTGGATGAACATGTTCATGGTGGTTGTCACCGGTGAAAAATTGGGCTACCCAAAAATGGAAGAATATTTTAGGCAAAACAGTATTAGTTAGGGTCCGAAGTAAAGAACGGAGCAACACAAAATAGAGAATTGCAAAAGAAGGGTCCACAAACGATTTCATTGTTACAACAAACAGTTCCACTGAGAGTAAAGAAGCGCGGTGAGAGTAAAGGATTTCGTGCCCTTCTGGTGCGTTTTTCTCGGTTTCTTCGTCATTTCAGTTCTACTCGGGGGCCAAACAATCGATTTAGCGATTAATCTCAAAATCGAAGATTATCGTGAACACTGCCTTTAATCAACTCTCATTGGTGCAGTTGAACCTCAAATTAGAGCTTAAACGCTCCAATGTGCGAATAGACATGAAAAGGCGATCCTCCAGCATGTCAACACCAGGCGACATGATGAGAAAAATTGTCAAGGAATACATTGGAGGCAGTACAGTAGGATATCCCACCCATTCCGGCGTTTCCATTGAACGCTGCTCTTTCTGACTAGCTTTTTTACCATGACCTGCCCATCGGCACGTCACTTCTTACGAAGAAACCAAAAATAAGTAGGATTTATGGGTGCCCCACACAAAGAGGAGTTTTTACGCGAAATCGATATGCTGCTTTAAAGATAGGATAAAGTCGTTGCTACCGATGAGCGTTAGTTCGGATTGAATGCATTGTGTCATGCTCTCAGAACAACCATGGTTACGAGAAAACGCTCAAAAATTATTTGTGAACCCAATATTTATGTGTTCATGTTGAGTTGCCCTCTAACTACAGTTCAGGAACTTACCATTAAAATATGCTCTTGTTAGAGTGGTAGCTTTGTAAAGTCCTTTAGTAATTGGATATCCTCAGCGTTCGAGAGAAGATTCGCCTCAGAAGTGCGTTGTACTTCTGAAGTGCTCGCTAATTATTGTTGATGGATGAGCGTTCTTTCTGCTGATCAGGCGGTCACATTGAAATCTGTTCTAACTATAAGAGGTAATCTCGTTGTGAAAACTTATGAGAGAATGACTCATTTCTCATTGAGAAGGATCTAGTTTTACCTGCATTTGTTCGTTTCCCGGAATCATGAGACGCATGGGAATCCAACAGGACCGAAGCTCTTAAAAATACCCTCGGTGTGTCATATTCACCCTATGTATGTACTGTCCTTACCAGAGTCAAATTCTGGCCTGCCGTTGCGACCAACTCGCCTAAAAAAAATCTTGCTGGGAAACAGGTAATCGCGCTGAGATCACGTGGTCCCGGATTTTCTTCAAGCCGCGTGCTGCTGCAGCGGTTGTCCGCAACTGCTAACCGAAACGTCGCTCCGATAATGACAGCATGTTTGAACCAGGTATGCATCGCGCATCGGGACTCATCTTAGCAATTTGCAGATACCGCAATAATTTCAATTTTCCGATTCCATGAAAGAATGCTTTGTTGTCGCAAAATCTTGCAAGTTTGTGAATGCTTTCGAAGAAACGGCCGATTAAATCAGTTTTAATCAAGAAGAAGAATAGTCAGTTCATGTGGCGGTCAGCAACGAGATATATTTTTCCTGCTGATTAACATAGCACTGATTTCAAATCAGCATGGGGATCATTGCGCCCAAGTGGGCTTTAAAGGCAGTGGTCACGATGAAAAACGTTATCGAAAAAACTACAAAAATCAGCTTATATCAAAAACAGCTGAAAAACTATGAAGGTAGCGCTGTGAGAAACGGGCTAGAATTAGAGTTTCTAGGGCCCAAAGATTCCAGTTCGTGCACACGTGCACAGCGCCGACGAAAAAGATCGCAGTCTCATGCCGAGCAGTCAAAAATCATCGACATTCAGAGGGATAATGAAATGCAAATTTGCCTAATAAAAGCAGTTGAGCAATGAAAGAAAGCACTCCAGTCAATGTTTTCGACTAGATGTGTACATAAATCCGAAGGTTCATTGATTGAAATTCAATTTCAAGCCAGCTGATGTTCTTGATATAAGAGGTCATCGATGCCGAAGATGTGGAGTAGGCTCGTCCACCATCAAAAGACAAGAAAGTTCAGGCTTCAAATTTCGCCCAAAACAGTGGTTTTTCGCGATTTTTTCTTCTCTGCCAACGCGTAGCTAGATGCCTCGGAGGGCGCGACCTGTAACGCCGCCCCATTTTATGTAGCGAGATTTCACGGGTTTTAGCTACGATAGCTACTGTGCTTACTCAGACATTCTGGCGTTTCTAACGCGCACTGAACCGTCCCATTTCGACCTGTGCGGGGCAAACGGCAGAGTTTCCGCATGGCCATTCCGGTCTGCGTTCAACGCCTGCCAAACCTCGGATTCCGCCGTTTGGCTGGCGATGACGTCACTGCTGTAGAGAGGCTCGGTGTTACGTTCGTAGACGATTTGGCAGGGCATGAACTCGTTTGATCTGCCAAATCACGTTATCGATGACTCCACAATTGACCAGGCCCATATAAGCAGCAGAGCACGTATATAAGGGGCCTCATCCCAGAGAGAGCACAGTCGGCCTTCTGGGGCCGCTCCTGGAAAGTGGCTACGAGTCACTCTCTCGACGATTTTTGACGCTGAGGGGTCTCCCCCCACGGTTCTCAGCGAGGTAAGCTCCCTCGCGGTCGACCGTGGCGTGGATGATGTCCCTGTCGCGGACCGCGGTGGGGGTGACTCCCTCAGGCGGGCCGCGACATGGACCGTGTTCTTGTTGGGGGAGACCCGCTC
Source organism: Aplectana chamaeleonis (assembly GCA_029168955.1). Classification (NCBI taxonomy): domain Eukaryota; kingdom Metazoa; phylum Nematoda; class Chromadorea; order Rhabditida; family Cosmocercidae; genus Aplectana; species Aplectana chamaeleonis. The sequence continues at coordinate 229,559 of JAPDOI010000506.1, forward strand.
CTATTGAAATGATGGGACGCCGCCCAAGCGCTACGTGCTTATATAATAAGACGAAGACCTTTGCCTTTGTGAATCTAATCTAGCATGGTCGAAACCTGCAAACGGCAGTGAATCGCCGGATATAGAGGGGCAAATGGCGGATATGGGGCACCCGCTTCGCCCATTTTTTCGTTTCAAACGGGAGCGGTTCAGATTATGACCCGCGTTTACTGCGCGTTACAAACCCCACAATGTCTGAGTATCTGGGCCCAATTCCGGTCCGCAATTGCGTCTCGACACGCTTTGCGGCCGCACGCGCTCGAGTCAGTCGGGTTTCCAGCGCCAGAGCCGACCCGATATGGCTTTTTCGTACAGTTTTCTCCAATTTTGTTTATTTCCAGTTTCTAAAACCCACCTAGAGTTAACAGATCGGCGGCTGCGACGCTGAAAACTCTTCCGACTCGAATGCGCGTGGCCGCAAAGCGTGTCGAGACGCAACTGCGGACCGGAGTTAGGCCCAGAGAAGCACAGTACAACCCTCATATTCTTGTGTCGAAGGTGAAAGGTTGCAAATTCTACGCGTATTCTACGTAAAAACGAAGGCTAAATTAGCTCCATTGATCTCTCTGTCGCTAACCCCGTATATTCTCGCTATAAATTTGTAGCGAGAATCTACGGATTTAGCGACAGCCTGTGTTGAAATGCAATCTCAAACCCGCGCTAGCTACGCGGAACGCAGGGATGCCGTTGGAACAGTGTTGGCCCAGTCATCTCACAGAGTGCTTACTTGACACTCTGTGGCTGGTCGTGGAGGGTGGCTGGTCGTTAAGGGTGACCCCGTGTCGCTCTCTGGAAGGCCTTGTCGAGGATATTTTTGGCCGCTGGGAAGGTGCATGCCGTGGGGAAGAAACGGCGTTGCGGTCGATCGCAGAGGGGATCGCCTTTCTAGTACGACTCGGGACTTATTGTGTCGATCGACCGAGGGCTGTAGCAAGAATTTGCGTAGATTATGCGGATGCTGTAGCTAAATTTTCACCAATTGAGGCTAAACTTTCCGTAATTTTCGTAAATTCTCGTGTCAAAATTAGGCTAGATGCCTCCGAAACCCTGCGCATCTCCGGTTTCCGTGTGAGGCATCTAGCTACGCGCTGGCAGAGTTATAGGTCCTACTACTCGAGAGTCAGAGAAGGGTTTAGAGGGAAAAAGACGACAAACATATTTGATCGCGGCCACTGCTTTTAACAAACTGGTTCGACAGAACACTTCTGTCTGGTTTGTAGGTGATTCCTTCGCTTACTGAATTCGGGAAAATTTACATGTTCTATGCTGAAAGCTGCCTTCAATCACTGTCTCAAGTATTGAAGTGGGGTGAAACCTTGACGAGATGGGGTTTACCTGAACTTCTACATCAAAACAAAGTGTATTATATATAGATGATTAAACTTCGGTTGTAAATTTTTTTTGACTGTCTCATGACAATGGAAAACTATTATCATGGAGAAGGCAAACTTTTTATGTCAATAGATGTCGAGAATAGTGTGTTCTTCTTCCACGAGATACTGGGAAGTCACGTAAAGTCGGCATGGATCCTAGTGATACCTTGCGTTCTTTATTAGAGGTTAACGCAAACTCGGTGTCATATACAATAACATAAGTGCACCGAGTTCGCGCCAACCTTATATAGGGAACGCAAAATATCACTAAGATCCATGCAGACTGTATGCGCAAAGGCAGCACACACGCTCGCAGAAGTTGCTGAGATAGCTGTGTCAGTAGGGTCGTACGGGCCCTAGTAGAACGCTCACAAAGTTGCAAGCGTCAAAAATGAGTTTAAATGACTGTATTTGAGCCGTACTGAGTCACCAAATCATCCTTTCACCGTCCCTCAATACGGATATTCAATGATCGATTACGGTGATTTTTGCTCATTTTTTTACGATTCTCACGGCGTAAGCTTTCCAGTAAGGGCTGAGCGAGTGTATCAGCGTCTTCATCCCAACAAATTTGTCGCTAGCTGCGCTATTTCGGCCAATGTGGTGTAACTCGTCCACTTCCGGACAAATACAGAAGGAGCCGTTATAGCTGCATTTTAATTGATTTTTTTTCTGTTTTTGTTATTTCTGAAAACTAACAGCTTCAGACCTTCGATTCACTCCATTAATTGATATAATTTTTGAGCATGTGTGCTGCCTTGAAAGGCATCGTGCGCGCTGAAAATCATTTCCAATTTTTTTGTGTACGATCAAATCTTTCGGGCTTGCCGACATCACCCACGAAATTTGAGGTTCTGAGAATGCGTACTTTAAAAGTTATGGCCACCTGAAAACTGCTGTGGGGTCGATCATCTAGCACTTTTTCCTTGAATGTTGATGCGACGGTCAAACAATATGGAAAACATTTGTGGCACAAACTCCTCATGCAAGAAAACTTCACAAATGACAGCGGTCAGGCCTCCGAACGCGGAAAAACTTCAAATCCGATTTTACAGCGTATACAAGTTGGTTTTTTTTGGAAATCGAGGTTTTTAAGCAGCTCCTTCGACATTTTCGTTCCCTACAGAGGCCAAGCTACAGTTCAACTCCGCATTGCCGTTCAGTCCGCAAAGTGCACCCTGATTGCGAAAGAGAGCTGCGGCGCGGTTGCGAGTATCCTCAGACAGGGATATGGGATCACCCGGGCGGTTTTTGCCCTTGGTGCTAGAGTGTTTCACCGAATAATATCGATTTTCCAATTAACTCTTATATTTTCTCAGAGTCGAGATTGTTTTAACTGCCCTTGGTATCAAACATTACGAGAGAGGCAAGGTTTCCATAATTGATGAAAAAGTAAATTTCTGTCTAATTACAGAATTGCTATAACCATTTATTCGATTATTCGAATATTCGAATAAAAACTCAATTAGTTGGCTGTGACATGTTAATGAGTAGACGAAGCACCACTTTTTTTATCAAATGTGAGAACCTTTCACTTTCCCTAACGTGTGGTAACAAGTGCTGTTGAAACCATTCCGATCATTAAGAGAAAACTAGATTTATTCGGAAAAATCGATATTATTCGTTTGATGCCCGGCTGATTCCTCCGCCCGGGTGATCCCACATCCCTGTCTGAGGATACTCGCAACCGCGTCGCAGCACTTTTTCGCAACCAGCGTGCACTTTGCGGACTGAACGACAATGCGGATTTGAACTGTATACAAAAACATGAAAAAATAGTATGTGGTTCTCGGCGCGGACGATGCCTTTAATTGACCGTGATTGGATCGTGGTCTCCGGAATTTCAAGGACGGAGGAGCTGACTTTTCGATCCAGTCCAGAAAAGGGGATTTCGGTTGTCATTAGAGTTTTATTATACGTCACCGAAACATATAGCAAATTTTCATTAGCGGGATCTTGTTTTCTCAAAAACGAGATGCAACCATTTTGAAGTGAGTAGTTGCGTTTTGGTTCCTTTTCAACCACAAATGAATCGCGAAATGCCTTTTTTCAGAGCCCGTTCGTGACTTTGTATAGCTTCTCCATTTTCTAGAGGGTCCATCGTCGACGAGAATTTGTGTTTCTCATGTTTTTCTCGCTGCTCTCGATCAGAGTGCATTCACATGTAGAGGAGCGTGAAATTGCCTAAAATCTTTGGCTCGGAATGGGAGCCACTCTTAGGGGCTACAGACTAGGGCTTGCTAGGTAACAATATGGGGTCATCGAAGGTCGGTCGTTCGTTATGTGCACGAGTGTGATTCAAACTTACTTTTTTGGAAGTGAATTTTCTCAGAAGTGATTCTTCTAGAATCGATAAAGTTTTACCTCTTTTTCGAATCAAATTCTGTTTTGATTGCGGTAGCAGGGAAAAAAGAACGCTGAAAACCCCTACGCTGGAGGTCCAACTATGGAGCGAATCCTTGATTGAAGTTTTTTATGTGCATGAAATCAGGTGAAGGCGTCTACATTGGCTTTTTTGCGCAGTGTAGATCCTCCTGTGATGAGGCGCTAAGCCCTGTGCAGTGCTAGTTTTACACACACCCCGGTGTTTTACAAATCATGTTCTGCATGTTGTAAGTATAGTTTTGTATGCTCAAAGTCTCCTAAGGACCTCGGAGATTTCCAGAAGAGAGAAAAGAAAAAGTAGTACAGAAAATAGCTTAGCGAGGAGGAAAAGGGTAATTGTGAGGTACTTTTTGGGGTGTTAAGAAAATTTGTTTGTTATTCGGCTAAAGAAATTTGTAGGGGATGTTTCGTATGCTGATTACAAACCTGAGGTCCAAATCTCGATTTTCTCAAAGATTTCGGCTGATTTGGTCCGATGCTGTCCAAAAAAAAAATGCTACGATAAAATTGTCCCGAAACTTCCCAATGACCGATTATCGATTTTTCTTGTGTAACGGTATGTTGTGATTGGCTTACGGTAGTTAGGTAGAAGACTCATATTTGGCTCAAAAGTTCTCTGTTGGGGTTAGTTGAGACGCCTGACACGAATTTGGGGGATTTTTCAAATCATCGGGTACGGGTAAAATGGTCCCTAGTGAGATGAACCGCCTCGTCCGCAGAGAAGGCACACAGTCCGAAATTAAAGGCAGTGTTCACGATGAACATCATACTCAAGTTAGACTCAAAAATGGGGTTGTTCGGTCGGGTGCTATCGATTAGTGAAAAAACAGCGAAGAAAAGCGTTCAGAATGAGCTAAAATAGCGGTCTCTAACGTACGTGCAGGCTCAGGGCTTAGACGAGCTTGCGCGCCCTGCTAGTCTCCGCAAACGCGCGCTATTGGCGAAATGTGCGCGAATCGATCAGGCTGGACGTGGCGGAGTTGCTTGACAATTTTCCATCGAGAACTTCCGCGGCGCCACAAGCTCGTCAGTACGGGGGGGGGGCGGGGCGGGCTAAGCAGGCGTACTGGGCTAACCAAATCTTCACTTCACGTAGTGTCTCACACTGTAAACTCAAAGACGAGATTAATCGGGAACACTGCCTTTAGGGTTGTATTCGTTGCACTTACAAGGAACGACCCCCCGGGGGAGGAGACGTCATGAAAAAAGTTCTTCTGAAAGTTGTGGGGAATGGATATAGTAACATTACTGTATGTTGGGTTTTACCTATGGACCATCCGGTGGAGCTAAAAATGGGAGAAACATGGAAAATTAGTGGGCGCATTCGCTTCCACCGACCACCATGGCTGTGCGTTCGGTTTTTCAGAGGCAAAATCCGGTTGGCTACTACATCTAACACCCATCTACCTCAATCTGCTTTATTTGGATCAATATCGAGGGAATTATTTTTTTGACTTTTTTTTTCGCCATATGCTCGCTCACTCACCCTCGAACTCCAGATAATCGAAAAAAAAATTCTGCGTGATCGAGCAAAGTTTAGTAGTTTTCGATGAAGGGTCAGCAGATGTATCGGGCAACCAATTGTCGCCTTCTGAAAATGAAAACTGCGGCCATGATGATAATTTTTAAGAAACGGTTCATCACTTTGCTTCTTACAATGTCAATGCTTTTTTCTCCGATGATTCGCAAACGACTTTTATGTGTTCAAGAAAGGTGTTCTCTTTTACTCAAGCAAAGTAATACAAAGTTAGAAGATGCTCACATTACAATGAACCCGAAATGCCAGCACAAGAAGAAGAGAAGGATAATTTTTTGAATAAGGTGAGGAAATGCTCATATACTACAGGGATTCACGCGATAGAGATTGTCAATCCAGTCAGATTGGAAAAAGCGAGTTAAAATGTGAATGAGAAACCTCGTGGATAAACAATCGAACAAATGCAAAACAATCTTTCAAGAAGTTGCATTGCGGGAATCGAACCCGCAACCCAGCATCTCTTCGTAGTTTGGCATTCACCATCGTTATCCTCTCGACCACCCCCGCACGGTGGCTTGGGCAACTTCAGTCAAGTGATACGAGGAATGGAATGCTCAGTGAGCTTGGAAACGGCTTATATCTCACGAATGGGCCAGAATCAAACCGTCAAACCTTGTATAGGACAATTTTGTTGTAACTTAATGTGTGCCGTGCATATGAACTCACTCCGGCTGCTCCGAGAAAGAGGTTACAGGTAGTTTCAAATAGTTTTTTCTTTTTTCTGAAATATCGGAAGGCCCTTAGTTAAAAGCCAACATACAGTAATGTTACTATATCCACCTCCCAAAACTTTTAGAAGAATTTTTTTCAGGACGTCTTCTCCCCCGGGGGTCGTCCCTTGTTAGAGGGATTGAAAGAACCGAGGGAGGCCTAATTTTGCGTCCACTTGGAGTGTTCCTCCTTATCTTGTGTCATTATTTTCGAGTTCTAGCAGGTCTGTCATTCTTTCGCGTGTTGCTCAGAAACATGGAGCTGGAGAAGTGCAAACGTCGGGATTTTGTGGTGAAGTATGTGGGGTGGAAGTTACGTGGCTCAGATAGCGTTTGTGTTAGGCAATGATCGTTCTCGTTTTTCATATTGGTTTTTATTAACTTATGATAAAACACCCGTATTTGCCCATCACTTTTGCCCATTTTGCCCCGGTGGTCCTGGGCGGTGCGTGAAACAGTGACAGAGGCTACCAAATCGAATGATGAGAACTTCGGCTGACACTTTTTTATCTACAAAATTGCTCACATGGTTTCAAAGATGTGAGCGTTTGTCAATTGTCTCCCCTATCACTGAGCATCTGCTATCCGTTGACATATGGCTTTAACTGAAATTACCAGAGTTTCTGGGTACTTCCTCTTTAGTCTTGTCCTCTGATTAGGGCCGACGCATTTTGTGTTTCTTTCTCTGTGGTGTGACAAAAACGTGGGATTTGCTATCAGCTGATTTCAGGTGGGAGAACGAAAATGCTATTTGATTCTTCTACCTGTTGTTTTCAGTGTTCTACTATTGGGTGTACGTGAGGCAGAGCAACCTCGACTGAGCTGCATCGCCTCCAATTCGTGTTCGTCTTGAACGAAACCCGAGGTGGCCCATCACTTATTCGTCCCTTCTGATTCCAGCGTCTGTCAGACCACTCACTTCATTCTCAGCTCAACGGAGTTTCGCATTTTCTCGTCTTCCCCTCTGACTATTATTGCAAATGTATTCCATGTCCGTGTCCTGCCATCTTCTCATTACATAATTATTCATGTGATTGCAATTCATGCACGTACCTTTGTGATCGATTGTACCGTTTTTTTTTCTTTTCGTGAAAAACAAAAAACAGGGTGATTATGGTTTTTCGTGTATATAGATGAAGATTTTTATTTGTTTCATACATTCGCAGAAAAGGGAAAAATTCGGAAAAAAGTTGGTTTCGCAGAGCAACTTGAGTTGTCAAAGGGAATAAGCCTCAATAGAAGAGTTCGTGCGAAGTTTATGAGAAGGACAATGGAAGAACTTCTTTCAATTTGAACAATTCACAGACTCGTGACGTAGATTTGCGTGGAGAGCTGCACTAGGAGCAGCAGGAAAACATGCATGAAGGAAAACGGCACATCCCGCGTGGAAGCCATCTAATGAGAAAGAGTAGGATTGGGTCACAAGCGGTGCTTCAGAAACCGTTTCACTCACCCTGATTGTTGCGAGTTCAAGACGAAAACTGTTGAATGTGGGTGTTATTTTCACGAAGACTATGAATTACTTTGCATGTGAGCGCTACTCTGCACTTCGTGACAACTTCGTTTTGTGCTTATATCTTTCTGTATTGCGAACCAGCACGCTCACAGTTCATCGTTCGAACGTGTCCTCCGCTTGGACAAGGCTACCCCTTTTATACCTATTCCCGACAGCATGACCCATTGGTGGATCATACTTTTTAAAAAATGAATAATAGCCACAATAAGAATTATTCAGCACCTACTCAGACAAACCATCGCTCGGAGCGGGACCGGCTCCTTCCAATTGTGACGTCATCGCCCGGACGGGCGAAGTGGCACCGCGGTCCCTGTCCGGTGTGAACAGCAGCCTTGGCCGCTGTCCGGTCGCACTCGGTGCAACAGCGGTTCCAACTCCAGAGATAGAGAGACGTAGGATTGATTGTTCTCTGAGTGATAACTTGTGTGACCGCAGTGGCAGTGCGTCGGACGCCGGATAAAGTGTGCGGAACCCCAGTGAGAGTGCGCCGGACGCCTGGCAAAGTATACGGGACCCTAGTGGCAGTGCGCAGTACGCCGGGGAAAAATTGTGGGACCCCAGTGGAAGTGCTCAGGACGCCGTAGAAAGCGTGTGGGTCCCATGGGGAAGTGCGCCGGACGCCGCAATTAGTATTCGAGACCGCAGTGGGAGTGCACAGGACGCCGAAAAAAGTAAGCGGGACCGCAGTGGGAGCGCGCAGGAGGCCGCTGAAAACTTGTGGGACCCAAATGGGAATGCGTCAGACACCGTAAAAAATGTGCGGGACCCCAGAAGGAGTGTGCAGGACATCATGAAATGTGTGCGAGCCAAGCTGAGCAATCACGGGGTCCCATGCACAATCGATTTCCGTTTCTTTTTCTTGTTTTTTCGCTTCCTGTGACTACCCAGGCAGAAATATCGGATCACCCGGGAAGAATCTGTCTTCTTTTGCCTCCCCGAATACTGCCAGTGCGATTTCTCCGACGGTTTTCTAGCATAAGTCCGCTTTCTATCATCCGAGGGACCACTGAAGGGTGCGTGGTGCAGTGGCAGACATGGAAAACCATGGTAAAGCGAATGATCACGTCCTAATGCGTTTATCACATGCGCGGCCGGTATACAAGGTGCCTCATCTCACTCAAATCCTCATTCGACATTCTCATGCCGGCCCTGGAAGGTGACTTCGAGTCCCTCTCCGGTGGCCAGCATATTTTTGACCGCTGAGGGATAGGGATCAAGGATGTGCGGCAAAGGAATTTAAAATTTCGGCAAACGGCAACGGTAAACCCCAAAAAAGACCGGCCAACGGTCAACGGCAAAACGGCAAAATCTGTTTTTCGCTATAATACACCAACATTTGCGTACAAGGGAAGGTTGCCAACTTTAGATGGGGTTTCGGGATGCGATCTTGATATGTTCTAGGGGGAGGAGAGTGCTCCACTATCACATGCTCAGAATCTGCTAAATGTCTCAGGCAGTCCCTTAAAAGGTGAAAATCTGATCAAGGCCAGAACGATTTGGCCGAAGCGAGTAGAGCCGATTTAATGACTGAATGACCTTTAGATGTGTCCATAATAGGTAGAAAATTTTGGTGTATTGATTCTGTTTAAATCAGAAATTATGCATTGTTGCCCAAATTCTCATCTATTCTGAACATACACAAAGGTAATTCAATCGAGAAATCAGCTCTACTCACTTCGGCCGAGCCGTTCTGGCCTTGTTCAACCTTTTTAGGGACTGTCTGAAGCCTAGTTTTGACTGCAGATGGTCGCTGCGGCCATGCGAGGGACAACTGTTCCTTTTTCATCGCGCGTAATGGAAAGCCGCTCCAATTGTGATCGCTTCGTGGCAAACGTCCTACATCGCTGGGTCGCGGCGACGAAATCCTATGTTTTACTGCATCGCTGCTTGAAGAGCGATTCTCAATGGTCGCTGACCATCGCTCCATCGCGGCCAAAATGGTAGCGATGGAGCGATTGCCAGCGAATGACACGTTTCGTCTAGTGAACGTTCACCCTTTCACATGACAAGATCAGTGTTTTCGAGTCGAAACGCGTTATCGATGAATACCAGCCATTAATTTCACTGATTGATTGAATTTCTTCTATCATCCGTGGGCCTATGCACTATGAACAGAATCGCTGCCGCTGCTACATCGCTGCAGCAGCGGGTGCAAAATCGCTGCGATGAAAAACAGCAGCGATGCAGTCAAAACTAGGCTTGAGGCATTTAGCAGATTTTAAGTATAAGATATTGGAGCACTGTCCTCCCCCCAGAACATATTAAAAGTGCATCCCGAAACTCTATCTGATGTAGGCGACCCTTCCTTGTTAGTCATGTCGTATTCCAAGCGATATCTGGCAGTTACTATGAGCCTGACGTTTCAATAGCCTTTACTGAAAGAAAAATCCTATATACATCGCCGGCGATAATTATGTTAATTCCTCTCCATTTGAAGTTTCCGTACAAATCAACACTACAGATTCAAAAGATGGGCGTCTTCTTGAGCAGGGCAAAGTGTGACAGGCCCGCAAAGGATTTTCTAAAAAGGGGCTGCGGCCAGCGCGTCTCAGCCTAGACGATCCATGGGAGATCAGCAAACCGTAAGCAAGCTTGGTGCGATGAGAGTTCGCGTTGACCCAAAGACTGTGGACGATACTGGTACCACAATCAAGTGCGAATAGAAGGGTGAATACGCGATGATTGGTCGGGATTGATGGCGAAATACAGTTCACACCGCGACCAGCAGCGCGCGGTTTAGGTTATAACTGGGGTCACAATTTTTACTGTTAATAGCAAGTAGTAGGCTCAGGGATTTCATTTTCGCTCAATTCGTCGCTGGAGCGCCGCGTGCAGTGCGCTAGCCAGCTGGAATGCTCTTGGGCGCTTCCCTTTCTGCGTATTCGGCCTAAAAGCTGGCACGACACCAATCACAGCAACAATGTCGGCTAGAAACAAGCAATAAATTGGTCCCAAAACTTGAGTGTAGTTTACCCGCCCCACTCACCTCCCCTGTGGCTACCGAGGGAAAGGGTGGAGCGAGTACACTACGTTCAAGTTTCGGGCCGTATATTGCTATTGGTTGCTCGTTTTGAGCCGGTTTTCCACACTGCTGTTGCAATGGGCCTCGAACCCTTGGATTTCTGATGAAAAGTTGAAGGCGGATTTAATCGCTTTCAATTTTTCATCTTTACACCATTTCTTAGCAAACCCAGCTCTGTCATTAAAGGCACACGACACCCAAACAATTAATTTTCAGATTTCATGCTTATCTTGGAAAGAGTCACACGCTGATCACAGTGGTATCTCTGAAATCGTCCGAGACCCCCTTTGAACAGAGTTGTGGCTCTTCAAATATGCCTAGGTTTTGAGGGTGAAAAATTGGTGGACGAGTTGTCTCAGGCCTGTATTTCTCTTCATTCGCAATCCTTTCGTGAGATAAAGCCAGGATAAGGAGACAGTCCGGTAGTGGAATGAGGAACGGCGACTTGTTGGAATCCATCCATCCATCGAGTCGCTATCGAGTTCGATAATCTGTTAAGGGGTCGGGCCTGTGGTGGTTAGCGAAGGGGGTAGGGCCTGTGGTGGTCGCTTATGTCTCGCTTATTTGGAGGAAACGAGATCTGGCATTTGGCACGTGTTATACAGGAGGAATCTTCTACACAATTACATGAAAATCTCAAAAATCATATCTGAGGGTGTACTGTGCCTTTAAGTCAACTTTTCATTTCAGCTAATGATCTCAAATCGAAGATATTTGTGACCACTGCCTTTAAAGGTAGTGTTCACGATAAAAATCGTATTTCTGTTTTTTTCCCTAACTTGAAAGCGGCCTCATGCTGACTCCAATGATGTCTCTGAAATCGTACAAGACCTTCTGGGAACGGAGTTATGGTCCCTCAAAAATTGAGCTAGGGAAGTATGGTGGACGAGTTGTCCGAGGCTTGTAACTGCCGTCTTTTGCATCCGATGTATGCGAGCTGACCTGAGTAAAGAGAGAAGTTGAGACTGAAGGGAAGAACGGGGCTAATGATTGGAAATCATCGCTCATCTCACGAGCTCGAGCATTCATTTGTTCACGTCGGTGGACGTGTGTTGCGCTTTTGGGGTTTGCCTTGCGCTCGAAGTGGCAATTTCGGGCTCTTTTGGAGCTTTTCCTGGATCGTTTTCATGCGCTCTTTCGACTTCAACGTTACAGTGTGCCCCTCCACTACCCATTCCTAGTGGAAACTGAAACACATTTCTTATCGTGAACACTGCCTTTAATGACCGCCTTGAATATTGTTTTACTTTCAAAAAGCCGGACAAAGTGTTTGCAGAATTGATAATTTTCCTGTTCCAATTATTACCATCAGCCAACCAACCGACGATAAGTGGGCCTATATACTGTGCTTCTCTGGGCCAAATTCCGGTCCGCAAGTGCGTCTCAACACGCTTTGCGGCCGCACGCGCTGGAGTCAGTCGGGTCTCCAGCGCCAAAGCCGACTCGATGTGGCTTTTTTATACAATTTTTTACAATTTTTCTTAGTCTCCAGTTTCCAAAACCCACCTAGAGTCAGCAGATCGGCGGCTGCGGCGCTGGAAGCTCTTTCAACTCGGGAGCGTGCGGCCGCAAAGCGTGTCGAGACGCATTTGCGGACCGGAATTTGGCCCAGATAAGCACAGTACACGAGTTCTCCACTGGTTCATATGTCTAAATAAGGCTGGAACTACATAGCCAAAATTGTTAAATGTAGCAGCTCCGAGTCGCTGACCAACACAGAGATCGCGGTGAAGGCAAATCCTGTTGTTTCAACGAATTTTTGCCGAAAATTTGCCGTTTTAGACGAAAATTTCGGCAAACGGCAACGGCAACGGGAAACCCTAACACTGGCCGGCAAACGGCAATCGGCAAACGGCAATTGCCGCACACCCCTGATTGGGATCCCGCGGCTGGGGGGGGGCGGTTTCCGCCGCGGTCCGCAAGGAGGGCCGTTCCTCACCGCAGACCTCAGCGAAGGTTACGCCCATGTAGCGGACCTTTTTTTTTTTTCCTTGGCGTGGACCACGACACTCACGCACCTCTCGAGAAGAGACGGAGTTTAAGAAAATTAGCTGTTGGGAAAATTCCGCAAATCGCCCAGACAGCGACCGCAGTGCCAAATGGGACCGAAGATCGCTCCTAGCGGGACTGCGGTTGCCCGGAGAGCGGCTGCTGTAGCCCGAGTAGATCGCTCGGAGCGGAGAGACAGCGTTGCTCCAGTCGCTCTCCGGTCCCGCTCCGAGCGATGGTTTGCCTGAGTACATATAAATGACCAATATATTGATTAACGCTAAACCCGTCTACTACAAACCGCATGGTTCGTCGGCAGCTACACTACAATATAGCCGGAACATTCCAACGATAGCGCAAACTGCTAAAACACTTTCGAAATCACCTTATGGTTTTTTTTTCTCCTGCTTTGCTAGCTTTCGAGTTTCTAGCCAGAAGACCATCTTTCGAAACTTGTTTCCCCGGAATGAAAACGTCCCACAACCATAATTGCAACAAATTATCGATTTTTTTTCGCTCAAAGCTACGCACCACTAGAAATCAAATATGAACCTTAGAAAAAAACAGACACGAACGTCAGATTCGTGAAAAGGACTAAGAATTACACCTCACACCCAAGATTTCTGGGGAGTAGTCTTTTTTTTTTCTCTGCGAAGGTTGAACTTTGGGAGCTATACCTCTGGCATTGTTCGTCCTTCGCTTCTAGCTACAGGGTAAACGCGGTAAATCTTCAAGTTCAAGTATCTGCCGGGGAAGTAATAGCCGTGGCAGTGCCGGGAAAGTACCGCTACTTTCGACTGTGTCGTGATAGTTCCGCAGCGACTCCGCGTATAGCACTGTGCCGAGTCGATCCTATTGTAGTGTATTGAGTCTCGACAACGCCGCGATAGTACCGCAACGGTTCCGGGTTAGAACCGCGCCGGCTCCGCGAGGATGCATCAGCGAACCCGTGTCGACAAAGATTTTTTATTTATTTACTTTTGCGCTCAGGACAATGCGCCAAGAACAACTATCAAGTAAGTAAGCAAGAGAGTAACATGTTGGATGTTCTACCTTAAAGGCAGGGTCCGGGCACAATTTCGATTCTGAGATTTTCCGCTGAATTTGTGCTCATGGTACAGGTAGTCCGAAGGAACATGCAAAAACTGCGTAAAAACCGGTCTTCTTCAAGTTATTCCAGCTACTTCCGTGAGCCGATGATCCAGAAAAGTCAGAAAAGTGTGGCCGTCGTCCATATTTTAGCGGTTGTCGACGCATTCTTCAAAAGTGCTGGGTAATTATCGGTCATTCCAGCCATGATTATCAAGCTGTGAATACCGTACTCCCTGACTTTCAGGCTGTTTTCTCCAGAATTACGGACTTAGAGCTTGTGAAAGTTTTGGACGGTGTCCAGCTAGACCAGCCCTATCTATCTAACCCGAATTTCGGTGGTGTCTAAATCTGACCGGACCTTGCCTTTAAAGGCAGTGGTCACGATGAAAAACGTTTTCGAAAAAATTACAAAAATCAGCTTAGATCAAAAACAGCCGAAAAACTATGAAGGACGCGCGGTGAAAAACGGGCTAGAAATAGAGATTTTAAGGCCCAAAAATGTGAGTTCGGTCACACGTGCACAGCGCCGACCAAAAAGATCGCAGTCTCATGCCGAGCAGTCAAAAATCATCGACATTCAGGGGAAGAAATAGATGCAAATTTAACGAATAAAAACAGTTGAATAATGAAAGCATCACTTCAGTCAATGTTTTTGACTAGATGTGTACATAAATTCGAAGGTTCATTGATTGACATTCAATTTCAAGCTAGCTGATGTTCTTGATATAAGAGGTCATCGATGCCGATGATGTGGAGAGGACTCGTTCACCATCAAAAGATATGAAGTTTTAGGCTTCAAATTTGGCCCAAAACAGAGGTTTTTTCGCGATTTTTTCTCATAGGTCCTACTACTCGAGACCCAGAAAAGGGTTTAGAGAGAAAAAGACTACAAGCATATTTGATCGCGACCACTGCCTTTAATAATTAGGAGAAAACAGAACGATTTCAAGCACAGAAAACGAATCAAACAATGAGAATAAACAAACACACCTAACAGGATATGGCCAGAATGGGTGCCGACCAGGGGTGTGCGGCAATTGTCGTTTGCCGATTGCCGTTTGCCGGCCATTTTTGGGTTCTGCCGTTGCCGTTTGCCGAAATTTTCGCTTAAAACGGCTTTTTCAAGTTTTCGGCAAAAATGTGTTAAAACAACAGGGTTTGCCCTCACCGCACGTGTGCTGGTCAGCGATTCGAAGCAGCAAAAAATTAATCATTTGGACTATTTCCAGCTACTAGTTCTAGCTCATGTAATGTGGCCTCGACATTGGTAACTGATGAAAATATTTTCACTGGGTAATCAGAGGAGTTCGTTCAAGTTCTAAGTTGTTTGGGCACCTCCAAAAGTCTTTTCTTATTCATCAAATTTTTATAATCTCTTAGGAATGCGAAAAATACAAAAAAATCTTTTCCGGAAGCTTCCTGGAAGTTCCAAGATTACAAAACCAAGTGTTGTCACTGTTTTTGCGTAAAAGCAGCCTTTAGACATATGAACCATTCGAGAACTCGCGTACATCGGTCCGCTTATCATCGGTGGTGGGCTGACGGTAATGATTGTTCATTAATATTTTCAATTTCGAGATCACTAACTGAAACGAAGGGCTGATCCCTGTCAAGCTAAGTATGTTAAAGGCAGTGTTCACGATAATCTTCAATTTTGAGATTACTAGCTAAATCGATTGTTTGGCTTCCAGGTAGAACTGAAATGACGAAGAAACTGAGAAAAACGGACCAGAAGGGCACGAAATCCTTTACTCTCACCCCGCCACTTTACTCTCACAGGAACTATTCGTTGTAACGATGAAATATTTTGTGGACCCGTCCTTTGCCATTTTCTGCTTTCTGTTGCTCCGTCCCTTCCTTCGGACCCTAACTAATTCTGTTTTGCATAAAATATTTTTCCATTTTCGACTGACCCTATTTTTCACCGGTCACATCCACCGGTAACATGTTCATCCAATCGGAAAACTAGTCTAGGCCAGAAAATAGTGTCACTAAAATACGACGTTTTAGAGCGTTTCTTGCCATTTCTTCTTAATTTTTGTAACACTTGGAGGCTAACGCTTCGTTTTATGTGAAAAACTTGGGAACGAAAATCATCGTGAACACTGCCTTTAAGAAATGGTGTGAAGATAAAAAATTCAAAAATCCTTTGAGGCAACGATTCCGCCTTTAGATTCTCGCCGGAAATCGAAAGGTCTCAGGCCCATTGCAATAGCAGTGTCGAAAACCGTCTCAAAACAAGCAACCAGTAGCAATTACGGCCCCGAAACTTGAATATGGTGTGCTCGCCCCACCCACTTCCTCTGTAGCCACAGGGGAAGTGGGTGGGGCGGGGACGCATATTCAAGTTTTGGTACCGTATAGAGCGATTTATTGCTCGTTTTTAGCCGACACTGTTGTAACAATGGACCTCATGCCGGCTTGTAGGCTTAATGCAGAAAAAAAAGAAGCAGTCAAGAGCAGTTCGGCTGGCTAAACGCACTGCACGCGGCGGTTTCAGCGACTACGTGAGCGCAGCGGCTTCCCGTCGCGCGACACATGTGACAGTCGAAGTGTCACTAGATTCCTCTCATTCTGTGTATTCGATCACTATGCCCTTCGAAGCTCTTATTTTCCTTTGAAAATTCAAAGGCTGGTTGTATCGTGAGCATTGCATTCAATTAGACTAGCCTCACTCCACTCCTGTAGCCTCACAACGGAAACAATTTAGGCGTTAATGCAAGATTTTCATTTTTTTTTGCCGCGCGCGACGCTTTTGAGGAAAGGCCGCGAAAATAATATCATTCAGAAGAAAAGTGATTTCAGGAAAATTCGATCCACACAGCACATTATTGGGTAGGAACTTGAGCTGTGAATATGTTAGCGTTTCCAGACTCCGAAAAAGCCTAGTTTGAAAAACTCAGACAATGGGGTGGATCGACTGCGGGCGAAAAATCGCGTTTCGTACCGAACGCGCGCATTAACGTACTGACCGCGCAAGCGAAATAGTGCACGCGGTCGATACGCCTGAGCTCCGTACCAACCGCTGGCAAAATTCCATAGAGGCGTACTGACCGCGAGCATTCATCTTCGCGCGCGGTCAGTACGAAATATGACTTTTCTCTGCGGTCGATACGTGAGCACACACGGTCAGTACGTATGTGCTAACGTTCGGTACGTAACCTCCCGCGTTCAGCACGCAAGAAAACTGGTCGGTGAGGTCGCTGTGTCAGTTTGCACCGTCGAAATGCAATCGTTTGCGTTCAGTACGCAATCGCCCTCCTTTGTCAGTCTGCGCGGTCGGTACGCAAGTGTTCGCATTCAGTACGCAATCCCCCGCGTTCAATACACAGGCAAACTGGTGGGTGAGGTCAGTTTGTCAGTCCGCGCGGTCTAGAGCAATGGAAATAGGACCTGGTGAGGTTCGGACTCGTCCTAACATACTGTAGTTTGTTAGTGGTATCACTCATTTTTCCGAAACAGCTGTGAGGCCCCGGTCATAGTTGTATGAGCCGACGTCTCCAGCCCGATCGATACACACAGAATGCATTGGAAATGGGATACAAAAATCACTCGGTGTATCCCCCCCGCACCCCCCAACACCCACCCGGTCGATACGTATGAACGACATGGTGAGGTGAAGCTGAGAAAATCACTCGGTGTATCCTTCCCGCACTTTCAACACTTCGCATTTTCAACACTTTCAAGCATCCATCCCGGTCGATACGTATGTTTAAAACGATGGAGTGAGGTTGAGAAAATCACTCGGTGTATCCGACGCGGTCGATATCCATTCTTTTTGTGGATGAGAGAATCACCGGGTGGGGGGGCCTATGATTAAACATTGGGTATGACTAGAAAGCTAACCTTCCTCCTACCTCCGTTCCTTCACCATACTCTCCTTCACTATTTCTCTGAACAGGTGCAATCCTGTTGGCCACGTAATCATAGTCATATCTAGTTGGATACACCGAGTGATTTTCTCAACCTCATTCCATCATTCTGATCATACGTATCGACCGGGTGGGTGTTGGGGGTGTTGGGGGTGCGAAGTGGGGTGCGGGTGTTGGGGGAGTCGGTGGGTTGCAGATGCAAATAGCACCAACTCTGACCGAGGCCTGATAGATCGGTGAGTCTGCGTTTTCACCGATACGACTACATCTGTGGAAGCAATGAAAATAGGAGAGTGAAAACAAAAACCCGCCGACCAATCTCAGTTATTTCGAAAAAATTGAGTGATAACACAATCAGACTACAGTAAGTTAGGAAGAGTCGAAAACCTCACCAGATCCTACCTTCATTGCTGTAGACTATACCTCATTCCATTTCACTCAGGAATAATCCGCTTTGCTCGTCAAGCAATCGGTTCTCTCAGAAACGCAGTATCGCTGCGATTGACCGATACTGCTCTTTCTCAAGGCTCATTCATAGCTGGACGCTTCGACTAGTCGCGGCACTGCCAACAGGTACAAAACCCGTCGCGACAACATATCTTGCACTGAGTCGCGACGGGTTGGAACAGTTTGCAGTTTCAGTCACGATCGCCGAGCGACTGGGGTATTTCATAGCTAGCCGAAGCGGCCTGCTCGATTTTGTTAGGTCACTTCGACTAGTCGCGTCGCTTCCATGATGGAAGCGATTCGTCTAGTCGTAGCGACTAGGCCGTAATCTTTCGTCAGAACGTGGTGCATTCGGCACCAAATTGCGGACGTCAGAGCTCACCCACATAAAAGACGGCATGTGAAAGGGAAAAACGAGTATTTTTTACACATTTACGATTATAGAGATGAGAAAGTTCAATAAGGCTACCGAGAAATCACATTTCTTGCAGAGCTTCCGGCAATTACTAACGTTAGTTGAAGTTTTATGTTGCTGTACAAGCAAATTCCATCCCGTCTTCTTGTGAAACCATGTTTTGTTGGGAAACTATGCAAGACTAATTTATTTAGAAGATCAAGGCACCGAAGTCACAAAAAAATCAGGAGGAATCAGCGAAAACCAAGAAAATTTTTTTTTAAATTCCTGCGGCGTTGTCCGCGATTGTCCGTATTTTTTACGCAAACCTGCGACCGCCCGAGCGACTCGAAATCAGTGGACGAAGTGGCTTCTTCCAGCGATTTCCAATCGCGGCAGTTTTGTTGGTCGCTCCGACTTAAAGTCGAAGCGACCAGCTATGAATGAGCCTTCACACATCGCTGCGACGGTAGTATGATCCGGGCCTAACCGTAGCATCTATTTTAAACCATGAGCTTTTCTTGATTTGGCTGATTTTCTTCTGTGCCTTTCAAGGTTTATTAAATGGTGAAACTTTATTAGGGCGACGTTTCGACCAATTCGTCGTCTTCTAGGCCTGAAATGGCTCGAAACACCTTAACATACTACATACCCGATCAAACGCCTTTTCACTCTCCACCAGATGTGAAATATCCCACGAGTCCCGAGGAACGCCCATAACAACAATTTAACCAACCCGCAAAAGTTCCACCGGCGCCGAGCTCCACTCGATAGAGAGAATGACCAGGAGCAAGTGGGAAACCCTGGTAGAATAGCCCCGAGAGTCTCACAGACCGCAAAGTGGTATAAGTGGCAGGAAATCATTAGTTATGGCGATGCATTCATTCCTGTTATTGAGCTTTGGGTCTCGGGCTCGAATGAATGAATGGCTCTTTTCTTGATTATTTCGCTGGAGTGGCATCGTAAGTTGTCCCATACGAGCAATCTTCGACCTCGATAATTTTCTTGCGAATATTCAAACCTCCAAAATATTCAAAGACGTCTCGCGCAATCTGGACTCTCTCTAATGCCACATTCGGATTGCCAAGAACTCGATACCGGAGGTTCCCCCCAAATAGAGGTGTACTTGTATTAGGGGTGTACCACTTATTTTCAAGCCTCTATTTTAAATCTCCTCCTGATGGAGTTGTACTTTTATTAGAGGAAACACAGTATATCTGTAAATCGAGGTCACGGTTTGGCGGAACAGTGGTGAAATTACTCATAGTTGGTGCTATATACAACCTGCTGATGTGAAGCCAAGAAACCTTACCAACCGGGTGCGTCCAATGTAAAATACGCAGGCAGGACTCGAGGCTATTTTGGTTCACGTGTGATTACTTGAATGCCACTGAGCTTCTCGAGCATCTAGTTCTTTTTAGCTGAGCAGTGGGCAAACTCTCAATTTACTGTTGCGCATGTATATAGGCAACTTGTCATTGATATCCTGATTATGCTAGCAAAGTTGATAACACGAAGGAGGCTACCTTGATCACGATCACTCACGATTCAAGGAAATGCTTGGATCTTCGCTGGCCAGAATAATTTCCCTAACGAGTTCTTCGTCACCCAAAACCTCTATGACCTCCTTGATCACCTTGCTATCGAACACGCTAGTGGCCACCCCATCAACTTTTCGACTTCATCATTTTAAACATACGTATCGACCGGGTGGATGTTGGGGGGTGTTGGGGGGTGCGGGGG
Source organism: Aplectana chamaeleonis (assembly GCA_029168955.1). NCBI lineage: Eukaryota > Metazoa > Nematoda > Chromadorea > Rhabditida > Cosmocercidae > Aplectana > Aplectana chamaeleonis. Next base: position 249,678 of record JAPDOI010000506.1, read on the forward strand.
GATACACCGAGTGATTTTTGCATCCCATTTCCAATGCATTCTGTGTGTATCGATCGGGCTGGAGACGTCGGCTCATACAACTATGACCGGGGCCTCACAGCTGTTTCGGAAAAATGAGTGATACCACTAACAAACTACAGTATGTTAGGACGAGTCCGAACCTCACCAGGTCCTATTTCCATTGCTCTAGACCGCGCGGACTGACAAACTGACCTCACCCACCAGTTTGCCTGTGTATTGAACGCGGGGGATTGCGTACTGAATGCGAACACTTGCGTACCGACCGCGCAGACTGACAAAGGAGGGCGATTGCGTACTGAACGCAAACGATTGCATTTCGACGGTGCAAACTGACACAGCGACCTCAACGACCAGTTTTCTTGCGTGCTGAACGCGGGAGGTTACGTACCGAACGTTAGCACATACGTACTGACCGTGTGTGCTCACGTATCGACCGCAGAGAAAAGTCATATTTCGTACTGACCGCGCGCGAAGATGAATGCTCGCGGTCAGTACGCCTCTATGGAATTTTGCCAGCGGTTGGTACGGAGCTCAGGCGTATCGACCGCGTGCACTATTTCGCTTGCGCGGTCAGTACGTTAATGCGCGCGTTCGGTACGAAACGCGATTTTTTGCCCGCGGTCGATCCACCCCATTGTCTGAGTTTTTCAAACTAGGCTTTTTCGGAGTCTGGAAACGCTAACATATTCACAGCTCAAGTTCCTACCCAATAATGTGCTGTGTGGATCGAATTTTCCTGAAATCACTTTTCTTCTGAATGATATTATTTTCGCGGCCTTTCCTCAAAAGCGTCGCGCGCGGCAAAAAAAAAATGAAAATCTTGCATTAACGCCTAAATTGTTTCCGTTGTGAGGCTACAGGAGTGGAGTGAGGCTAGTCTAATTGAATGCAGTGCTCACGATACAACCAGCCTTTGAATTTTCAAAGAAAAATAAGAGCTTCGAAGGGCATAGTGATCGAATACACAGAATGAGAGGAAATCGACTAGTCTAGTGACACTTCGACTGTTACATGTGTCGCGCGACGGGAAGCCGCTGCGCTCACGTAGTCGCTGAAACCGCCGCGTGCAGTGCGTTTAGCCAGCCGAACTGCTCTTGACTGCTTCTTTTTTTCTGTATTAAGCCTACAAGCCGGCATGAGGTCCATTGTTACAACAGTGTCGGCTAAAAACGAGCAATAAATCGCTCTATACGGTAATTGCCAAAACTTGAATATAGGAATCCCCGCCCCACCCACTTCCCCCTGTGGCTACAGAGGAAGTGGTGGGGCGAGCAACACCATATTCAAGTTTCGGGGCCGTAATTGCTACTGGTTGCTTGTGTTGAGACGGTTTTCGACACTGCTATTGCAATGGGCCTGAGACCTTTCGATTTCCGGCGAGAATCTAAAGGCGGAATCGTTGCCTCAAAGGATTTATTCTATTCTTATTCACTTCTTTATTTATTTATTTATTTATTTATTTATTTATTTATTTATTTATATATTTATTAATTTATTTTATTTATTTTATTTATTTTATTTATTTTATTTATTTTATTTTATTTATTTATTTATTTATTTATTCATTTACTCATTTATTTACTTTTTCATTTATTTGTTTATTTATTTTTTTATTTGTTTTTTTATTTATTTATTTACTTACTTATTCAATTATTTCTATTTACTTATTGATCAATTTATTTGAGTATCTATTTATTTGGCTGTCTAGGCGATATTTGGGCGAAACTCCCGCGCGTCGAGCTCATTCCTACGCTGAATCGGGCTAGAACTGCAGCTCCAACTCGAAGGTTGATGCATGAATGAGAAAGTCTGACTCTTGTCCCAAGGACTACTGTATTCGGTGCCATGTGTCCTAGTGAACTTATAGCGCGAACACGTGGAAGAAAGTCAACCGCGCCCAGTGGGAGAGTTTGGCGAGTAGGATTTTCTTCTTCTTTCTCTTTTTGCCGTCTTTCTCTTGATCTCGATCGTCTTTCCTTTCTTACTTATACTGTTCTTCATCTCCTCGTTCTCCTTGGTGTAATCATGCCAATGAATGATTCAGTATTACTATTCAAAAATTGATATTTTCGAATTTTGCAGAACTCATCGATAAATGACTGTTCACGTAAACTCGAATGAAAATTTTCGTTGCAAAAAAGGGCGAGTGTAAAAAAAGAGTATCTGTGGAAAAATGATGAATATTTGCTTGCAACAAATAGACACTGGAACAGTTCGTACTGCCGTTATCGGGGCGGAATTCCTCGCCGCAGTTGCGGACAGACGCGGTTGCAGCACGCAGCACAACGATAATCGTGCTGGACTAACGGGTCCCGACACAATTATCCCTCCTCCCAGCACGATTATAATTGTGCTGCGCGCTGAAACAGCGACCCACCTCAATCGCGGAGCAGAATTTCAGCACGATAACGACAGTACAATCGGTTTCAGTAGCTGACACTATCAACGAGGACATTCGATTCCACAAGGATTCGTTAAACACGGGTACTAATCTCACAACACGAACACCCTGAATTTCTTATAGAAGGGTACGGAAGACGGCAAAGGAAGGAAATGCAAGAGCAGAAATTGAAGATTGTAAAATACAAGAAATGCCATCATAAGCTGAGGAATTGTGGAAAATGCCTCTTAATCAGGGGTGTGCGGCAAAGGATTTTAAAATTTCGGCAAACGGCAACGGCAACGGCAAACCCCAAAAACGGCCGGCAAACGGCAAAACGGCAAACGGCAAAATCTGTTTTGTGTTATAATACACCAACATTTGCTTAATCATGTCGTATTCCATGCTATATCTGCCAGTTGCTATGTGCCTAACGTTTCAATAGCCTTTACAGAAAGAAAAATCTCATATATCAAAAGCTAATTGAAAGCCTCAGGTTATGAGGAGTCACTATCAAGATCAACAAAGCTGTAAGCTTTTCCATCGCCGGAGATAATTCTGGTAATTCCTCCCCACTTATAGAAGTTTCCGTACGAATCAATTCTAGAGATCCAAAAGATGGGGGTCTTTTTGAGCAGTGCAGAGTGTGATAGACCTGCAAAGGGTTTTTTTCTTTGAAAGAGGCTTGCGGCGATTAGTAAAGCGTAAGCAAGCTTAGTGCGATGGGAGTGTGTGCCGACCCAAAGACTAGACTGTGGCCGATACCGGTACGACATTCAGATGAGAATACGCGATGATTGGTCCTTTAAAGGCATCGTACACGATGAAAACCAAATTCCTGTTTTTGTGTTATATCATTCAAGTGGACCTCGATGGAGCCATTCACGAAGTTTGCAGTTCTAAAATTGAAATTAAATGGAGTTTTTTTTTAAGTTGAAAACGTTTTTCTGGGTTCGGGGGTTGGCCTTTGGGTCGATCATCTGTTACGTCCTTTCATCAAATGAGAAAAGAAAGTAATTGATCAACAAGCGATATAGTAGAAATGAGTGGAAGTTGGTGAAATATATCATATGATTACGTGATGAATGTCTTTGCTGCACATATCGTTCAACCATCTCTCCTTTAAAAATCTGCAGGAAGAAAGATGAACGGGATTTGATCGGGAGATCATGGGTCAACCCAGCGATTCGTGGTGATCGACTCTTCCTTTCTCATGCGTCGATTGGTTGAATGGGGTCTGAAAACGAAGAAAAAGAGGTTCGGAAAAGCAGTTTTCAGAGACTTTTTAGCGGTTCTTTCAACGTGGCTGTTGCGTAGGGTACTAAAGCTTTCATTATATATTGAGAACTCAGAAACGAAGTTCATCGTGAACGATGTCTTTAATGGTGAATGACAATCCACACCGCGATCAGCAGCGCGCGGTTTAGGTTATGACCGGAGTCACTCACAATCTCTTTTGTTAGTAGCAAGTAGTAGGCTCAAGGTTCTCAATTTCGCTCACTTCAAACTACGATTGAATGGTTTTCTTTGTGGTGCGACAGGAATGGAGTAAAACTAGTCTAGTTGATTTCAGTGCTCACGATAAAAACTGCCTTTGAATTTCCACCGGAAATCGAGAGCTCCGAGGGGCATGCTGATCGAGTTCACAGAATGAGAAGCACCCAAAGACAGTTTGACTGGTAAATGCGACAGAAGGCCGCTACGCTCACGTCGTCGCTGAAGCGCCACGTGCAGTGCGTTGGTGCAGCCGGACTGCTCTTGGGCGCGTTCCTTTATGTGTATTCGGCCTACAAGCCGGTACGAGGCCCATTGCAACAACAATGTCAGCTAAAAGCGAGCAGGAAACCGTTTTTGAGTTCCAGAACTTGAATGTTGTGTGCCCGTCCCACCCACTTCCTATTTGGCGAGCGAGGAAGTGGGTGGGGCGAGCACCACACATTAAGGTTCCGGGGCCGTATAATGCTATTGGTTGCTCGTTTTAAAGGCAGTGTTCACAAAGGAAAAGTTGCAAGTTTTCTTGGCTGAAACGTAAGCTTTGGGTCCCTATAAGAAGATTAAGAACGGAAGTGCGACGAAAAACGGCCGGTAAGTGGGTGAAAATCTCGTGGGCCAGCCAACCCATTGGGCCACTCCGCCCACGTCCTATAACAGTTTCCCTGAATTCGTGGTTAGATGAGCGATGGTTTTCGATCAAAAGCCCCGTTCTTCCCTTCATTCTCGACTTCTCTCTTTACTCAGGTCAGCTCGCACACATCGGCTGCAAAAAACGGGAGTTACAAGCCTCGGACAACTCGTCCACAATGCTTTCCTAGCTGAATTTTGAGGGGCCATAACTCCGTTCCCAGGGGGTCTTTTACGATTCCAGGGAGATCATTGAAATCAGCAAGGGACCGTTTTCAAGATAGGCGAAAAAACAGAAAAAACTTCTTTTATCGTGAACACTGCCTTTAAGCCGGTCTTCGACACTGTTGTTGCAATGGGCCTCGAACCCTTCAATTTCTTGTAAAAAGTTCAATGCGCTGCCTTTGAAGATTTTTAATTTTTTCATCTTTATATCATTTCTTAACAAACTCAGCTCTGTCACAGAGTAAACCCTTCATTTCAGCTAGTGATCTCGAAACCGAAAATATTATTGAACACTGGCTTTACTGACCGCAGTACTGGTCGGAGCGTTCTTGATTTACCGAGCAGTTGAGTGAGAGCGGTGCTGGGGCTTTGGTGGTGCAGTGCGATGAGGCGCTCCCCCGGAAAGGGAATATGCTGGTTCAATCTCGCTCGGAGACAAGCGTTTCGCGATCAACTCAACACCTTGTGTAAAGCTGTAAATATTGTTCAATTCTAAAAAAGCCAGACAAAGTATTTGCAGATTTGGTCAACATCGTGTCCCAATTAATAGGGCCCTCCTAAACAGGCAGCAGCGACCGTTTATCGTGAGCCATAATTTGAGCCATTACAAATTTTATTATCCAAAATTTATTTACCCAGTTTTCCCTCCCGAAATTCATGATCCTTCTAACGGTCAGTAATATGTGGGCTTTAGGAATCCTTAGATTCTATTCTATCAATATTCAATAAATACCACAACTACAGTTTCAATGGTTGAATTTCAAAACATGCCTATGTCACAGCCCATAATTTTATTTCATTACTGACATCAGAGTTTTGTATCTATGCGATGAATGACGCTATCGTTCGACTTCTCGTGTCACGTCAATCCGCCATGACCATTTTTGACGAGTGCAATAGCTTACACTGTGGGCACTCCTGAGTCAGTGCCATGAGTTCGTATTTATTTATTTATTTATTTATTTATGCACGCAGAGGTGCGCATAATTAAGTATCTTGAAATAGAAACAGTACAACCGGGTCAAAGAAATGAAATCAAACACGCCTCGAAAAGAATCTAAGGATGGAAACACAACTCTTACCCGGTTTTAACCCGGTATCTCAAGGCCAAGAACATGTACTCGATTCTTCGAATATTTTAGGTCTGGTATCGTATCGAGCCGATGGTCGACTTGTGTGTGCCGACACTACTATTCACGTGAGCGTTGCTGGAGGTTGCCGAGTGTCTTCGGTTGGGCTCCACAGGCGAGGAACCGTGTGGCGGGTTCTGCAATTTCATCATCAACCTTAAAAAAGCCACCGTAACAGGTGAATTTCGGCCTATCTCCTCTCTGTGTTCCTGATACGATGCCCGCCGCTCCCGCTGTCCCTTTCCAGATGGTGACCAGGAGGAAGTCGGCCAAAGAAGGCAAAGATGGAGGATGTTCACAGTCGCCGGATGGAATCGAGATGGCGCTTGAACAACTGCAGGCGGACAAGAAGGCCCCGGAATATCTGAAGGCTTTGTTTGTCCATTTATTTCACGTGCAGAGTGAGTTCTCAGCGGTTCTGGCGAAGAACCAAGAGCTACAGGAGAAGGTCACAGCACTCAGCGCAGAAAACTCCGCACTCAAGAGCTTTCTCCCTCACCCGCCCAGCGAAGTTCCCTTGTTGCTGACAGTCGTGTGGTTAATGGTAGGCATAGTGTTGACGCTGAGGAGAAAGAGCGGTTGCGCTCCTTGGTTGTATCAGGAGTGCCTGAATCTTCTAAGAAGCTGTCTATTGAGAGAACAAAAGATGATTACTCTGTCGTAGAAGATGTGTTGAATCATTTGAGTGTAGAATGTATCCCTTGTATGGTTTATAGGCTAGGGAAACCACAGGTTGATCGACCCCGTTTGTTGAAAAAGTTGTTCTCCCTTCTAGCTATTACCAGAGGCCTTGACGCTGCGTAGGGCTCTTCGACTGCGATCCTTCTCCCGTGACGGGGTCTTCATAAGGCCTTCGCTCACAAAGGAAGAACTGGCACGCCGGCGGGAAGCTGCTATTGCGCGTCGCTCAACTGCAAATGTTGCTCGCTCCAGCTCGCAGCCTTCTCAATTCAGTACACCTGTTACCCATCTTGGCACGCTTCCTCACGATCCCAATAGGCTTGTTGTTGATTCGAGCACGTTTGTTGTCGATTCGAGTTCACTAGTTGTTGATACTGCTACTTTTTCTGCTGTTCCAGGTGCTACTGCTCCGGTGGCGGAAAACGCGTAGGCTAACCTCGGGACGGATCTCGTAGTATTTCATGCTTTACAACAAATATACGTTCTATTGCAAAAACAATGATTCTTTAGTAAATTCTTTTACAGGATAAAAACACTGATATTGTCGCGCTCACAGAAACGTGGCTCAAGGCTGGAATTGAATTGGCGCTTTCTGCTGGGGACTGGAGTTCTCACTACGACATTCTCAGGTGTGACCGTAGTCGCAAGAGAGGAGAGTGGGGTTGCTTTGTTCGTTAGGAAGCCTTACTCACTAGTTCTTGTTTTCAGTGGAGTCTGTGTACTGACTCATATGAAATTCTGTGTGCAGACGTGGAAGTAGGGCTCATTATTGTACGGTTCATTGTGGTTTATAGAAGGCTCCTAAAGCTGTACCGCGGTGATGACTGAACAGTTGAACGCAAGCATTAGTGATATGGTGTCCGTTAACTACCCCCTGCATAACCACCGGCGACTTCAATTTCCTGACGTGCTATGGGAGGGCACCTATACCGCCAATAGTTCTGTTTCCAAGAGTTTTTAGAATGTGCTGCACTCATTCTCTGTCGCAATATGTTAAATCGGAGACTTGTGGGGGTAATATTCTAGATTTGGTGCTCTGCTCTGAAACTGATTTCGTGTCGAATACAAGTGTCTTGCCTCCCCTGGGTTCGGAGTGACCACTCCTTGGTTCAGTACAGGCTCAAGCTTCGTAAACAAAATACCATGAAAGAGATGAAAAAGAAATTTCAAGGCAGCTCATTTTGACCTGATAAAGGAGTACCTGATGAATGTTGGTGACTGGTATAGTTCTTTTCAGTCAGAGGCTACCGGTTAATGGAAAATACGAAATTTCAATTGCCATAATCCACCACTGCATTGAACTTTTTGTACCAATGCATATGGTTCCCTAGCTTGGTCACCGCAGGCTTCCCCCCATACCTCAAAGGCGTTTCAAGGGTTGCGCACAGATGCGTGGGTTGCTGCAAAAGAATATAATACCACCGCTAGCTGGGCGAAGTTCAAGGACATAAATGGTAAGTTCGAACGCAGAAGCTTAAAAGTACAACGATAGCATAGAGAAGAAAGTCATCGAGTCGGAAGATAGGAATGCGTTTTACAAGCTTTTGAACTCCAGAATGCATGATAAAAACCATTGGGGCGCTTAAGACGTCTGACGGAAATATCCTCAGGGCTGATAGGACAAGGCAGAACTTTTGGCAAATACATTCGAACTTTCATTTTCAAGAGAGCTTCTTCACTGGACCAGGCGGGGCTGTGGTATCTCCGAGCTTTGGGGTAATGCAAGATTCCTGTTGGTTCTATAAGGAATAGAAATTATAACTGAACTTTTGAAATGGCCAAACTCCTCTTCGGAAACGCCGGATGATATCCCTCTGATGTTCGTGAAAAAGTCGCCCATGAAATAGCCCAGGGCCTCTAGAGTTCCTTTTCAACTTGAGCTTTATGACAAGTAGAAGTTCCGAATCGATGGAAATTATCTTTCATGTCACTCCTCTTCCTAAAAGGCGCCATTCACAGAGCCTTCCAACTACAGACCAGTTAGTATAACGTCATTGTTCGCTAGGTTGTTCGAAAAAATTCTAAAAGAAGAGAATAGGAGCACATCTCGAAAATTGTTCGGTTATTTCCCCCCATCAGCATGGCTTTCAAAAGGAGTAAGTCAACTGTGACAGCTATGATTGAAGCCCTAAACAACTGGACGTCTCTTTTAGACCAAGGTAGTAATGTCGATGTTGTTTTTTCGATTTCTCCAAGGCATTGGACAAAGTCCCACATCATAAGCTAATACAAAAAGCTAACAATGGTAGGCGTACACCCGCGCATAGTTTCTTGGATTGCCTCATTTTTGAGACATAGGACCTTTTCGGTTCGAGTGAACACTTCTGTATTCGCGCAGAGATCACCCAGTGTGTAGTAGAGTTCCGCAGAGGTAGAGTTCTTTCACCGGGATTCTGTTCAATATATACACGCACGAGCTGGGGGACTTATTAGAAGTGGATTTGGAGAAGATTTCTGTGCATTTGCAGACTGATATAAAAAGATTTTTCGCAGAGGCGGGCTCCAGGGAGGACATTGATGCAATTCAAAATGGCAATAGACGCAATGGCGCGGGTTTGGTCTCGCCATGCTAATGGGACTTACACACCGTTATCCCGAGAGAAAAAAGCGAAAACTCTGCACCTGGGTTCTGTTCGAATAACTGTCATACTTACAATGTCAGAAGGGACTGAGATCGAGAATGTCGAGCAGATCACTGACCTGGGATTTATCCTCACACACAGAAACCTCAGTTTTGACAAACACTTGCGAATCGGTAGTCTGCCAGAATACCATGGCCGTAAATAATATATTCAGGGACTGGGGGACAAGAAGCAGCGCGGTGCTACTTTAGAGCCTACAAAACCTATGTTAGACCTATTCTTGAGTATGGGACACCGGTGTACTTTCCACACAAAAAAGAAGAGCATAGTTATGAGACTTGAGAAGGTGCAAAACGGGTTCACAAGGAAGTTAATGATCAGGAAGCTTGGATTTTGCCATTATCAACAAATGCCATCTGCAGAAACTTCCAGGAATAGTGAGCTCAACTTTGCAATCTCTTTTTGATAAAGAAGAAAGTTTAATGACTTACTACTGCTGCACAAAATCCTGTATAAACTGGACTTTTTGGTCTGCGACCTGAGTGTATTGTCGAGGTGAGGAACATCAAGTACCAGGGAGGAGCTTCAAAAATTCTACGCAAAAACTCGAACCTTAACTGCAGGCGCTTTTTCTTTATTAATAGGGCGACTCCTGCATTTGAACGGCTCAGGGAGGCTCAAATCCATCCCTGTGAGTCATGCGTGTAAGGCGTTCAGGAAACTTGCGCAACTATGAATCTGCACTTCGAGAACAGAACCTGGTGAGCGCTTTAATCTCTCCTCACGGAGCAGATCCACTTCTACTCTCGCCATTACGGGCTATGCGTATATCTGCTTTATTAATCCATTGCTTTATCTGACCGAGAAATACTGGTAGTTTTTCCTTTGCTGTGTACTAGATGTTTTTTTGTTATGGTCGATTTCGTATATGAGCTGTTAATTGCACATAAGTCTGGTCCGCAGGCTTATGTAAATAAATAAAAATAAAATAACTCGCTTCGCAAAGAAAAATACGTCAACAAGCCTCATGATACATTACTGAAGTTTTGAATAGAACTATTAAAAGAAGTACACGAGACGAATTACGTTAATGTCACGGTTGTCGCGCTTTGCACAAAGTTCAGAAAACTTCAGATCAGAAGGAGATCCTTGCATTAGTTATTGGGAATCAGACGCGATCTGGAGTTGTAGCATGGTTTCCATCAGAGAAGTTAAGAGGTGACATCTAAGGACAAAGCAAGCTTGATTGCAAGTAGAGAATTGGGTGAGAATAAAAACAACTCTCCACCCTGTATGCCTTGTATGAAGTGTATTAGGTTCATCGGCATAGATTAGTAACAGTACAAATGCTGCCCTACCATGTGGGATCCTTGGTGATTCATCGATTTAGATCAAAGAGGTGCTCCTGAATCCGCTCGTGAATGACCTCCTGTCAGTTGCGCTGGATTTCGGTAAGGTTATTCCACAGACGGCTGCACACTGGTAAAAACATGGTCCAGAATCTCTCTCTCCTTTTTTGGGCGGGGAGAAGTGATGCTGTAAAGCGGAGGGAGAGTCAACGAATGCTCCCTTGCTTTTTGGAGAAACAGAAAAAATATATCTAATTCTATTATTCTTCTTACAATAATCTTTTTTCGTTTTTCCTAAACCCTTCACACCCAACTCATAAGCGCTTGCACATACTGCTGGCCGCTGTGGGTCTGAGCCATAACTTCAATAATACTTTTCTTTTCCCTCAATCAATGGCCAGTAATTTCCTTGGAGTATCAAAACATCAGATCTTCCAAACAGAGCCACTATTTTCTACAGGCAGTAACTTCAGTTTAGCTTTACCTAGGATCTTTAAAAGTCAATCTGAATGTATATTGATAATTACTTCTTCTTTACGTTCTGTTCATCATTTGTTGATTGACTAATAAATTATTATATATTATTATTATTATTATTATTATTATTATTATTATTATTATTATTATTATAATTATTATTATTATTATTATTATTATTATTATTATTATTATTATTATTATTATTATTATTATTATTACATTATTATTATTATTCTTATTACTATTATTATTATTAATATTATTATTATTATTATTATTATTATTATTATTATCCACACCGTTCATCGCGCTGAAAACTCAAGAAGTTGGTACGTTGAAACATGAAGAAACTTGTAGAACATCTCCACTGGCAAAACAAGGTGGTGAGACAAGTATGGATAAACGGTCGCTGCTGCCTGTTTAGGTTTTCTCCAATTAGTACCACCAGCCCACCATTCCAAGATTAGTGGACCGATTTACACGGGTTCTCAACTGGTTCACATGTCTAAAAACGGCTGCATGAACGCTACAAGTTTGATATCACTTGATTTTGTAATCCTAGAACTTGCAGTAATCGGTATGCTTCCGAAAAAGTCCTTGTGGCATTTTTAAGGGGTTAAGAATTATCTGAATGGGTACATTTATAAATACATCACATGAGCTGGAACTACTTAAATTAATTATTTGTAGCAGCTTCGATTCGCTGACCAACACAGAAACTGCGGTGAGGGCAAATCCTGTTGTTTTAACGTATTTTTGCCGAAATTTGGCCGTTTTAGACGACAATTTCGGCAAACAGCAACGGCAACGGCAAACCCCAAAAAAAGTAAACTCCAAATACCGTGCGGTACCGATTGCCACAAGAGCATGAAATGATGATATCACTTGCATTGCTATATCAGACCGACCGACTCAAACTCTCAATTTAAAATTGCAGAGTATTTTATGGCTCTGTGGCAATCGGTACCGCACGGTATTTTTCGTCTAGTCCCAAAAAATGGCCGGCAAACGGCAATCGCCGCACACCCCTGCTCTTAATACGAAACTTTCATTTAGAAAGTGACAGCGGTTGGTAAGCACGCTCACGCAGCAGGTATGTATTGTTCCCATCAGAATAGCGCGCATTAATGCCTAAAAGAAGCATTCGTGATAAAAAAAAAGTTTCATGAGTTTTCATTATGAAGGTGTATATGTGACCACCAATGGAGCAGAAAATAAGTGAAATTCACGAAAAAAAACGTATAAGCAAAGAAAACGATTTAAAGCGGCTGACGTCCCAACGCCAAATATTGTTACCTTCCATAAACATTAAATTAACAGGACCAAACCTCTCCAGCTAGATCGGGGATGGGGCGATTTTGAGCTTAACACGCGGTAGGTTTGGTAAGGCCTCGGTGATAGCTGGCCGATCGGCGTCGCCAGCCGGTCGATAATCATGGAGGACATGAATGAGGTGGGGTGGAAAAAACACTCGATGTGGCTGACCCGGCCGATGTTCACATGATATGAGGTAAGAAATGAATGATATCCATAATATCGTTCCAAGCAATTCATACATATTGGCCGCGCCAGCCCCAGCTGGCCACACCGGGTCTTTTTTTGCAACCTCCATCGTCCATGTTTTTCATACGTTTCCACCGGGTTGGCCGCGGCAGGTTACGGCGCTTTTTTCCTCCAACCCTGAAAGGGGCCTCGCTCCCTCATTTTGAGCCGGTAGAAGTAGGGCGTATCGGGTTTATCATGTCAAGATATCTTTATTTTATTATGACCGACCGCTCCTCTGCTTACTCTGCCCGGACTCATCTGAGCAAACCAGACTCTAGATGTTGTTGATTAAAAGCTCGTCATTTGCGGTTAGAAAGCCAGCAACGTTGGGCTGTTTTAAGTTGTTTCTGCGTTGCCCCGAGCCCCACCCCCACTCCCAACTTTTGCTTATTTTCAACTTTTTTTGGGACCAGACTAATAGCGGTCAAGTCTTCAAAAAAAGTTCTTTATTAACAGCGTGATAAAATCGGGCCTACCGCGTGCTGAGAGCAAAGGCGTACTAACCGGGGCTGGCCAATCCTACACAACGCAAAATTTGTACCAACCACGCGTGGCAGTAGATCCGTACCGAAGCAAGCGTGTTCATGCGTACCGACCTGGCGTGGACAATGCTTACCGACCCCGTGAAAATGCGTGCCGACGGCGTGGCAAGACGTACCGACCACGTGACAGTGCGTACTAGCCGCGTGGCAAATCCTACCGACCGCGTGGCAATGCGTACTGATTGCGTGGAAGTGCGTATCGACCGCGCTAATTTGCTTGCCGACCGCGTTCCAAACGTCGCCCATCTCGCTGTCGGTACGCAACTTGTCCGCCGTCGGTCCACCCCATTGTCTGAGAAGTTACAAGCTTTGGACGTTTTTCTTGCCGAATTGGCAAATGCTTTCCATTTCGCAAAACTTAGCGAGGGTATTGTAGTTGGGAGGAATTGACAGGATTAGCTTTGGCGAGGTAACCAGGTTGTTCAATAAGTTTTATCGTTCGATAAGAAAAACACAATTTTACGGTTCAAACTACACATTGTTCAGTATAACCTCCCTGAACATTAATACGCTTGCTCCAACGATCCTCCAACCTGTGGATCCCATCCCTGAAGTGAGAATCCTTAAGGTCTGCAAAATACGCTTCAACTGCCGTTATGACCTCTTCATTTGATGAAAAACGCCTGCCACGCATAAATTTTTTGAGATCTGGAAACAAATGGAAGTCGCTGGGGGTGGATGCTCCAACAATTCGAACTTCAATTCATGGATTTTAGCGATTGTCAAAATGCTCTTGTGACACGGTGCATTGTACTGATGAAAAAGGATTTTTTTCTTCTCCAGGTCTCTTTTTACGAATTTTCTCCTACAACTGGTCAAAAAGATCGCAATAATATTCAGAATTGATTGTTTTACCAGTTTGCAAGTAATCCACAGACAAAATTCCTTTCGTAATTGTGTAGTTGAACTGGACCACCAAATTCCTTTCGCATCCCAAAAAACTGATGCCATAACCTTCTTGGCCGATTTCCGGACACGAACTCGTTTCGAAGCCGAACAACCAGGTTCACACCACTCTTTAGTCTCTTGTTTTGATTCATGGTCATGGGGATAGAACCAAGTCTCATCCATAGTGATGAATCGACGCACAAAATCCATTTTATCTTTTTTAAAACGCTCAAAATATTGCTGAGAAAGTCGCATTCGATTGTGTTTTTGTTCCATTGTTGGCGAATGCGGCACCCATTGTGCACACAGCTTTCTAAAACTTAAAATTTCACTTAAAATATGGCTCACACTGCCTAATGAGATGTGGAGAGCCTCTACTAAATCTCTCTCAGTCAATCTTCCAAAACCATATCCTGTATTTTGGCTATGATTTCTGGTGTTGATGCGCTTTTTGGACGTCCTTCACGTGGATCGTCTTCAAGGCTTGTACGACCACGTTTAAATTCAGCAACCCATCTTTATACTGTTCTAATTGTGGGTGAACAATCATTATACACTTTCAACATTCGTTCGTGAATTCCTTTTGGTGCTACACCTTCCGAAAATAAGAATTTTATCACTGCACGATATTGAATTTTTTCCATTGCTGTGACACGGCGACACTAAAAGGCTTGTAAACAAAGAAAGAAATGACAGATTGACATGAAACTTCACATACGTTCATATGAAGAGTGTACCAAAAAAACAAAAAAAAATTGGGTTAGTAGCAACGCCCTCTCCTATCGAACGACAGAACTTATTGAACAACCTGGTAAGCTAAACGCCTTAAGGGCTCTGCAGAGTTGCAGCGACTGGCGGCACGTCGCCGAGCGAGAGGTTTGGGGCGAAGACGAAACACGACGCGGCGTTTGGCACCAAGGCCTCGCAGAGTTGCTGCGAGTTTGCCGACGGCGCCGCTATTCCACAATTGCGTACGCATTAAATCATCCGACGTTACATTTTGCCTGTATTGTTTTGTAGTGATTTCGATGTTTAGAAAGTTCCTATGAGTAATCTCTGAAAAATAACTTTAAAGAAATACAGTGAAGCGAAGCTGTCTTCGACGTTTACTGAAGTTATTATGATCCAACACAGAAATTGCAAGACAACAAGAGTAGTACAGTATTCAGATGCTAATAGTTGCATATATCACCACTAGGCAACGTTGAGGCAAAAAAAGAGAAAATGAATCTGGAAATCAAAAAACCAAAACTGGGGTGAATCTAAAAAAGTATGCGTTTCAAGGAGAAATTTCCCCAACCATTTTCTCTCAAGTTGAGCTGAAATTTGAAAAATCACTCCTCCAGAAGATCGATTTCACAGAAGAAATACAAGATGGGAGCTTGAATCGATTTGGAGACTATCTGCCATTCCTCGCGGCGGCAGGAAATGGTCGTGACCATTTCCCGCCGCCGCTCCGCTGAAGGGCGTCTGCTCCAGGACTCGCTGCTGCCCGCGGCGGCGAAAACACTCTGCAAGGTAACCACGTCGCAGCTGCCGCACGACATGTCGCCGCCATCGCCCGCTGCGTGGCTTCCCCCATTCCCCATCATTGCCCTGCCGCAGCGAGACTCGCCGCGGTGCCACTCTGCAGACCCCTTTATTGAGCTTGGTGGTGACTCCTATACGAACCACATACACAACAGCGCTACTTGCGTTCTCTGATCACCAGAGGGTTTCAAGTTGCTTAAGCTAAATAGGATTTTTCTCCCTGTGAAGGATAGTGAAACGTTAGGTACATAGTAACTGGCAGATATTGCATAGATTACCACACAACTAAACAAATGTTTAAGTATTATAGCACAAAACAGATTTGCCGTTTGTCGTCTTGCCGTTTGCCGGTCATTTTTGGGGTTTGCCGCTGCCGTTTGCCGAAATTTTTATTTCCTTTGCCGCACACCCCTGGTGCCGACTCCTTTAGCAGCACAATGGATTCACCTCAGTAACCGCGTTAAGAAGCGGCATTTGATTAAAAAAAAGCGTTTCTCGCAGACCGAATTTTCTGCAGGAGTCAAAGAGCTGAAAACGATGCCTTGTCATGTGTGGTAAAACGAGATTGTCGCCGATTCAATCAACCAAGTTACAGGTACATCCCGTATCTCCTTGTTTGCAATAACGGGGATACCCTCTGTCCCTACCTACCGCTCGTAGGATTTGGTCAGAAGGCGCGCGAGGTCGGGTTTTAGCGTCTTTTTCTTATAACTCACTTCAGAATCATGTCTGAGCGAAACTATGGTGATATTCGTGATTCCTGGTGTCAAGGGCTACCAAATGGTATAGCCCTTGTTGGGGTTTCGTTTTGAGCTAACGAAGTTTGACAGGCAGGGTATACTGTATATTACCATTTGATGGAAGAGGGGGTTCGGCGTCCTGTGTCTGCGTCCTCGTGGCTCCCACCACACCGTCTGCAACGCGCTGGCCGTCTGTGGCCTCGCCGACTCGCGTGCTGCCTTCCCCTGCACACATTCGGCCTTGCACACTCCCCTATTCATGCTTTCTCTCTCACCAAGGTCAGCAGCGCTGATTTTCGCCGGTCCCTCAACCAGCAACTCAATCGGCGTGGGTGCGTTCACAACCCAATGCGCCCGACACTAATCGACGTATGTTACGTAAACATACCTTGCCTTCGTCGGTGGAGCGCGCGCTCGCGTCGCGGCTTCGCATTGGAGCGTTCTTTCTCACAACACAGTGCAGTGCCACACCCATACACTATTCAAGCTAGGTGACTTGCGATATTTAGTGTATGTGAGGAGTACAAAGGCCTCCGTACAGCGTTGATAACTATTGATAACTACAGTATGGAGGATACGTCGCTCAAAAACGCGATTCTCGCGAAAAATACTAACCTGAGTTCACAATTACTGAGAAACCCTGCAGAGAGTCAGTCGTGTAGTAACTGTAGCTAGAAACTTTGAGCAGGAGCTGTAAAATGCGCGCAGGACCCACTTCTTTTTGGCTTCCACGTCTTTAAATCTACGTATTGTCCTTATAGGGTTGAATACATATTGGGCTAGATAAATGTAAACAATACACACATTCTACGATACCTTCAAGGCACAGCCCAACCTCATAATCGTTTTCCGTTTTTCTTGCTTAGCTTTGTGAGGATTTCGAACTGATCACAATGGTGTCTCCAGAATCGCTAAGAACCCACCACGGACACAGCCATTATCCATCGTGACCACCAGGGGTGCGCGTAATTACGGTTTACGATTTACGATTTTACGATTTACGGTGTTTTTTGGCCTCGTAATTACGGTTTACGATTTACGACATTTTGGACCGTAAATCGTAATTTTTCGTAGATAAAAATACATGCAATGAAAGTAAATCACAAGACATCTCCGATTGACCTGCTCTAATCCCACTTTGCTATACCAATGTTTTTGATCAGGAGATGGGGCCAACCCAGGCGTGTTACTACAGAACGATCCCTTTACCATTCTTTAACGTGATTCTATCATTATAACTCTGAGAGAATCTTTCTCGCTAGCACAGTGATGCTTCCGCTATACGCGATGGTACCGTGTTCGTTTCCCCCTAGTCCCGCGATCCGGGTCCACTCCGCGATGGTTACCCAATCGACCTGTCCGTTGACTTTCTCGTGCTCGTACCATGATGGTTCCGCGATCTTTACCAAGTTTACAGCGCTAGTACCGTGATGCACCCGTGATCCGCGATGACACCGTGATCGTTTAATCCCGGTTCCGCGCTCTCATACTGTGCAGATTAGTAAAGCAGCGCGAAATACGGCACGGACAATACCTTATAGCTTCGTGTTGATCTGATAAGCAACACCCGTTTGGCTGAAACACGGAGAGGGCGTGAATGCGGTACGATCAGGGGTGGAGGCTGGACGAGTCTCGCGATCGCCCCGCGATAGTTCCGGGCTCAGTTCATCGCTGTTCCGCGATTTAACACCCAAAATACATAGAAGCATAGACGCGATTCGCCCTCAGGTGTAAACTGGTAGAATCTCGCGATCATTCCGCGACATCCCCGGGCTCGATTCCTAGCGGTTCCGCGGTGGAGCACGGCGGGAGCATTGATGAGCGAACGCGGTACGCTCTCGGTTCGAGACTGGCAGAATCTCGCGGTCGCTCCGCAATAGCCCCATGCTAGAATCCTCTCGGCCCTTACCAGAAACCGAATGGATTCTATCCGTAAACGATCGCGGGGGATTTTCTCAGAGTAACGCGGGACACACGGTCGGAGTTGGAGGCGCTGGCTAAGAGAGCCGCGTTGCTCGCCGCGCACGTCTCACTAGCTGTCGCCTACGACGCAATGCAATCTAAAATCACTCTTCACGAGGAACTTCGTTTTCGAGTTTTCCATGAAGATCAACTTTCCTGATTTTCATAACTAGATCAGGAGATGGGGCCAACCCAGGCATCCCATTAGCGTCAAAACATCGAGCGAGGCAGTCTAATCAATCAAAAAATTGCTTCAAATAGTGCTCTTGGCCCGCCCTTTGGGTAGATCACGGCTACTCAGAGTTCACGAAAATCATCACGTGGATTCGTTTTTTTATTTCAAAAGTTTGAAGCTGAAAAATCGTTTCCTCTAGTTGATTTCTCTTCATCCGCAGCAAACAGACACTCCGAAAAGGCGCCATTGCTAGTGCTCATCTTCGCCCTTTTTCTGGAACCGTTATCTCTCACTCATGCGAGCGTTCGGTGGGGCGCGTTGGCTACATTCTTTACTAAACTATGGGGACTAAACTACACAAAGCGGCAAAAATTAGAAAGCGGTTTTTTCTGCTTACGTTTCCTTTGAGAATCTACCGTATCGTCACCATAAAGCTACGATTCTGCAAGTGATTTAGTGGATATACGAAAAAATAGCCTGTGCTGGGCGACCGATACTGTGCTCTAGATAATATAGAGTTGGCACGGATCGGACTGATACTTTGCGATCTCTATTGAAGGTTGGTGCAAGCTAGGTGCCATATTTTCTAACGTACGTGCACCGAGTTTGAGCCAACCTTCACTAGGGAACTCGAAGTACATAATGTACAGCATATGAGTGCGATCCCTACCGACTGTATGTATAATCGGTGTTGCGGTTCCGCTAGCAAATGGGAGGAGTTGTCAAATTCGGCTGTTGAGAATCGCTTAGATACAGTGATTTCGGCTTAACGCTTACAACGGCTTTAGCGTTCAAGGAGAGGCATCACGAGTATAATTGTGTCTCTGTTGCCCAGCAGATACGCGGACAGCTGAGTCGGACTCGCGGTTTTCTCAAGATCTGGGAAGGAGTTGCTCTGCACAGCGACAGCGACCGGCTGTCGCGGAGCTCCCGTTCTTCAAACCTGTCGCATTCACAGTGCGCTGCACAGCGACAGGCTTCGGCACATTTGAAGTATGTCAGCCCTCCGGACACGACGCTGCGGCTGACGCGCCATAATTGTTCCTACGGCAACCGATGCCGCTGCTCCGATGCAGGTCCCGCGCGATTTGTACTAGATTTTATGCCTGTCGCTTATGACAGCGATCAAGTGTACCATGCACCTTAAACATGGTTAGCTGTCAAATACTGATCGCAACTTAATATGTACTTAGTACGTGAAACAGTGGACAGTACGTAGTTTCTCTTGTTTCACCACATTAATCATGTTTTTAGATTTTTATTGTTATTGATTGCTGTTTACGATTTACGATTTACGGTTTACGATTTATGGTGGTTTTGTCGTAATTACGTTTTACGATTTACGAAATTTGAAATTTCATTTACGCACACCCCTGGTGACCACTGCCTTCAGTTGTGTAGAAAGCGGGATAAATTCACATATTCGCTGTTTCAGCAGGGAATCATAGACCTGCTTTTGAGATTCAATGATCATGCACAATGCTGAAATCTGCGGCTCTACGCTGACTCACGCCATGGATCACCTATCATTTCCTAGCAGATGGTGAAATTTCTCCGAAAAAAGCATCATCTAATAGTCATCGATGCTGTACCCTTGAAGCATGCGAGGTGGATTGGTCATCTTTATTTTCTCTTTTGTATTTTGACTGCCAAATAGCCCGATGTTGTCATTTATTGTGGTATTTAGCATTTGAAGTACAATACCGCCGCTATCCAAGGGAAAAATGGGCGAAATGGGCAAAGTGGGCAACTAAAGCGTCTTTCGTCCACAACTCGCCTCAAAGTGCTCCGTTTTCGAATTCAAAAACGCCGAAATGTACAGCATGTCGTGGCCTAGTCGATCTTGTGAAAATATTTTGCGAAATTTGAGAGCAACTTCATTTTTCAAGGCGGAATACATTTCTATTTTGACCGTGCTAGAGATCGCGAAAGATTGTCTTTGCCTGAATGCGCTCGTTATCTTGTGATAACATTATCAAATCCATAACTATCTCCATCTTGAAAAAAAGCGTTTTCATTAGTGAATTCCAATTTTGTCTCACATAGTTAGATAGATTGTGGCACGGTGAACATTTTGGTCCTTTCGAAATTGAAAACGGAGCACTTTGAGGCGTATTGTGGTCGAAAGACGCTTTAGTTGCCCACTTTGAACATTTTTTCCCTTGGATAGCGGCGGTATTGTAGTTTTATATGGGTTTATAACAATTCGATGTCGCTTAGGCATTTTTCCTTCTACTGCTTTATAATGCAGAAAAAAGATGAATACAGCAAGTGAAACAACTGCAGTCAGCTACTTTTCGCCTTGTGAGAATATTTAAACTGAAGAGCGCATTCATGGTCTCATAGAGGACCAGTTCGAGAGAATGAATCCGAAGAAAATTTAAAAGAGGTTTTCCTCAATAAAAATCTATAATTAAGCACAGAATCTCCAAATAAAAGCAAAAATGTTCGAGCGACATAAAACTGTTATAAACTTACAAGAAATAATTCTAATTATCGAAGCTTAAATAGGTGGAACATCAGATGATTAAACAGTTAAAATATAACATTAGTTTCAACAGAAAACGAGTCTTCTCCTCACATTTTTAGAGAATAGGGGTGGGTGATGCTGAAGGATTTGCGTGGGAACTTGACCAATTTGGCACAATGCTATGTATCATATTGTTACCACGATCACAGCTGATAATTTTGTGAGGGGGGAACGTCGAACTGTTCCTTCGCCGCGCGCGGCACCATCCCTGCCGCTTACCCTCGAGATTTCCCAACGGTTCACACCAAATGGAATGATGGTGGGGGAACCGCCGAAAATCTCGACGCGGTGAGGTAGCACGCGAGTCGGCGAGGCCACAGACGGCCAGCGCGTTGCAGACGGTGTGGTGGGAGCCACGAGGACGCAGACACAGGACGCCGAGCCCCTCTTCCATGAAATGGTAATATACAGTATACCCTGCCTGTCAAACTCCGTTAGTTCAAAACGAAACCCCACCAAGGGCTACACCATTTGGTAGCCCTTGACACCAGGATCACGAATATCACCATAGTTTCGCTCAGACATGATTTTGAAGTGAGGTATAAGGAAAAGACGAAAAAGACGCTAAAACCCGACCTCGCGCGCCTTCTGACCAAATCCTACGAGCGGTATTGTACGTATCAACCCGGGTGCGTAGCCTTGTTCATGAGCCCCACTTAGTTGTAATATAACTCATAATTGATTTCATATGAGTTACTCGCAGACGGTCCTTTTTTGGCGCACCCATCGATCGTGGAGCCGCTACGAAACTGCCGCTGCGACTCGATAGTGCCACTTCGGTGCCTGTAGGAGCCGCAGCGGCACTATCGTCGAGCCGCGGCTGCAATTTCTACCAGAGTTATGCTCGCCAAGCGCCAGGTGACAGCAAAGTCTGACAAGTTTATAATTTGCCACCGGCACAAAATTCTCACGGAAGTGTAATAGTTTTTCTTTCAAGAGTTTTCCATGTTTACTGCCAGATACCGTGACATTTTGAGAACCGGTCGTGCTGTTTTCCTTCATTATAGTCCGTGTAGAGCCTCACCTACTGGCCCCTGAAGGAGGACGGTGCGCGAACAAAGACACACCGCTCTCCGTCTCTTTTATACCCTACCCTTTATCAATTGGGTATCATCAGTTTTGTTTACCGTGAGAATTTTGTGCTGGTGGCAATTTATCATCGTCTCAAAGTCTGGCAATCGTAAAAAAACTCAGCGCTTTTTTAGTTCTTCTGACACCTTCAAGAGCTACCCGCGTAAGAACTTGCGTTCTGTTGACAGGTCTCCGGAATTCAAGTGTAAAATGGAATTGATCGATGATGAAAACTGCAGGAAAATTTCTGCCTTTCTCGTGTGCATGGTACTGTGAAGATCGTGTTGACCGATTGGCTCTAGACACTCACTACCTCCTGATGTCATGCCGGAGCATTGCAAAGTGTTGGTTTCAGATGAAAACTTCAAGTAAGACGGGTTTTTGTGCTTATCAAAAAAACAATCTGCACATCAATAACTTTTGGAAAATGCTCCAGCATATCCTAAAACACTAGTGCCCGCTTCGAGTCAATCCGTCGTCATCTCAGAGAAATGAAAACAAGTTGCTTGTAACATATCTAAGCCGATGTAAGTTACTTGCGACATATCTCAGGTCATTTAAGTTACATTCAACAAATCGACGGGATACCGCGTGCAGTGCTTAAAACGGCCAAGAAGACATTTCTCTGAAAGTATACGACGCACTCTCGGGGTCAGGCCTAGGGCAGGCGTTGCTGCCGGTTCAGTTACCCAAGTTTGAGGTACTTGACCCCACACTAGCAGGAAAGGCAGCGCACAGCGTTTTTCTCATACCGTGTGGTCTGGAACACGTGGGAACGCGTCTTCTGCGTCGTGTGTCGCCTGGGCCAGTAGCAATCCCCCCGAAAGGTGGCAGCTACCGGCTGTCACTGCGTGGTGACTGGGTCAATCTCGTCTTGGCTATCAATATGGACGGGCCGGCATAGAATTGCACAGGCGGCGCTCAAGTTAATGACCATTGCAGTCAGCCACCTGGCAGCAGTTAGCGTTCTTTTGTGAGGTGGCTGACTGCAAGAAACGGATGGTGACTTCGCTCACCGCCGCAGAGGAAAGAGAAATAGCGCGCGGACGAAGAGGAGCTGGGTCGATACCGCGGTCATAGGGTCGAGCACGTCCAGTGGTGCTGACTTTCTAAAGCAAGTGCGCTCCAAGAAAGGGCAGTGGAGCGCTTGCGAACCGACCAATCCGCTGTCCACCTATCACCCACGCACAGCACGGTGGCCTATCTCGTTGTCTAGGTGGGCAAGGAAAAATTGCACCCGCCGGCTGGCGGCCATCCAGCTCCGCTGCCAGCTGATAGGAATTACAGGCGAAACGTTTGAAGGTTTTATTGATGTTTGAATGATTCCTGGCAAAGATTAGTGGGAGATTAACGTCAGATTGTACGTAACTGTCATGAATAAGTCTCGTTTATAGATTTCACGTGCTTTAGTCCTATGATAAGCTCAACTTCCAATTCCTAGAGGTTGCTGTGGCCATATTCAACCATTTTCAATTTTTTGTTTCAATATTCGCTCACCACAATTAAAATCAGATTTGCTTAGAAAGCCATCTAAGAAAGATGGCTGAAAAGCGGTTTCGTTTTTCAGCAAATGCATGAAACTTACGTGATCCGCGTGTACTAGTTACTAAATGCTGTATAATAGTTTTTTCAAGTGCGGCTTTTAACTAATTTCGTTTTCCTCTTTCACTTCAAGTTCACTTCTTTCTATGTTGACTGGGAAGCGTGAAACAGACTAAGGATAAAAATAGTTCATAATTTAAAAAAATCTTTGTACTTTTCGGTGCATTGTGACAAAAACACGAGGTTGACTCCACCAAAATCATACTACAAAGTATTGTGTATCGTGGCTCAGTGGTAAGAGATCATCCAACAAAAAAAAATTCAAAATCGTTTTTTAAATCTAACATTCTTTCGCTTTGATGATTTTCGCGAAAAATTCCGAAATCCCATCATTCAAGGTTGAAAACTTATTAAATCTGAAAGATAGACACATTTTCACGATCCCGAAACCCATATTTACTACTGCTAGTTCGATCAAAGTTACGATGAATACGAAGAACTGTGGAGGGAGTGTATGTAGAAAAACAGAAAGAGTCCCTCACACATGAACATGTGGCCTAGTGGTCCAAGACGCTGTGTTGGGCATCCGTGTCGTAGGATGGTGCGGTGCTGGTTCAAATACGTCGGATATTGAGAGTTTTGCATTCAACGCTACTCTTCAAGAATGGTTCTCGTTCTAAGGTGGCAACCATAGGAGGCATCTAGGGGTCACCGACCTCAGGTTGACTGCCTCTTTAAAGTCACCACATTGGGGGATTGCTACTGGCCCTGATTCGCGTGATGGCCACCCACGGTGAATATAAAAATGTAAGTTACATGTAACATAAGTGTAGCTAACTTACATGTAATATAAATGCAAGTTACTTGAGACATTCAAGTAACTTACATTTATATTACAAGTAGCTTGTTTTCATTTTTCTGAGATCACCTTCACATGTCCCCGAGAGTCTGTAACAGGAGTGTGCGTAACTGAATTTTTGTATTTTGTAAATCGCCACTCGTAATTCGTAACTGATAAGCAGTAATAAGCCCATACAGTCCTTACCCCCCTTTCATACTTCGAAAACGGCGAAAAAAATCGCAGAAATTCGCGAAAAAAAACGCTGAAATCCGCGATTTTTGTCGCTGATATTACGGATTTCCCTAGAAACAGGCTAATCGTGCGAGGACCATTTGACATCACGGGTAGGGACGCAGAGGGATCTTTGTAGTAATGAAGGGGATGAATTTCGTCAACTTTCTGAGAGAGGTTTGCACTCAGTAATTGCGCCTTCTCCTGTTTGGGAAGGTGAATGCTCCGTACAATGCGACAAGACTTGAGAAGTAGATTTCTGGCCAACGTACGGAGTGGATAGTGTTGCAAGGAGTGTGCAGGACTTAGGGGGAATGGTGCAGGACGTCATAGAAGGTGCGCAGGACTCCAGTGGGAGTGTTCAGGACGTCATAGAAAGTGTGCAGGGCGTCATAGGAAGTGTGCAGGACTTAAGCGGGAATGCGCAGGACTTCAGTGGGAGTGTGCGGGACTTTAGGGGGAGTGTGCAGGACGTGATAGAAAGTGTGCAGGACTCCAGCGGGAATGTGCAGGACTTCAGTGGGAGTGTGCGGGACTTTAGGGGGAGTGTGCAGGACGTCAGAGAAAGTGCGCAGGACATCAGTGGAGTGTGCAGGACTTTAGGGGGAGTGTGCAGGACGTGATTGAAAGTGGGCAGGACACCAGTGGGAGTGTGCAGGACGTGATAGAAAGTGTGCAGGACGTGATAGAAAGTGTGCAGGGTTTCAGTGGGAGTGTGCAGGACGTGATAGAAAGGGGGCAGGTCACCAGTGGGAGTGTGCGGGACGTGATAGAAAGTGTGCAGGACGTGATAGAAAGTGTGCAGGGTTTCAGTGGGAGTGTGCAGGACTTTAGGGGGAGTGTGCAGGACGTGATATAAAGTGGGCAGGACACCAGTGGGAGTGTGTAGGACGTGATAGAAAGTGTACAGGACATCAGTGGGAGTGTGCAGGGCGTGATAGAAAGTGTGCAGGACGTCATATAAATGATAGAAATTGTGCAGGACATCAGTGGGAGTGTGCAGGACGCGATAGAAAGTGTTCAGGACACCAGTGGGAGTGTGCAGGACGTCAGAGAAAGTGCGCAGGACATCAGTGGGAGTGTGCAGGACTTTAGAAGGAGTGTGCAGGACGTGATAGAAAGTGGGCAGGACACCAGTGGGAGTGTGCAGGACGTGATAGAAAGTGTGCAAAACGTGATAGAAAGTGGGCAGGACACCAGTGGGAGTGTGCAGGACGTGATAGAAAGTGTGCAGGACGTGATAGAAAGTGGGCAGGACACCAGTGGGAGTGTGCAGGACGTGACAGAAAGTGTACAGGACACCAGTGGGAGTGTGCAGGGCGTGATAGAAAGTGTGCAGGACGTCATATAAATGATAGAAATTGTGCAGGACACCAGTGGGAGTGTGCAGGACGTGATAGAAAGTGTTCAGGACACCAGTGGGAGTGTGCAGGACTTCAGTGGGAATGTGCAGGACACCAGTGGGAGTGTGCAGGACTTTAGGGGGAGTGTGCAGGACGTGATAGAAAGTGTGCAGGGTTTCAGTGGGAGTGTGCAGGACACCAGTGGGAGTGTGCAGGACTTTAGGGGG
This sequence comes from Aplectana chamaeleonis, assembly GCA_029168955.1. NCBI lineage: Eukaryota > Metazoa > Nematoda > Chromadorea > Rhabditida > Cosmocercidae > Aplectana > Aplectana chamaeleonis. The sequence continues at coordinate 275,814 of JAPDOI010000506.1, forward strand.
AGTGTGCAGGACGTGATAGAAAGTGTGCAGGGTTTCAGTGGGAGTGTGCAGGACTTTAGGGGGAGTGTGCAGGACGTGATAGAAAGTGGGCAGGACACCAGTGGGAGTGTGCAGGACGTGATAGAAAGTGTACAGGACACCAGTGGGAGTGTGCAGGGCGTGACACAAAGTGTGCAGGACATCATATAAATGATAGAAATTGTGCAGGACACCAGTGGGAGTGTGCAGGACGTGATAGAAAGTGTTCAGGACACCAGTGGGAGTGTGCAGGGCGTGATAGAAAGTGTGCAGGACGTGATAGAAAGTGTGCAGGGTTTCAGTGGGAGTGTGCAGGACTTTAGGGGGAGTGTGCAGGACGTGATAGAAAGTGGGCAGGACACCAGTGGGAGTGTGCAGATGAACAGCTACACGAACCTGAATAACACGCCGCACGCCTTCCTGCTGCGGGCTGTCCAGTAAATCCAGCGGACTTGTGCACACTCTCCGAGCTGTCCTGTACGAGTATTGGGATGACAACATCATTTTTGCTAGATTCTAGAACCGGGCATTGCATTTGTCCATCTACAGTCTGTATACATCGCACTGATACTGGCACGGATCGCACTGATGTGTTATAATATACGTGCACCGAATTTGCGCCATAGCGCAATAAGAATCGCGAAGTACGAGTGCGATCCGTGCCCAGTGTATAGTGGAGTCCACCAAGAGTGTCTCATTTACTTATGAATAAGAAGCGGTCGGCTGGGGATCAATGTTCATGAATCCCATACCGGCACGCTCGATACCGATTGTGCGAGAGCGGTTGTGCTGCAATGAGTTTCATGTTTATTGATCTCCAATCGACCGCTTCTCATTGATAAGTAAGTGAGACATTCTTGGTGGACTTCACTATAGATGGACAAATGCAATGCCCGGTCCGAGAATCCAAAAATATGATGTTGTTATCCCAATACTCGTACAGGACAGCTTGGAGGGTGTGCAGAAGTTTGATGCCGATGCGCAGCACCAGACAGCACGCAGCAGAAAGGCGTGCAGGTTGTTGTCAGATTTCTGTTTCTGCCCATCTTCGCACTTCCACTGAAGTCCTGTGCACTTTCTATCACGTCCTGCGAATTCCCACTGATGTCCTGCACACTTTATGTGGCGTCCTGCACACTCTCACTGATGTCCTGCGCACTTTCTATGACGAAGTACTTTGTGGGGGTTGGCGGGGCTTTGAGTCCATCGCGTAAAACGTCACGGAAAGTGCGCGGAACTTCGGAACTGACGCTTACAACATGTGCGAGGCTCAGGAACAATCAAGAAGTACTTATAAAAAGTGGGGGGAGCTTCGGGTCCATTGCGTAAAACGACACGGTGTTCTATGCCTTTAACAGCCCTTGGCCCCCTGCTCAACAGCTTACCGGGACGGCCCCGCGTAGAGCTGCTTGTTCGCCAGCGGTGACTCATTCTGGGCGGAACGACGTCCTGTAGACAACGGCGAACGTCTGAGTTGGTACCAAAAGGGGGATAAAAGCACTGGCACGAAAGTCGGCTACCCAGCGAGTCACTGCATTGATCCGAAACGCATTCAAGCCTCTACGATCCCCAAATCGAATGCGAGGCGCATCCCAATAGGGATCGGAAACGCTGTGTCCCCATCTTGAACTTTGCTTAGTTGTTGAACGAATCCTCTGTAAAGACCCTAGCTCTGTAAGTGCACAAATCCCTAGTCCCAAAACAATAGAGACATGAGGTGAGCTTAAAGGCACAGTCCAACCTCAGAATCGATTTTTCGTTTCCCTGCCTAACTCGGAGCAAATTTCACGCTGATCACAATGGTGTCCCCAGAATCGCTCAAAACTCACAACGAACGAAGTTACGGCTCCTCAAAAAATTCGATTCTGAACGGCTAGAAGTTCGCGGACGAGTTGTCTCGAGCCTGTATTTTCTCGTTATTCGCAGCCATCTTTCTGAAGCAGGCCACAATATAAAGCCAGACCGAAAACAAAAGGAAGAACATAGATTTTGAAAAAAATCAATCGCGCGTCTCTTCCCTATTGAGGTCGGAAACCTGGCAGTGGGCGTTACCCATTTTTTCTTTCAAGGGGGCGTGGCCGACTTTTTCCTAGCTTTTTCTCGCTTATTTGAGCGAATTGAGATTTCGCGCTTGGCAGGGTTGCTATAGACGGCGACTGGACCATAATATCAAAAATTACCTCTGAGGTTGGACTGTGCCTTTAAAGGCAAAGCTCACGATGATTTTCGTTCTCGAGTTTTCCACTCAAAACAATGCGTTGGCCACCAAGTGTCACCAAAATTACGAAGAAAACGCACTAAAACGTCTTATTTTAGTGGCATTATTCTCTGGCCTGGACTAGTTGTCCGATTGGATGAACATGTTCACTGTGGTTGTCACCGATGTAGAATGGTGTTAGTCGAAAATGGAAGAATATTTTAGGCAAAACAGTCCAAAGGAATGAACAGAGAAACAGAGAGTAGCGAATTCCAAAAGACGGGTCCACAAAAGATTTCATTGTCACAGCGAACAGTTCCAGTGAGAGTAAAAAGGTGGAGTAAGAGTAGAGGATTTGGTGCTCTTCTGGGGCGTTTTTCTCGATTTATTCGTCATTTCAGTTCTACCCGGGGGCCAAACGATCGATTTAGCCATTAATCTCAAAATTGAAGATTATCGCGAACCCTGCCTTTAAAGGCACAGTCCAACCTTAAAATTATTTTTCTGTTTTCCTGGTTATGTTGAAAACGGCTCCACGCTGATTCCAATAATGTCTCTGAAATCGTACAAGACCCTCTACGAACGGAGTTACGGCTCTTCAAAAATTGAGCTACGGAAGCATGGTGGACGAGTTGTCCGTGGCTTGTAACTTCGGTCATTTGCAACCGATGCATGCGAGCCGACCTGGATGGATAGAGAGGCTGAGAATGAAGGGAAGAACGGGGCTATTGATCGGAAATCGTCGCTCATATCGCCACTGTTGAGCTCGGAAGATCGTAAAAGGGGCGTGCCAAAGTGGCTTCCGGATGTGGGCGCCCCAGGGTGGCTTCCTCCTATATCTCGCTTGTACGGAGGAATTGAGAGCTCGCACTTGGCAGGTGCTATACAGGGTGGGTCTACTTCACAACTACATGGAAATATCAGATTTTGTGCTCGAGCTTGGACTGTGCCTTTAACAAGGTGACTTGTGAGTCAATCGGTAACTTTTTTTCGGCGCGCTGTATGGTACTTTAGAAATGCCATAACACTGTGAAGCCCTGCGGGATGGTGCTTTCAGGTTAACAGCAACAGAACAGCAACAACTATGCAAACAAACACCAAAATTCTGTGAACTGAATTAGTTTTCCCCTGTTTTTCCTTTTGAAAATATGCCATTCGAATATTAGAAAATTGATTGACCGAATGGTTCGTTTATTCGAAAACTCGAAGAGCGGATTGTTCAAATTATTCGTTTATTCGAATAATCAAGAAATGAATTATTCGAATATATTCGTTTGTTCGAATAATCGAAAAAGATTATTCGATGTAACACTCTAGTGGATAGCCACCGCAAAGTACCAATGGGAGCGTCACCTATTTCGCGTCATCTATTTTTTAAATTGGAGTCTTCATGTCACGGAGCGGCGCTTGCATCTTCGCTGCAGCCGATCCGTGTCTGCCCCACGACTCCACCGCGTCTACCCAGTCACAGCTCCTCGCCTCCCCTGCTACTGCCCGCGACCCCTCCGCAGGGTACTGCGCGGGTGTGGGCCCCCACAGGGGGGGTCTAAGCTCCGGAGGGGTGGAAGCGGGGGGTCTGATCTCTGAACGAACACCAATTGAACCAACGTGTTTGTGAGTGAAAACCGCCAGGAGCAGTTTTTCACGTTTTCACGTTTCACGCATTTCAAATATAGATAGCGATTTGACTAAAAAGGTGATTTAAGTGATTTACGAGTTGCGGAGTTTATTTAGGAAGTCTAGGGGGAGGTAAAGGTCTTTTCAGAATATAATTCAAGACATATGAATCCTCCATTTAAGAAGTTCAAAGCAATTTGACCACTAAATGCAAAACGATTACTGCAAATGATTCCGATGAGTCACGAGAGTTGATATTTGAGTTGAGCGGGGTCAATTCACCCTATGAGGGGTCTGCAGAGTTGCAGAGACCGGCGAGTGGTCGCCGAGCGTCAGCCTTGACGCTGCGACAAAGAGATTTCGAAAAATTAAAAAAAAAATTATCGTCGCTGCGTCGGTTGTCGCTCGCTGGCAGTGATGTAGGGCCGTCGCGGCGTCACTACACTCTGCGGTGCCCCCTTGTCGTCGTTCACGCAGCGTCGGTCGCCTTCGTCACCCAATGTAATCGATATTGTATCACCCAGTGCTGTTCGTCGCTGCGAGCAACGCCGCGACTTCAACTCTGCGGACCCCTATATACTCACTTTCACCATCACTATACGCGATCACACCTTTCTCAGGTGTGGTCCTGCTCGAAGTCGTCAATTTTGAGAACTAGGTGTCATGTGAGTAGGATATTTCAGTCCAGCGTGGTCTATTTACTATGGTTACGAACTTTCATCATCTCAGAGTAACGCCGAAGACTGTTACATAGAGAGCGGGAGACGATGAAAAAAAAACGGCGAAGTCCACGAACATAAATTTGTGTTTCAAGAACTGCAGTAACTTAAGTTCTAGACAAGGTACCCGGAGAAATCCTGGCTTAAAGAAACTGCGCTCTGAACCCTACCGTTTAAGACCACCCGCACCCCTGGAGAAGGCCTTTGAAGAAAATTTTCCTGGTGTGGGTTCTGCAACATTTTTCGCGTTTTCTCAGTACTTAGGTGTGGGCCCAGCTGTGGGCCCTCAGTGCATTTTGAAGAAGAACCCACACCTAGTTAATTTTCTTCAAAGGCTTTCTCCAGGGGTGTGGAAATTTTGAAACGATAGAGCATTAAGTCTAATTTCTTAAAGCCAGGATTTTTTCAAATAACTAGTTCAGCACTTAACTTATGACCTTCCAAAAACCTACTTTTTTAAAGACAGCCGCTTTTTTCATCGTCTCACGCTATTATGTAGCGGTCTTCGGCATTCATCTGAGATATTCAAAGCAAGTCTTAAAGGCACAGAACACCCAAAAAATTAATTTTCAGATTTCATGCTTATCTTGGAGAGAGTCACACGATGATCACAGTGGTATCTCTGAAATCGTCAATGACCCCCTTTGAGCAGAGTTATGGCTCTTCAAAAATGCCTGTATTTTGAGGGTAAAAAAATTGGTGGACGAGTTGTCTCAGGCCTGCATTTCTCTTCATTCGAAATCGTTGCGTAAGAGAAATCCAGGATAAGGAAACAGTCCGGTAATGGACTGAAGAACGACGACTTGTTGGAATTCATCCACCCATCGAGCCGCTATCGAGTTCGAAAATCTGTTTGGGGGTCGGGCCTGTGGTGGTCGCTTATATCTCGTTTATTTGGAGGAAATGAGATCTGAAAACTGGCACGTGTTATACAGGAGGGGTCTTCTACACAATTAAATGAAAATCTCAAAATTCATATCTGAGGGTGTACTGTGCCTTTAAGTGTAAATAGACCACGCTGGACTCAAATATCCTACTCTCGTGACTCTTAGTTCTCGAAATTGTCGACTTCCGGAGGACCACACCTGAGAAAGGCGTGATCCCGTGTACTGTAGCGCCCGGCTTGAAACCGTTTGGGGGAGGGGCACTCAGGATTCAGTTGGAGAAAGAATGATAACGCTTTCAGAAGTCGAAGTATTTTCTCGGAGTCTCCATGAAAACAATGACCGGTAACACTATCAGGCATAAGATCTCAGCCAAAAACTTCATTTTCATGGATGAATCATTTCATTTTCTCGAGTGTCCCCCCCCCTCCCCCAAACGGTTCCACAACGTAGCGCTCTTCAGCGTCTATCTTAGACGGTGAAAGTCGGTATACTATGTAAATCAATCACGCTTGACTCAAATATCCTACTCTCGTGACTCGTAAAAGAATATGGACTCCCGGCGAGATCGAACCCTTTCTTAAACATCCGCATTTTATTACAAAGCACAAGCTGTTACCAGTTACTTATATTTTAGCACTTTCAGCTCCTTTCTAAATGAATGCAGTAGGCACTGTCCTGTGCTCTCGTCCTCTCAAACATCCTTTTTTTTTGCAAAGCATTGGCACCGAGCTGTCAATTTTGGTTTTTTAACCATTTGACAATTTTAAGCTTACCATTTGAATACGACAAGAGAAATTTTACTGCATTGAAACGTTAGAGGTATGTCAACCTGCTGGATAAACTGCTTGAACTCATCAGATCTTGGTGAGGGTGGGAAAAACGGTCAACAATTGACCTACTAAGGTTCCTGGGGGGGTCTGAGCAACATTGCCATAAGAGGCGGGAGGGGTCTGAGCAAAACTGGCCGGCCCACACTTCGTGCAGTACCATGTCCCTCCGGCTCGGAAGCCGGCACCGAGCCGATGGGGTCTTGGGGCAGTCACAGGAGAGTCGCGGCGAAATTTCTCAGAGTATTTGCGGTTACTTTGTAAGTCGCCCCGCGTAGAAACTGCGTCAATAAACCTCCCTTTTGACGCTGCAACAATGTTTTTACCACACCTGCGAGCAATGAGCTTGCAGCCCTATCTTATTACGTGTCGGACGCCGTTGCCTGGAAACTGTAAAAGGCTGTTTAAGTACCATCGACACGATTCACAGTTCTACCTTTTTTCCCTAAGGTGGACAAAGATGTTTTGGTTTGCTGTGCAAAAACCTGAAACCTTTTCAATGTGAATTCGGCATCCGAACGAAGAACCGAGGCAGCCGCACCCTTTTCCGCTGCATTTTCATATCTAGTTATAGTTTGGTTTGTTTTAGGCAATAGACGTCAGTATCACGCAACCATTCACACTGAACGTAGAATTTCGCTTTCTTCATGGGTGAGACAATCCATGGGCTGAATGGCGTTATTACGTTCACCAAGGAGACGCCGACGTGGTTTCCATCTGACATTCCTAGACTGAAAACAAGGAAAGGACAAAATTCACGCGGCTGAAATTGCGTAGTTCTAATCTCTCAATGTGGAAACGTGGAATCATTTTCGAAATTTATGAAGAAACTTCGCTGACCGGCTTTATTTAGTAACGAATCGTCACCATTTCATAAGTGAATGGAAAGGCCATAATGGGCTTATCATTGTCAAGAGTGAAAGAGAACTAGTGCAACATAAGGTTTTTGTTTGAATCTAAAACTCTAGCATGGGGCAAATGTATGGTCGATCACTGGATGGAGGGTAGCCGCGACGAACACACGTGGCACGCACGGAAGCAAGGAGGTAATGATAGTCATGAACATCGATCAAGAGATGCTACGTTAGATCGCTGCGCAGCGGCTACCCCTCCCCTCCTACAGTGATCGACGATACAACACTGAAAAAAGTCAGAAAAGCGGACAGCATAAAACAGCATCGCAAAAACACCTACAGACGGCTCTCCGAAAGATTAATTCGTTACAGAGAACTGTCATACTCATCTCCTCTGGTTGATGGAGGTTGTGAAGTTGGGCAAAGTAAGCTGGATAAAGCAAGCGTCTCCGCTAGAAGACAATGAAAAACTCCCTGGTCATGCTCACATGGGCCTTCCACCCGATTATTGAGAGCGCTTCTGGAGCAGTAACTCTAGGCGGAGATCATTCGCTATGAGTGGCTGGTTCAGTGCCCAGTTTTAGGCTTGTTAGTTGACTGGAAGTTTTCTTCCAGTAGTCATGGCTTCCAGATTTTATAGGAGATGATCTTCATCGAATAGAAGTGTCTCTTGGGTCAGCCTTTTTCTGAAATAGTCCCTGCGTTGATATTCTCCTTTATTGGCTCTATAGCAACGAAGCGGTAAAGAATCAAAGGTTTTCGGTAATTTTCTCATAAAAATATTCTTGCATCCGCAAAATACTAAGTGTGATGTGCGAATCTAGGCAAAATCCTTGGATTGAAACTATTGGGGGGGGCAGTCGAGGAAATCAAATGATTCATCCATGAGAATGGAAATTTGGGCTGATATCATATGCCTGAAAGCGTTATCAGTCATTGTTTCCGTGGAGACTCCATGGAAATACTTCGACTTCTGAAAGCGGTATCATTCATTCTCCAACTGAATTCTGAGTCCCCTTCCTCCCAAATAGTTTCATACCGAATCCTTGACGTTGTTCAAAAGGTAGCGTAGGCGTCGCGTGAGCGGAACACTCGGATTAGGGCCGTATAGGGCTCGTTCGTACTCGTTCTTAGCCGTTTTTTTTTCAACGTTTATGGGTAAATACATAGGGCTGACTTTATCGTGGATCACCTTTATAGGTGTTCACGATGAAAAAACCGGCGATTTTTTTTGCAGAGAACTGACGGTGTAGTGGAGAGTTAGCCAGTCGCAAAGAAAAAGCGCGAAAAAGCCGCCTACATAGAAGTGCCCAAACGAGGCACCCCCTAAATCCGGACACTCCACCCTTTTCCGGAGACCGCGCCCCGCACACTATTCCATTCTGAACACGTAAACAGCCGGTCAGCAAAAGAAATGACTTTAAAAAGTCGGTTGATAAGATTTGCTAACGTAAGCATATTTAAAGGCAGCGTCCGCGCAGAAAACCACTTGGTTTTTTCTTCTCAATCCAATGTTTGAACCAATCGGATATAGTTACCCAAAGCTTGAGACCTCAATGCTGCGTATTCATGATGCTATAGCCTTTCGAAAACCGTTCCGTGGTCTGAAAAGGCGTTTTCCCGGTCGATCATCTAGCACGAGGAGCAGAAGCGCCACAACAGGCCCCGGCAAATGCAAAATTCCATATTCTTTATTTCGAGAAATTCTCGCGTTCAAACGTGTGTATCGGAAGCTTCCTATTTTTATAGGATTCCTGACACTAAAAAGGCTAAAAGAAATAATCAATTTAAGAAGTTACAGGGGCTAAACCCTTTCAGACGTGCAGCATTTCCGTCATTTGTGTATTACACAAGACGCACCGGACAACGCGTTGAAAAAAGGAAGGTGAATGCTCCGGGATTTTTCTCCGGAATTTGAGTGTTTTGGGTGGCATTTTTGCGATATATCACAACCTGGTAAGGCTACCTGTTCCAAATAGTGGAAAACTTCTCTTAGAGAACTGGCCGCAATCGCCCCGCAATCGTGCCTCTGCGGCCCCGGCCGGAGCCGCAGAGGCACGATTGCGGTACGACTGCGGGACGATTGCAGGCAGCCACGACCTTGCCGCAATAGCCCCGCAATCGTCCCTCAATAGCGCTTTCGTCTCAGCCTAGGCGCTCCTGCTGAGCCTATAATTTTGTTTCCAAGCCATTTCTGCTATCACCAAGTCATTATTGGCCACGTCTTCTTGATTCTTACACAATCTCTACTGAATAAAGTATCTTCCCGTGGCCCATAGATTTAATCCATTTTCAGTAGCATTATCCACACACTGGACGCCGAAGAATCGGCTTCCTGAACCACAAATACCCTCTATAAAACGTCGTAATTCACATCATTGGAGGCGCGAGCGGTGCGCGCGACGTTTCGGCCTCCGTCTGCCCTACGCTCTCTCACTGTCTCTAACCTCCGCTCCGCACCAACACGTGTAGGAATCAAGTGAATTTCACCGTTTTATAGCCTGTACGTGCTATGTAGACTCTGTTTCATCCCAAGTGAACTCATGTTTTCGGTTATCACAGCGCGGAGCGGTGGCTTTTTCGTCAAAACCTCCTCATCACTAGTTATATTTCACCGAGGCCCACCGCTTCGCTGCTATTGATAATCGAAATCAACAGGTCACTACGGCTGTACCAGAGCTTAGTTACGTTGGCACTATAGTTTTCGAGAAAGCACAGTTAGACTCTGTTTCATTCCAAGTGAACTCATGTTTTCGGTTATCACGGCGCGGAGCGGTGGCTTTTTCGTCAAAACCTCCTCATCACTAGTTATACTTCACCGAGGCCCACCGCTTCGCTGCTGGTGATAATCGAAATCAACAGGTCACTACGGCTGTACCAGAGCTTAGTTACGTTGGCACTATAGTTTTCGAGAAAGCACAGTTAGACTCTGTTTCCTTCCAAGTGAACTCATGTTTTCGGTTATCACGGCGCGGAGCGGTGGCTTTTTCGTCAAAACCTCCTCATCACTAGTTATACTTCACCGAGGCCCACCGCTTCGCTGCTGGTGATAATCGAAATCAACAGGTCATTACGGCTGTACCAGAGCTTACATGGTATTACATGCAGCTAATTGCCCCTACATATCTCTTCTCCGATGAACTTGTTGCTATTTTGAAAGTCTATTTACTTTTGGTGTGGAACGATTAGACTCAATTTTTGTCACAGTAGAATTAATATTTTTTTACTTCCACAGAGTAATTCCGGTCTATCCGAATGAGACTGCTCGCCCACGCGGCCGGTGGGCTCGTTGACCGGCCGCCGCGAAGGTATTTTTGGATTCGTGAATAGATTACCACGAATATCAGACAAATTGGGAAAAATATTCCAGTTAGCTGTATCTCATTCGTTGGTCAGCTCGTCTGAAAAATGCCTTCGTGAGGCCTATGTAGTGCATACTTCCCGCAACGAGCGACGCGGCATAATCCTTGTCATCTATATCGACCGAAAATCTATGTTGCTGATATGCACTGTTGCGATCGCGCAACGCGGGAAGCAGTGTTGGAACGAATATTTTTTTTGAATATTCGAATAATCCACTTCTCTGAATATTCGATTATTCGAATGAACCAAATATTCCACTTCTTTGAATATGCGATTATTCGAATAAACGAGTATTCCACTTCTTTGGATATTCGATTGTTCGAATAAACGAATATTTCACTTCTTTAAATATTCGATTATTCAAATAACCCGAATAATCCTCTTCTTTGAATATTGGAATACTCGAATATTTGGGCGACACTCAATTGCGTACTATCCCATTCAATCCACTCAGGAAATGTGGGGCGTCAACAACAGGTGGATAAGTTGTCATCTCATAAGCTGCACCCTCTTGACAACTCAAATCGCCCGCATTGTCAGCCTAAGTTTTGCCCGTTACCCAGCGACGTCCCCTGTTGTCGGGCTGTTGACATTTTGACGTGTCGCGTTCAACCGCCTATTTACTTATCAAAGAGCACTTAGATGGTAAAGGAAGGTCGCGTAGTTACACTGCACTGGGGACCCATCGAATTAATTGCCACCAGAGGGAAGAGTTTGAGGTGCGAGTGGAGATAATGGCGCGAGAGGCTATGACAAGTGCGCGAAAAGCTCTCGAGGCCCTTTGGATCCATGCGAGAGACCCCAAGGTCAACCGGAAGGACGAGGGCCTATATATAACCCGGGAACTCCAGCCATATATCAGACTTGCCTTCTGATTTTGGCCCGAATTTCTGTTCCATCGGTGCCCCACGTTACTTCTACTGATCCATGATCGCTTGAGGACTTGATAAGGTGCGATACATTGCCTACTTTTCTCCTGCTTATTAGTTTGAAAATTTAGAAGTCGATTTTCTGTAGAGAGTTCACCGCTACGGCGTTTGATCGTGTATTTTCATTAACGGATTTTGCTCTTTCAGACTCTGAAGAAGGCGAAACCGCCGAAACTTCAGTCGATTAAAGTCGGTTACTACCTCGTGCCAAGCTGTATTCAACTTCAACAATATTATACTAATGCCGAGGTTCAACGAGAGTCGTACATGGCAACTGCTTCGAAATGTACCAGCTGAGTTCCAACGACTCGTCCAGCAAGCATTGTCTCTGAGACAAAAGATCGTGTCAACGAGACAATCAATCCACTTCCTCTCCCGATGCCTGAGCCACAACGTCATACCGAAGTTCATCACAAAGAAGAAACTGCGTGACTTATGCGGAAGGCCGGCAAACGATCCGAAGATACGAAAAATCGAGCTGCAACTTCTCCGAATCGCTCTACGCGATAAGAAAGATCATTTGTTCATTATGCTGAATAAGTGCAGTTCGAAAGAACAAAATTGTATAACGTTTTTGGAGGTTCGTCTTTGGGGGAGCATAGTGGGGGAGTCAAAATCTATTTGTGATCATATGCGGTCTAAGGTCAAGGCATCTCTACAAAAGAAATTCGATGACCTTCTGTGTACAGCTCATGGCCAGGAGAATGGGCGTTCTAGTGTTGAATCGGATCAAGGTCCTAGCCATCAAACAGTCAGTAGTGCACCGATGTCGGAAATTCCTAGAGTTACCGTGTTGGGCAATGCCTCCCTCTCCGAAAATGCACTCGCAGTCTTGAAACTGGGTCCTAGCTTTTCTCCGTCTCAGAGCATTTCCACTCATGTCATGCGTAAAGTCGTCTGCGGTCTCCACGAGCTCCAAGATCGCCTCCGTTGGAAGGCTAAGATCGAAGGTGGGCAAGTCAGTGCAGCGCAAACTCGGGCATTTCCTACCATCCCCTTCCCACAAACGTATTTCAAACAACAGGAACCCAATATTGGCGTCGATACCAACTTCCGCATCTTTGCCGACGAAGTTTTCCGGGTTTTTAGGCGCTTTCAAGCGGGAAAAATCCCCAAAAACACAGGCCATCTGCAAATTGCGGGCCTAAAATAGGTGCGCTAAATTATAGGCGCCAATAATATCCGTTTATCCGTCAGCGACAAAGGTGGAGAGTTTGTTGTAATCCCTCATGAGATGGACGTGGCAATAACCGAAAACCATCTTTCGGATGCGTCCATTTACCGCCCATCCTCGGAAAAAGAGTTTAGATCGCAGTATCGCAGGCTTAATAGGTTATGGGTTGCGGAGGCGAAATTGGCAGGTCTAGCTCAAGCAATAATTACACGCTTGGAAATTGAGACCCCAACGTGTCCCGTTTTGTACTTGCTCATCAAAACTCATAAATTTGGGGCGTTGGAGGACCTAACTCTAATCGACCCGGCCGCAGTCAAAGTTAGACCCATCATCAGCTGTGTGGGTGGTCCCACGGACCGAATCGCATGGTTTCTCAGCTCAGTACTCAGCCAACTCTTACCTTTCGTTCCGGCTCACCTGCCTAATACGCAAACTTTTCTTGACCGCCTGCGCTCCACACAACTAAGCAGCAGTTGTGCATGGGAATCTTTCGACGTCACATCGCTTTACACCAATGTTAGCAACAACTCCGCTATGCAGGCAGTTTTCGAGCTCCTAAACGAGCATCAAAGCAGCGTTGCTATGTATGGGCTTTCTGTGCGCAGCGCTATGGTTCTCCTAAAAGAGTGCCTCAGTTGCAATATTTTCAAGTGGGCGGGTAACTATTTTTCTCAATTGCGGGGACTGGCTATGGGGCAGCGGCTGGCACCAACGCTCGCCATCGCCTTTATGGCAAAGGTCGAAACACCTGTGCTCGAAACCCTCCCCTTATTTTATAGTCGTTACATTGACGACTGTTTCATAATTTGTTCGACGCAACAGGAGATGGACCACTGTTTCGACCTTATGAACACCCAGTCCGAACACATCAAACTAACTCGCGAAAAACCTTGCGATACCTGGTTGCCTTTCTTAAATGTTCAGGTTCAACTTTTGGGGGATAGGAAAATCACAAAATGGTATCGCAAACCCTCAAATAAGAACATATTAATCCACTGGCAGTCTGCCCACCCCATACAAACTAAAAGGGCAGTTGTCCGGAATATGTTTGTCCGGAATATGTTCCGCACCGCAGTAAATGTGTGTTCGGGCGAACAAGAGCGACAGGAATCCAAAAGACTTGCTGGCCAAATTGCAATTTCTAAAGGATATGAAGCTCACCCAACAAGGTTCAGACCCGGGCGCGTGCAGGGACTAAATAGACCACCCAGCGATAAAATTTCCTTCATGATACCATTCATCTCGGATGAGGTCAGCAGCGCCGTCAAAAAGTGCTTGCGAAGAGCGGGGTTGGAAAACTCAGTGGCGTTGGTGGATATCCCACCCAATAATTTGAAACGTCAGCTGATCAGAAATCGCCTATATGATCGCGCCTGCGTGACCCCACAATGCGTAATTTGCCCTCAGGGCAGGGAAGGTGATTGTGCTGCTACAGGTGTCATCTATGTCATCACATGCCAGAGCTGCGGTGAGGAATACATCGGAGAGACAGCTCGACCACTGCATGTGCGTATCAAAGAGCACTTAGTTGGTAAGGGAAGGTCGCGTAGTTACACTGCACTGGGGACCCATCGAAATAATTGCCACCAGGGGGAAGATTTTGAGGTGCGAGTGGAGATACTGGCGCGAGAGGCTATGACAGGTGCGCGAAAAGCTCTCGAGGCCTTTTGGATCCATGCGAGAGACCCCAAGGTCAACCGGAAGGACGAGGGCCTATATATAACCCGGGAACTCCAGCCATATATCAGACTTGCCTTCTGATTTTGGGCCGAATTTCTGTTCCATCGGTGCCCCACGTTACTCCTACTGATCCATGATCGCTTGAGGACTTGATAAGGTGCGATACATTGCCTACTTTTCTCCTGCTTATTAGTTTGAAAATTTGGAAGTCGATTTTCTGTAGAGAGTTTACCGCTACGGCGTTTGATCGTGTATTTTCATTAACGGATTTTGCTCTTTCAGACTCTGAAGAAGGCGAAACCGCCGAAACGTCAGTCGATTAAAGTCGGTTACTACCTCGTGCCAAGCTGTATTCAACTTCAACAATATTATACTAATGCCGAGGTTCAACGAGAGTCGTACATGGCAAATGCTGCTACACGTCTGAGGAGTTGGCCCCGCCCCTATATCTGCCCGCCCCCTTTATTTGCGTCCTCCTGAACAGAGGTGCTGGGCCATTTCCACCGTCAGCAACGTTTGTGGTTTACCTATTGTACCTATAGTACCACCCACAAGTGTCGCCGATGGTGGGTGTAGCGTGGGTGTAGTCGTGAAGCGTCATTGTGGGTCGTTTTTGACGCTTCAGAATGCGTAGGCGTTGTATTCTGAGCCATACCATTCAATTTCCGTAGTTAGTATCTCAACCACGTTTACGAGCGTGTACTCTGGGTTTTAGCCAAGAAATGGCCTCGAAATAGCCGCAAAATGTCTGTTTACCGAGTAATAGACGCTAAATGATGCTAGCCACGAAATAGGGGAAAACCACCCTCACTGCCAGGTCCATGATGTCATTTAAACGGGGAATGGCTAAAATTTTACTGAAGTCTTAGATATGTTTGTAATTCGTATTTTTTTCTGAATTTTTGCGACCTTTTCTAGCGTCTGTCTTATACGACGTACTCGAATGAATGAATGAACTTTTTGAAACCAGCAGCTTGGGGCGTGGTACTGCAAAGTTTTACTATAGATGCACAAGGGATACTGACAATACGTTTCGTTTCCGCAGATCCGACCTACACTTTGTACACTTCGCTTGTGAGATGGTCATTCTTTTTCAAAATCCGATTTAAAGGCAGTGATCACGATGAGAAAATTGCCCGTTTTTTGCAGGAAAGTAAGCTTTGGGTTCATCTGAGAATAGTAGGGACGGAAGTAACTCAAAAAACGGCCAGAAATCGTGTGAAAATCTCGTGCACCAGTTGACCCATTGGATCACCCCGCCCAAGCCATATGGCAGTTGTCCATAGTTTCTAGTACCAAAGGAACTGTTGCCGAATTTTCGAATACTATTTATTCCGGGAAATTGTAAGATCCAAGCATGAGCATCCAACTTTCTTATTTTTTCAAGAGTTTCTGGTACACGAAACAGAAAGCAAAGCCACTTACTAACAATTTCAAAGCTCAAAACAATTTGCCACGTTTGGTTTAACGTTTTGTCCGTAGTGCGCAAAACACACCAACAGGCGTAAATAAATAATAAATGGGTTTTTTCAAAGAAGTTTTTTATTCGGCTCTCAAAAGTTCTATAGAGACGTTTCCCAATTATCCTTTACATCGACAACTTGCCCACTGAAAACATAGAAAACTAGAATACGGCTTTCCTTCGTGCACACAGCCTCTAAAAAGTTTTCAAAAAAAATCCGCTTATCCCTGAAAGCACACGCGAGAGAACTATGGGTCCTCGGCTTGGCACAGAATGCGCATATTAAAGAATTCAGGTAAGTGGTCGAATGTGCTCAAAAAACTCAGAAGCTCAAAACTCAAAAAGCTTCTTAAAGGCAGTGTCCACGATAAAAACCATGTCCGATTTTTTGGTGGAGATCGGGCCTAGCGCAACCATAACGTTGGAAAAACTAAGAAAATTTAGCTCGTAACAGTCCCTTACGGCCTCAAAGTTGGACACCAGTCAGCTCGTCACTCCCAGATGCACTTTCCACGCCCACCGATGTGAACAAATGAATGCTCGACGTTGCGCTATGAGTGACGGTTTCCGATCAATAGCCCTGTTCTTCCCTTCATTCTCAACTTCTCTCTTTACTCAGGTCAGCTCGCATACATCGGCGACAAAAGACGGACGTTACAAGCCTCGGACAACTCGTCCACCATTTTTCCTTAGCTCAATCTTTGAGGGACCATAACTCCGTTCCCAGAAGGTCTTGTAAGATTCCATAAACATCATTAGAATCAGCATGGGACCGTCTTCAAGACAGACGGAAAAGCAGGAAAACGATTCTTATCGTGAACACTGCCTTTAAAGGCACAGTACACCCTCAGATATGAAATTTGAGATTTTCATGTAATTGTGTAGAAGACCCCTCCAGTATAACACTTGCCAAATGCGAGATCTCAATTTCTCCAAATAAGCGAGATATAAGCGACCACCACAGGCCCGACCCCCTTCGCTCACCATCACAGGCCCGACCCCCTAACAGATTTTCGGACTTGATTACGGCTCGATGAATGGATGAATTCCAATAAGTCGTCGTTATTCAGTCCATTGCTGGGCTATCTCCTTATCCTGGCTCGCTTTTGCGCAAAGATTGAGAATGAAGAAAAAGATAGGCCTGAGACAACTCGTCCACCAATTTTTCTCCCTCAAAAAATTGGGATCTTTAGGGAGCCATAACTCTGTTCAAAGGGGGTCTTGGACGATTTCAGAGATATCACTGTGATCAGCACGTGAACTTCTTCAAGACAAGCATGAAATCTGAAAATTAATTTTTTGGGTGTCCTGTGCCTTTAAGGTATTTCGGAGCGATATTTCAAATTGCACTGCGGTGAGCCGTCGAAAAACACCGCGCTCCAAAGCCAAACCGAGCTTCGTCTGTGGCTTTGGAGCGCGGAAACCGCAGAATGTTCAGAAAGAGCATGTCAAAACTCACTCCCCGAGACTCATCAGTAGGGTAGGGAGTGCAGTAATTATGATACAAAAAATTTACTTAGAAAAACTTTTCACTGCAAAAACTAACAAATTTCTCTTGGAACCTGGGGGGGGGCGGAAAAGTTTTGCTCTTCAAGCGGGGGCATAGCTTCGTCGAGGTCCAGGACAGCTGTCTGCCTGACCCTGTTCTCCAGAGTACTGAGCTCAGGACTGCGAACTGGTCATGTCAGAGAGTCCCCGTTCTGCAACCTGAGCTGCTCTCACATTTACCGGCGCACGTGAACCCTGGCATTATCTGGCCGAAAATATGGCTCTGCCTACTGGGGAGAGCAAAGTAGGGAGAGCGTGTGCGATGGTAGAATGTCCTGGTGATCTACTCGCGACACCAATCTCAATTTTAGTACAGTTGCAAAAAGCGCCCTGCATCATTGCACTACCTCTACGAGATCTGCTGCATACGAGGTAGATGAAGTCCTTTCGGGAATCACTCCGGTGGAATTTGATGCTATCTGTAGCGTAAAAACATACTATTCTCCGTCTGAGGAACGGCCCAAACAACTCCAAGTACTACTTGCGCTAGTCTAGGGAGGATGTCATCCATCTCAGCGTCAGCAGTTGCAGTTCTCGAAGAAGAAATTCAGTGATGCAGGGCGCCTTTGCAGCAATTCTAAAATCTAGAGTAGCGTTCGTAAGTACCAAAGTGAACCCAGTTGACTACCAAGACACCAACATCACACCCGCTACCACCCATGGACCTCCCCAGTCGGCAGAGCCTTGACTTTCGGCGAGGTGATGTCACGTTTCACGTGAGCCGGTCAACGCGGAAGAGGCTGAGGTTGCAGAACATCGACTCTATGAAATGGCCAGTTTGCAATCCTGCCTTCAGTACTTTGGAGAACATGTGTGACATTATGGTGACCGAGGTAAACGCTTATATGCGGCAAGTTTCTACTAAAGTGAAGACAAAAACGGCAGTTGAAGAATAATGATGTAACATCTAGTCATTAACACTGAGCAACCCCGTCACGGATCTGCCTCGGTGATAGTCCAGACTTGCGAAGCACCAAGGTAACCATTACACTTATGGACTTCAGAAGTGATGCCTGTTTTTTTTTGAATAAAAACCGTTTTTCGTAAATATTTGGCCTGAACTCGAACGAAAATGAGAAAAAATTATCTGTGTTATCAGATTACTGAAACTGCATTAAAGGCAGTGGTCGCGCTCAAATATGCTCGTCTTCTTTTCCTCTCTAAACCCTTGTCTAGGTATAGAGTAGTAGAACCTATAAGAAAAAATCGCGAAAAATAGCTGTTCTGGGCCAAATTCGAAGCCTGAACTTTCTTATCTTTTGATGGTGGACGAGCCCACCCCACATCATCGGCATCGATGATCTCTAATAACAAGAACATGAGCTGGCTTGAAATTGAATTTCAATCAATGAACTTTTGGATTTATGTTCACATCTAGTCAAAAACATTGGTTGAAGTGCTTGCTTCCATTGTTCAACTGTTTTATTAGGTAAATTTGCATTTATTTCCTCCTCTGAGTGTCGATGATTTTTGACTGCTAGGCATGAGACTGCGATCTGTCTGTGCACGTGTGCAAGAACTGGAAATTTAGGGTCCTAATAACTCTAATTCTAGCCCGTTTTTCACCGCGCTACCTTCTTAGTTTTTGAGCTGTTTTATATCTAAGCTGATTTTTGTAGTTTTTTTGGATAACGTTTTTCATCGTGACCACTGCCTTTAAAGGCAGTGTCCACGATAAAAACCATGTCAGATTTTTTGGTGGAGATCGGCAGCTGCGGGCCTAGCGCAACCCTAACGTTGAAAAAACTAAGAAAAATGAGCTAGGAGCGGTCCACTACGGTCCCAAAGTTGGACACCCGTCAGCTCGTAACACCCAGATGCACTTTCCACGCCCACCGACGTGAACAAATCAATGCTCGAGATTGTGAGATGAGCGACGGTTTCCGGTCAATAGCCCCGTTCTTCCCTTTATCCCCAACTTATCTCTTCACTCAGGTCAGCTGGCATACTTCGGTTGCAAAAGACGGAAGTTACAAGCCTCGGACAACTCTTCCACTATACTTCCCTAGCTCAATTTTTGAGGGACCATAACTCTGTTACTAGAAGGTCTTGTACGATTCCAAGAACACCATTGGAATCAGCATGGGACCCTCTTCAAGATAGGTGAGAAAGCAGAAAAACGATTCTCATCGTGAGCACTGCCTTTAAAGATCAACGATCATCTCGATGTGAGGACTTCGCTTACTACCAGAGTGGACTCAGGTTTTGCAGAGCGTTGTTATTTTCCACATAAAATTATCAAAAAATAAAATATAATCTTTCTATCTTAGATTGGGATAGGAATATTTTTGCCTTGAGCAGAAGAAAAACGGGTTAAGAGCTCATTCATTGAGTTCATAATAAAGTTTCCTTTTTTTTTATTTTTTCCTCGTTATTTTCTGCTCTGTTAGGAAAATAAATTATCCATGGTTGACTGAACATTTGTTATCTCAGAGGGCCAGATGAGAGCACCATAAAAAATTTACGAATATTCTTCAATGCGGTGAATTTCGCAATTTTATTTTGAAAACTGCTATTCCAACTTGCAACGAGGTACTCCCGAAAAATCGGTTAAAATTGGAACAAAGTCAATTTCAGAAAAAAAATGTCTGGTAATTTGCAAGATATTAATTTTCGGATAACGACTACTTTGTGATAGCCAACAGTAAACTGCAGATGTTGTTATTTCAAAAAAGTTCAAAATTCACTCTATTCAGGATCAACCGCAAATCTGTTTCGATGTTGACATGTAGTCCTCAGAAAAATTAATTCAGTCAACCATGGCTGATTTGAGGCTCTTATATATTCGATAGTTGGACCCATTCAGATTTATAGTCGGAAAGTGATTGAGTTTCTTATTTAGCTGGAACAGTCAGCAAGTAGAGGAAGAAATGCGCTTCCGAATGGTTTGCAGCCCTCATCGCAATGAAGTTTCGGTCCGCAGCTGCAGACAGCCGTCTGATGTTATCTACACGCTATTAGTTGTCCTGTCATCTCTTTAACTGCCTTGTTATTCGCTATCCGGTAATTCCGAATAGATAGATACAGTCTGTGTCAAAACGATATTTCCATAATCCCTTTGAGTAGGTTTGCATAGCGAGGCATGGAGACATCTTGGATGCTAAGGAAAGACAAAGAGAGCAGCATCGGTTGCGCAAGCACGCACGGTCAGTGGTGGGAACTTGTATTGAAAAGGCCTCTAGTGACTTCGTTAGAGCAGAACCTCAGGATTCGGAGTGCAAGAATCAAAAAATTGAATTGAATCTGGCTAATGAAAAACCTTCGGATTTCCTGCCAAAAAAAAAGAAATATTGTGTAAAACCTTAGACCTCATTGAAATCGAGACAGAGGGCCCATCCGTTCTAAGTCTCAATTAGGACTCATTACGCTCTTGAACCTAAAAAGGGTTTTTTTCATCATATCGTGTTCTCGAAGAAATACCAGCCCTTTTCTGAATCCAATCTTAGCCCTAGTCGTTGCTCTGGGGCACGGATTTCTTCCATAGAGGAAAGGCAGTTCAATTATGTTCATATTAGCCGTTAGAGTTGTAGTGTCCCCTTCAGAGGGAACCATCCACTATTCAGAGGACAACTATTTCGATTCCCAAAATACGCGCAATGATGTCCAAATGCAGCCGAGGCCGGGGCGCCGCGCATCCTTAAGCACTTCCTGGAAAACAAGTTCGAAGGAAAACTTCTGCTTGTCGGACCACTTATGCCTCATTTCAGAGGATTTGACTCGAATAAAGAAGATTATTCCTCGACTAGAATTAGTAGAGTTTGGGAGCAGGGCTCTCGGACAAATGTTCGCAGAGTTCCACTGAAGACCTTCTGAAATGAGTTTCAACTTCTTCCTGAAATAGACTTCCGATTTGAGAACGAAATCCGATTGGCGTTTGCTCTATCAGGAGGCTGCCTCAAAAGGAGAAATTATTTTCCCGAACCAAAAGTCCACTGTAGAAAAGTCAGGAAAATTTTGTACTGAAAAGCATTTAACATTCAACATGTCTCTTTTATCCCGGTTTTTGAAAAATACAGTTCTCGCTGAAATCGTTTTTTATTAACCATGCGCAGGGACACAACCTTGGTTTGCCACTTGGTAAGGAATCCTCCTTACTCTGGTGAGCAATACTTTTCCTTAAGACCTCTACTTCTCAAGGTGTATGCCTTTTACAGTACTAAGCCTGCCAATAGCCCAAATTGTTTTTCAAGCCTTTCGTTCGCACAAAATGCGTCATTGTCACCATGAAAGTGGCCGATTCGTGTTTTCATGGACATTTCCACATTTCCTCACTCGGGTTTATGGCAACAGCATGAGGAAAGAACATTCATAGCCTAAGAAATCCAGCGGAAATTGTATATTCTCATTTTAAAATCTATCACTGTAAACCGTCTAGATGGTCATTCTGGCAGGAAATTTGTCACTCTCGACCTGGTATCGATGGAATTTGCGGAAGGAAATATACAACTTTCGACAAAATGCTGTAGTAAAATATACTAATTTCGCATACTCTTGCATTGATCTCACTGGAAGGAACCCGAAAATGTTTGCAAAATTAGGGTTGTCAATTTTTTTGATAATTCGCTTTATTTGGTTGGCAGAAGGTTTTGCACCAATGTAGGCCAACGAATAGACCATTTGTGATCTTTCAATTAAGTGCGGTATACCACTCGAAAGCTCAACTCTCCCTCTATCTGAATTTGTTTTTCTAATTTGAAAACTGGTCCTGCTTTGAATTTTTACTTCAAAATGTAGAGATATGTAGATTCGCGCACCGAAAATCTCTGAATGCTCCTCACTCTCTTCCTTCTACCCATCAAGGCTTTTCAAGTGTGCAGAGCCTTGGAACCTGTAAATACGAGATTTTGAGACCAGAACGAAATCGCAGAATTAATTCAATGAGGCTAATTCAGATTTTCGAGGGGTTCTAAAAAGAAGTGTTTCTATCGCACCTCCATTGATCTGTGAACTGAAAGCATTTGGCTTCACTAAAAGGCAGTGTCCACAATGAAAACCGATTCTATTTTTCGGCAGAGATAAGGGATTCTAGAGCCTCATGGTCTCATAAGACCTCAATTTTGGGTTGTGGTCTCACTAGGGAGTGATCCCAGCACAAACTGGAGTTTTGAAAAATGGTCTGTAGAGAGTTGTGGGGAGAATGGAGAGAAACACTCCACAGTTTGATAAATTATCCTTGAAGTACACATGTAGATCAAAAACTGCAGCGAATAAAATTTTTGGATTTCAGAAATTTTAACATTTTCCACACACCGTAATCTTCCTCAAACTGAAAACGGACCTTATATTCGTGTTCAGCGCCAAAAACTACCCCTCCCCCCCCCTGAGCAAACTTTGTGCTGAAAGTGTTCGAATTTCAAAAATCCAAAAAACTATAATATGTTTTGTTACCACAAGGTTGCTGAGTTGAATACAAAACTTAGGTGTCAGGCAGGAATCGAACCCGCAGTGCATCGCTTACCGGGCGAGAGTGTTACCATTACACTACAGTACCGAGCATATTTTTTGCAAAAACGGCGTTTTGCGGCGTTTTTTGAGTTCACAAAGCGCCGCATCGCCATAACTCACTTCAAAGTTGACTAAATGAGTTTTTCAGATAGTTTTCGTGTTCCTCTCAGTAAGGCGAATGTAATGGTGTGTGTTGAAAGCTCTTTTAACTCTGGCATTTTGTTGAAAAATGTGTATTTCCTTCTAAAATTCACATCGACCACAGGTCAAAAAATGACAGATTTCTGCTATCATGACCGTCTGATCAGTTCATTATGAGGGGTTTAGAGGTGCAAATATGCAAATTTCGATAATTTTTCAAAGTTGAATCTATCTTTTTGGAATACTATCGTATAGGACTAAATGGAAGCAATCCAGAAATGACTTCAGAATTGAAATTGGACCACTTTGAAGCAAGTTATGGCGTTGCGGCGCATTGTGAGCGCAAAAAACGCCGCAAAACGCTTTTTTTGCAAAACATTTGCTCGGTACTGTACCAACACCCCGTTCTGCATTCCTCGGCTATTCACACATGAACTGCTTATGAACAACAGCAATCTCCCGTTAACGGGTAAGTTTTGTGTTTGACACCCGTTAACGAGTATGTACAATGTTTTGTGTGGTTTTTGATCGACCCAGGTGCATCAAAGGAATTTTACCAAATTCTCTGCATCTCTCCCACGACATTCATTAGAACAATTTTTGAAATTCCCGTTCGCGCTGGGATCAGTCCCTATAGGGACTATAGTCAGTACACCCGTCTTTTGCAGTTCGAAACAGGCTATTCCATTCAAGCGAAGTAGTCACGAGTGAAATTCAACTGTGAGAGATATCACAACCTTCCATTTTTGTGTACTAAGACCACGACTCCTCACAGTTGGACGTGTGTAATTTTCTGTCCTCTGTTTTCTGCCCAATTGTAGCTTTTTTTCTGTAAAATAGGCTAAATCTATTGAAAACAGAAAAACACGTGGAATGCGGCTTGTGGTATTTCCAGAAAGTTATTCCAGAGACAAGAGGCTGGATTCTTCAAGTTGAGCTCATGGATTTGGGGTAAATTCAAACCGGATTTACCGCAGCTCCCCATGCTGAAAGCTTCTATCTTTCTCAAGTGCTTATCCGGGCGATGCAGTGGCAGGAGGTGCAGCAGCTCGGTGTACACGATAGAGTTCGATCCCTGCCCAAGGTCAACCAAACCTACTATTCACTAAAGTAGTATACTAAATCTACTGAAGGCTCCTCGACTTGAAACTGGATTTACCTAGTGGTAATGGTGCACCGACTGGAAAGGCAAGAAACTGTATTAGGCCAAAAAGCATGCAAGCATCGACGATTATGACGTCGTGTGCGCTGGGCATGCCAATAGGAATTGAAGACGCCCGCGTTCGCCCTTTCTCTCTTTATCTTAAAGTGATTATCCTTACCCAGAGCTCCACCGTTGATAAACTCTTCAAAAACTGGGCGATACAGTCGAATGACGCGAAAGCTCCAATTGAACTGTATACAAAACATTAGGTCTATTGATACTCTTCAACGCTCGCATGTCAAGCAAGCGCAGCACTGGCGAAGCATCTGAATGTGAATACTTTCTCCACCTGCACTGAGACCAAGAATACTGCCCCGACGATGAATCTCACCTTGAAGTTCTGTGCGGTATACAGAAGGTCTGGTGCCCTACTCAGACATTCGCAGATGTCTTCCGCCGGGGTCAACGCCCCTTACCGACAAGTCCCGGACGAACGGCGAAGTTTCAGAGTAGCGTTCTGGTCCGCGTTTCGCTCGGGGGAAACAGGACATATCCGCCGTTCACCGGGCGCCTTCGAAAAGGTGGCATCGATCTATACGAGATTCGTCTCATTCGACACCTTTTTTCATTTGTTCTTGTTTTCTTTACTTCGACTCCTAGTCGTTTCGCTCCTTTTATGTTTTTTTTCCTGGAAGGTTGTACTAAAGTGCTTTATAGTCTACAGCAATGTTAGTAGGACCCGGTGAGGTTGCGGACTCGTGCTAAAAGTGCTAAAACTACGGCAGGATCTGACACTTTGCCAGATTTCGTCATCGATCGGCGCCAACCGTCGTCTCTCTGCTCACGAGAATATCAGCTGTGGCGCCGATCGATGACGAAATGTGGCAAAGTTCAAGGCTCTACCGTAGTTTTAGTGCGAGTCCGCAATCGCTCCATGTCCTTTTAAAGGCACAGTACACCCTCAGATATGAATTTTGAGATTTTCATGTAATTGTGTAGAAGACCCCTCCTGTATAACACGTGCCGAATGTCAGATCTCATTTCCTCCAAATAAGCGAGATATAAGCGACCGCCACAGGCCCGACCCCCTTCGCTCACCACCACAGGCCCGACCTCTAGCAGATTTTCGGACTCGATAGCGGCTCGATGGATGGATGAATTCCAACAAGTCGTCGTTCTTCAGTCCATTACCGGACTTTCTCCTTATCCTGGCTTTCTCTCACGCAACGATTGCGAATGAAGAGAAATACAGGCCTGAGACAACTCGTCCACCAATTTTTCACCCTCAGAATCTAGGCATCTTTGAAGAGCCATAACTCTGTTCAAAGGGGGTCTTGAAAGATTTCAGAGATACCACTGTGATCAGCGTGTGACTCTCTCCTAAATAAGTATGAAATCTGAAAAATAATTTATTGGGTGTCCTGTGCCTTTAACATTGCGGTCAACTGTACCTACTTAAAGGCAGTGTTCACGATGATTTTCGTCCCCGAGTTTTTCACACAAAACAATGCGTTGGCCTCCAAGTGTTACCACAATTACGAAGAAACGGCGAGAAACGCATTAAAACGTCGTATTTCAGTAACATTACTCTATAACATGGACTAGTTGTCCGGTTGGATTGACGTGTTCTTGGTGGTTGTCAGAGGTGGAAAATTGGGTCAATCGAAAATAGAAGAATATTTTATGCAAAGCAGGATTAGTTAGGGCCCTAAGGAAAGACCAAAGCAGTAGAGAGTAGAGAATGGCAAAGGACGGGTCCACAGAAGATTTCATTGTCACAACAAACACTTCCTGTGTTACTTAAAGGCAGTGGTCGCGCTCAATTATGCTCGTCTTCTTTTCCTCTCTAAACCCTTTTCTGGGTATAGAGTAGTAGAACCTATAAGAAAAAATCTCAAAAAAAAACGCTGTTCTGGGTTAAATTTGAAGCCTGAACTTTCTTGTCTTTTGATGGTGGACGAGCCCACCCTACATCATCGGCATCGATGATCTCTAGTACCAAGAACATCAGCTGTCTTGAAATTGAATTTCAATCAATGAACCTTCGAATTCATGTACACATCCAGTCAAAAACATTGACTGAAGTGCTTGCTTTAATTGTTCAACTGTTTTTATTAGGTAAATTTGCATTTATTTCTTCTTCTGAGTGTCGATGATTTTCGACTGCTTGGCATGAGACTGCGATCTTTCTGTGCACTTGTGCACGAACTGGAAAATTAGGGTCTTAATAACTCTAATTCTAGCCCGTTTTTCACCGCGCTACCTTCATAGTTTTTGAGCTATTATCTGAGCTGATTTCTGTAGTTTTTTCGATAACGTTTTTCATCGTGACCACTGCCTTTAAGAGGCGGGGTGATGCTTAAAGGCAGTGTCCACGATGAAAATCGTTCTTCTGTTTTTCAGCCTATCTTGAAAACGGTCCCATGCTGATTCCAACGATGTGTCTGAAATCGTACATGACCTTCTGGGATGAGAGTTATGATCCCTCAAAAACTGAGCTAGAGAAGCATTGTGGACGAGTTTTCCGAGGCTTGTAACTTCCGTCTTTTGCAGCCAATGCATGCTAGCTGACCTGAGTAAGGAGAGAAGTTGAGAATGAAGGGAAGAACGTGGCTTTTGATCGGAAACCATCGCTCATTTCGCGATTTCGAGTGTTCCTTCGTTCACGTCGAGAAACTCGACCGCGAGCGAAAGGGCTAGCGCGAGCGGACTTCGAAGCCGTATGGAGCTCTTTCTGGCTCGTTTTCGTTTGTTCTTTCGACCCCAGTGCTCCAATGAGACTCTGAACTTTCGATTTCCGGCCAAAAACCGAGGACGAAATTTATCGTGGACCCTGCCTTTAAAGGCATCGTACACGATGAAAACCATACTTGGGTTTCTGACTTTTTCGTGTTGTTATAAAATTGAAACATCTACCGTTCGATTAAGCGTAACTGAAAACCTAAGTATAAGTGCTATGTCATGTCAGTGTTGATGTATAACTTTTTAATAACAAAAAAACAAAAATGGCAGTGTATCAAAAACAAAGGGACAGCTCGGCGTTATGATCTATATTGATCGTTATTGGAGATCAAACGCTATAGGCAGTTAGCATATCCACTTGTCTCCTCACTACTCATCATGCCTCGTGGATTTTACCTTTCTTCAGAAGAACAAGCTCAGATAGATGTTCTGCACAAGCTCGGATTAAGCTGTCGTCGTATCGCCGACGAGATCGGTCGGTCTCCCAACTCCATTTGCAACTACTTGAAAGATCCAGGAAACTACGACAAGAAGAGGAGTCCGGACAAGAAGAGGATGCTTTCCGAGGCTACCATGAGGCAAATTGGACGTCATGTTTCGAATTCCACGACCAGCATAAGACAACAGAAAGCTGATCTGAGACTGTCTGCGTCAAGCATGACCATCTGGAGAGCTGTCAAAGGTCAAAAACATATCATGCGACAAACCATGAAGGCGGCGCCGAGATTAACAAGTCGTCAAAAAGCTTCCAGACTTCAATTTATTGAGAGGAACTTGACAACGAACTGGAATCAGGTATGTTGTATTCCATCGTGACACTTGCCTGTTAACAAAACTGCAATTCCTGCCAAGATATTTATTTAGGTGATCTGGTCCGACGAAAAAAAGTTTAACTTGGATGGCCCGGATGGATTTGCGTCGTACTGGAGGGATCTTCGCAAGGAACCACTCTACTTTTCAAAGCAGAACTTCGGCGGTGGAAGTTGCATGGTCTGGGGAGCAATTTCGAGCCTTGCCGTTCTGTCACTCGCATTTGTGTCGTGCAGAATGGACAGTTCAGATTATCAGCAGGTTCTCCAGGACCACTTGCTTCCATTTCTTAGGCGTCACCGTCGTCGAAACTTTGTTTTCATGCAAGACAACGCGTCAGTCCACTCAAGTCAGCCTACTCAAACTTGGTTGGCGTCCAATAACGTCGAGGTTTTGGAATGGCCTGCCTGTTCACCCGACTTGAACCCCGTCGAGAACGTATGGGGAATACTAGTGAGAAGGATTTATGCCAACAACAAGCAATTTAATACGGTTGAAGAGCTTAAGAAGGCTATTATGGAGGCATGGCAGAATTTGGAGCCTGGTCTCATTGCAAACCTTTTCTCCAGTATGCCAAAAAGGATGTTTGAAGTTGCGAAGAACAAAGGAGGACCTACAAGTTATTGACTGCCTGATTGATCTTTATTTTGTTGACAAAAATTATATTATGCTGAGGTGTCCCTTTGTTTTTGATACAGTGATTTTGTAAAAATACTAATAAACCAATTTTTATTTCATACGCTGAAGTTTGAATGTAATGATGTATAGGTTTTTTAACCTTCTATATCGAATGGTGATGATTTCAGATTGTGTCGATTGCTAGTAAGCTCGCAATTGGCAAAAATTAGGGTGTCCCTTTGTTTTTGATAAGCACTGTTTTCCTATAGTGACTGAAGATTGCAAAAAGCCCCCTCAACAACGTCAACTTTTCAAGAAAAACTGATTTCAAGAAAACTTAATACAAATTTGAAGTTCCCGCCGACATCAACTTGGAATAGTTGCGCGAAGAACGCAAGGAACACTTTTACGATTCGTTCCTTGACACAGCGTTGCAAACAATTCACCGAGGACGCCATTCAGACGAGCGATCATTTTTTCTTGAACGAAACTAAAAAGGGTTACTAACCTGCGGCATCCATTGGTGTCAGCTGCTTTCGATCGATACCGGACGTGAAATCAAGTGGCGTATGAATTGCGCCCTACGACGCGTGAACGCACGATCGCCGGCAGCGACCACGGAGTTTTGTTCCTTGTAACAACGGATCGAGCCCAAGGCCGTCCCCCAAAACCCAGGAAGCCCTTTAGAGGTGAGCAAATCTCCATTCAGAGGAGATTTTGAAACACCAAACTTCCTGAGTGACATTATTATGGCCCACTAGTCCGACTGAACGCAAAATCTGGATTTCGGTTTTCATCGTGTACGATGCCTTCAAGGATTTCGTGTGCTTCTGTGGCCGTATTAATGAAAGTTTTCGAGCGGGAAGGGGGGTGACCGGGTAGGTAACGCACCTACCCGGTCACGCCCCTTTCATAGATTGAACAACCGACTCTATGAAGTGCTCAAAAATATCAACGGGAAGACTGCGACGCAGGCACGCGACGCGCGTTCACGGAGGCGCGAAACGCAGAGATTTGAATAAGCACTGCGACGCCCATACGCCCTCACGATGCCATTAACAAGTGTACGGAATCCATGTAAGAGTGCGCCGGACGCCATAAAAAGTTTACGGGACCCATGTAAGAGTGCGCCGGACGCCATAGAAAGTGTACGGGACCCATGTAAGAGTGCGCCGGACGCCATAGAAAGTGTACGGGACCCATGTAAGAGTGCGCCGGACGTCGGATAGAGTGTACGGGACCCATGTAAGAGTGCGCCGGACGCCATAGAAAGTGTACGGGACCCATGTAAGAGTGCGCCGGACGCCATAGAAAGTGTACGGGACCCATGTAAGCGTGCGCCGGACGCCGGATAGAGTGTACGGGACCCATGTAAGAGTGCGCCGGACGCCATAGAAAGTGTACGGGACCCATGTAAGAGTGCGCCGGACGTCGGATAGAGTGTACGGGACCCATGTAAGCGTGCGCCGGACGCCATAGAAAGTGTACGGGACCCATGTAAGAGTGCGCCGGACGCCATAGAAAGTGTACGGGACCCATGTAAGAGTGCGCCGGACGCCGGATAGAGTGTACGTGACCCATGTAAGAGTACGCCGGACGCCATAGAAAGTGTACGGGACCCATGTAAAAGTGCGCCGCACGCCGGATAATGTGTACGGGATCCATGTAAGAGTGCGCCGGACGCCATAGAAAGTGTACGGGACCCATGTAAGAGTGCGCCGGATGCCATAAAAAGTGTACGGGACCCATGTAAGCGTGCGCCAGACGCCAGAGAAAGGGTACGGGACCCATTTAAGAGTGCGCCGGACGCCTGATAGAGTGTACAGGACCCATGTAAGAGTGCGCAGGACGCAATAGAAAGTGTACGGGACCAATGTAAGAGTGCGCCAGACGCCAGAGAAAGGGTACGGGACCCATGTAAGAGTGCGCCGGACGCCATAGAAAGTGTACGGGACCCATGTAAGAGTGCGCCGGACGCCATAGAAAGTGTACGGGACCCATGTAAGAGTGCGCCGGACGCCATAGAAAGTGTACGGGACCCATGTAAGAGTGCGCCGGACGCCGGATAGTGTACGGGACCCATGTAAGAGTGCGCCGGACGCCATATAAAGTGTACGGGACCCATGTAAGAGTGCGCCGGACACCATAGAAAGTGTACGGGACCCATGTAAGAGTGCGCCGGACGTCGGATAGAGTGTACGGGACCCATGTAAGAGTGCGCCGGACGCCATAGAAAGTGTACGGGACCCATGTAAGAGTGCGCCGGATAGAGTGTACGGGATCCATGTAAGAGTGCGCCGGACGCCATAGAAAGTGTACGGGACCCATGTAAGAGTGCGCCGGACGCCATAGAAAGTGTACGGGACCCATGTAAGAGTGCGCCGGCCGCCATAGAAAGTGTACGGGACCCATGTAAGAGTGCGCCGGACGCCGGATAGAGTGTACTGGATCCATGTAAGAGTGCGCCGGACGCCATAGAAAGTGTACGGGACCCATGTAAGAGTGCGCCAGACGCCATAGAAAGTGTACGGGACCCATGTAAGAGTGCGCCAGACGCCAGAGAAAGGGTACGGGACCCATGTAAGAGTGCACCGGACGCCGGATAGAGTGTACTGGACCCATGTAAGAGTACGCCGGACGCCATAGAAAGTGTATGGAACCCATGTAAGAGTACGCCGGACGCCAGAGAAAGGGTACGGGACCCATGTAAGAGTGCGCCGGACGCCATAGAAAGTGTACGGGACCCATGTAAGAGTGCGCCGGACGCCATAGAAAGTGTACGGGACCCATGTAAGAGTGCGCCGGACGCCATTGAAAGTGTACGGGTCCCATGTAAGAGTGCGTCGGGCGCCCGATAGTGTGCGGGACCCATGTAAGAGTGCGCCGTACGCGATAGAAGGTGTACGGGACCCATGTAAGAGTGCGCCGCACGCCATTGAATGTGTACGGGACCCATGTAAGAGTGCAACAGACGCCAGAGAAAGGGTACGGGACCCATGTAAGAGTGCGCCGGACGCCATAGAAAGTGTACGGGACCCATTTAAGAGTGCGCCGGACGCCATAGAAAGTGTACGGGACCCATGTAAGAGTGCGCCGGACGCCGGATAGAGTGTACGGGACCCATGTAAGAGTGCGCCGGACGCCAGAGAAAGGGTACGGGACCCATGTAAGAGTGCGCCGGACGCCATAGAAAGTGTACGAGACCCATGTAAGAGTACGCCGGACGCCATAGAAAGTGTATGGGACCCATGTAAGAGTGCGCCAGGCGCCATAGAAAGTGTACGGAACCCATGTAAGCGTGCGTCGGATGCCGGATAGAGTGTACGGCACCCAACAGGAAGTGCGCTACGCGCCGTGGAAAGTGTATGGGACCCAACTGTGAGTGAGCCAAACACCGGGAGAAATGCGTCTGACCCAAATGGGAGTGCGCAGAGCGCCGGAAAAAGTGTGTGGGACCCAACTGGAAATGCGTGAAGCGCCGGAAAAAAGAGTATTAGACCCACCCAGGAGTGTGCGAAGCGGTGCGACGAAAAGTGTGCGGGACTCAACTGGGAGCGCGCCACGCTCCAGGGGAAGTGTGTGGGCCTAGCAATGGTTTCGAGGAACGATAATAATTAATTTTTCATTTTGCAATGATTGGATTATTCTATGCGTCACAATATACACCTACAAGTATGCCACGAATAGGCGTGGGTGTGCACCTTGTTTTTTTCATTTTCCGGATAATATTTCTCGAATTTCCAAATCATAGCTTCGGTTTTAAAATGGGTTTTGAGCTGTTGCTTACTGTGACTATCTGTGTAGAAATATTCATCGGCTAACCTTAGGCCGTAGTTATACACCAGCGGAACGCTGCGGAAATAGCAAGACAATCACCACTTATGTGCGTCCTAAGTGTGCTGAGGCATGCCAAAAGGAAGAGTTATCTCAGGAAAACGCACAGGACGCCCGCACCAAGCAGTTATACACGCCACGGCAGTGTATACTGTATCCTTGCGGGACCTACACCGTTGGAAATTTGTCAATTTCCGTCAACAATTTTTCAGATCAAAACTTGTTAAAATACCACCATAGCAACACAACGAGAACTGCTATGACAGGAGCAATAGATTTCTAGTGACCTTTTGCTATAAACAAGTGTTAGAAAGGTGAAATGTGGTTAAAATGCAATTGAAACGCCCGGGAATTTTAGGCCCGCAATATGGCGTCAAAGACGTCTAAGACGCAACATTGCAGACGAGTCCCTGATCCACGCGGCAAGCGGCGGCAATGTCATCGCGGAACGTTTTCTTTCCGCTAGTGTATAACTACGGCCTTACTCCTAAAGGTACAGTACACCCTCAGATATGAATTTTGAGATTCTCATGTAATTGTGTAGAAGATCCCTCCTGTATAACACGTACCAAATGCGAGATCTTCATTCCTCCAAATGAGCGAGATATAAGCGACCGCCACAGGCCCGACCCCCTAACCGATTTCCAATCTCGACAGCGGCCAGGTGGATGGATGAATTCTAACAAGTCGTCGTTCTTCAGTCCATTGCCGGACTGTCTCCTTATCCTGACTCGCTCTCGCGCAACGATTGCGAATGAAGAGAAACACAGGCCTGAGACAACTCGTCCACCAATTTTTCACCCTCAAAATCTAGGCATCGAAGAGCCATATCTCCGTTCATAGGGGGTCCTGGACGATTTCAGAGATATCACTGTGAACAGCGTGTAACTCTCTCCAAGATAGAAGCATGAAATCTGAAAATTGGTTTTTTGGGTGTCCTGTGCCTTTAAGCCATGTTTTGACTGCATCGCTGCTGTTTTTCATCGCAACGATTTTGCACCAGCTGCTGCAGCGATGTAGCAGCGGCAGCGATTTTGTCCATAGTACATAGCTCACGGGTGTTTTTTTTTTTCGAAGAATTTCAATCAATCAGGGAAGTTAATGGCTGGTAGTCATCTATAACACGTTTCGACTCGTAAACACTGATCTTGTCATGTGAAAGGGTCAATTGTCACTAGAGGGAACGTGTCATTCACTGACAATCGCTCCATCGCTGCCATAATGGTAGCGATAGAGCGATGATCAGCGACTATCGCGAATCGCTCCTCCAGCAGCTAAACGGTCAAGGCCTTTGCAGAGTTTCACCGCGGCGAGTCTCGCTGCGGCGGGCAATGATGGAGAGTGGGGGGCGCCAAGCAGCGGGCGATGGCGGCGACGTGTCGCTCGGCAGCAGCGACGCAGTTACCTCGCAGAGTGTTTTCGCCGCCGCGATAACAGCAACTCCCAGAGCGACGCCATTTGCGAGCGGCGGCGGGTAATGGTCTCGACCATTTTCATCGCTGGCGACGAATGCTGTCGACTATCGATTCGAGCTTCTTTTTTGTTACTTTCATGAATTCAACATTTTGAAAACCTTTTTTTCTATTTTTGCACAAATTGAGGGGAAAATCATTGGAGCATACTTCAAACAGTACAAATTTGCAGTTTCATTTCAAATTGGTTTTGTTTCCAGTTTTATTTAGGCTTTTTTTGTTTGAGTGTGGTCTAGTACTATAGTGGCCAAAGCAATTACCACAAATCGTTCACTGTTTTTACTACCTCGAAAACTATTCATCAAGGCATCACTCTACTAGGCGCAAACTTCATTTTTTTCCACTGCTCTTTAAGCATAATATTTGTTCAAAGTTGTTGGTGGACATTTTCTTAAGTTTTGAATCATATCAAACCAATGAAAACTGTGGAGAGCAAGAAGCGACGTCAAATGAATGAGATCGTAAGCAATGGTAGAATGCGGTGCTGACGACAACGTCGCTGCAACTCTGCGAGGTCTTGGTAGCCAACGCCGTGTCGGGTTTCGACCACGCTCCAAAGCTCTTGCTCGGCGGCGTGCCGCCGGTCGCTGCCACTCTGCAGAGTCCTTAAAACATAGGATTTCGTCGCCGCCACCCAGCGATGTAAAACGTTTGCCGCGAAGCCATCACAATTGGAGCGCCTTTTCATTACGCGCGATGAAAAAGGAACAGCTGTCCCTCGCAGCGACCACCTGCAGTTAAAACATGGCTTTAGTCTCAAACTGTTTTTAATCAGAATGGCTGCAGAATCTGTCCCTGGGGTTGAATTGTGTCGGAGCTGGTTAAGAGAGCCAGCCACAATGTTAGCACAAGACGCTTGGCTTTAGGCGAGACTTGACCAGCACTATCTTTTTCTGTGGAAGCAAAAACCACTACGCCACGACGCGGCCTGGGCTAATTCGCTGCGCTTGCACGACTTCGGGTGGGGGGCAGGGCTGAGCACATGTGTTTCTACTCCTTACGCCCTTCCACGATTTCGCCGGAAAATTCGGCTTTTCTGTGGAAACTAGCTTCTTTGCACATGAGAATGCTGGCGAAATCCCCATATCGGCAATCGATTTTCGGTCGGAACTGATAACGATACAGTATGTCTATCGTGTCGAGAAGGTCGGAATAGTGCATTTGACGGGTGGAGCATGCACCCTAAAAAAACGCTCCACGCTCATGCCCAAGGAAAGCTCACGACGCATTCTTCCGAAAGGACTCAGAAGTCGGCAATGTCGTCGGCTCGATTACCCAAGTATGCGTTACTTCACCCCGCCCAGCCACTGGAAGCCCCGTCCAACAGCTGGCGGTCGGTGTGGATGTTCGGTGCATTGGCAGTTCCGGTTGCCTGCCAGTGTGCCGACACACGGGTGCGCCGTGTGTGTATTCTTGGGCTTCACGACCAGCAAATATTATCCAGAGGTTTTCATCTCACGGGCCTTTCAGAACCAGTGGCTTGCTTTATGGGCGTTTTGTTGCTTGGGTATCAAACAGTCACTGCCGCGGGCGACACAACTTTGAGTTTTGGGCTCTACGGCCACTTTGCCGCTGACAATGCCGGCTTTCTTACTGGGTGTTGAGCGGCATTTTGTCTGAGTAAGTTCCAGATTAATACGAACCGTTTCACGATCAGTAATCAAATAAGATTTCTTTGTCGATATTCTATCGTACAGAGAAAGCTTTCATTGTGGGAAATTCTTCACTTTTTCAATAGCGTTTTTTCACCTCTTTATGCGTGATATTTGTCATCTGTTACGTTGATATGCTCTAAACCAAACAAGTTGACAAACGGATAGCCCAAAGAAGAAGTGCTCCCAGCTGCGTCTCTGAGAGAAATCGCTGCTGCGGCTCCGCGATAAAGCCGCTTCGGCGCCTACAGTCACCGAATCAGCACCATCGCGGAGCCGTGGCGGCAATATCGCGGAGCCACAGCGGCACTACCGCAGAGCCGCGGCAGCACTCCGGCAGAGCCGAGGCGGCACTACCGCGGAGCCGCGGCGGCATTACCGCGGAGCCGCGGCGGCATTACCGCAGAGCCGCGGCGGGACTACAACGGAGCCGCTGCGGCTCCACGATAGTGCCGCCGCGGCTCGGGAGAGTATCTCATACGAAGTTGTTTGGGAATTATAATACAACTAGGGGGGCCTAAGAACAAAAATACGCACCTGCGGTTGCTAGGTCCTGTCTGATAGGGACAAAAGTTTCCGCCGTTTTTGCGCCCAAGGAAATACGGAACGTACATCGGACTTGGGTAATTGAACTGGCAACAATTTAGTTTTACCACACAGGGCAGCGCATCGTACCCCACGCAGGTTCGCTGCTGCGTGCTCGCAAAGCCGGCGCGGTTCTAACGCGGAGACGCTGCTCGTACTATCGCGCCGATGTCGAGGCTCAAGACACGGCAACAGAACCGTCCGATCAAGGAGCCGTTGCGGTACTATAGCGGAACTATCGCGACATAGTCCAGGGTCGCGGTACTTTACCGGCTCTGGCGCGGCAAGTTTCCTCAGAGGTCTGACGTTTTGGATTACGGTAAGACAGATGTGGCATCGCTTCAAAAATTACGCAAGCAACGCAGCATCTATCTTACCGTAGTCCAAAAAGATATTTCACCGATTTTTTCACGCGCTGATATCTTTTTTCAGCATGCATGGACATCTATTACTCGTAGAATAGACATTCTTGTTATGTACTTAACTTTGCTCAACTCGTACAACGCCACAATGGTTTCCATAGTTAGTCCAAAGTCACGGAAATCGAATTTGTCCGCAAAAAAAACCGTTTAGCCGTCCGTTTAGAGAATGCAAAAACCGGCTCCATTCTACGTTTGTCATCAGAATCTAGCTTATCGTTTGAATATGGAAGTTGATATTTCTCAGACCATAAAGTGAGAAACGCTAATTCGGTGGATTAAATGCCGTGGTCGCATTCAAATATGCTTGTCCTTTTTTTCCTCTTCAAACCCTTTTCTGGGTTTCGGGTATTAGGACCTATAAGGAAAAACCGCTGTTTTGGGGCAAATTTGAGCTTTCTTGTCTTTTGATGGTGGACGGGCCCACTCCACATCATCGGCACTGATGATTGTAGTTGTACACGTACAAAATTTTCGAAAGATTTTTTGATTTTTTTCTCGTTCGTTTTCATTCGATCTAAAAATCGTCGAATTAAGTTTTTTTTTCAAATTTCGTTCGTTCGAATTTCGCCCAACGAATTTTTTTTCAAATTTCGTTTTTTCGAAACTTTTTCGAACGAAAATTTTTCAATTTCCGTTCGTTCGGAACACTTTCGAACAAATTTCAAGAAAAAGTTCAAAAATTTCCGACAAATTTCGAAAAAAAATTCGAAATTTCAGAAGAATTTCAAAAAAAATCTAAATTTCGAAACAAATCAAAATTTCGATTAGTTCCGAAATTTCGTTCGCTGAAATTAATTCGAACGAATTTTTTCATTTTTCGTTCGCTCGAAATTTTTCGAGCAAATTTTTCATTTTCGTTCGCTCGAAATTTTCGAACGAAAATTTTTCAAATTTCGTTCGTGCGACATTTTTTTTGAAATTGTACAACTTTACTAATGATCTCTAATATAAAGAGCATCAGCTGGCTTGAAATTAAAATCCAATCAATGAACATTGACTGATCTAGTCAAAACCATTGACAGAAGTGTTTGTTTTCATTGCTCAACTGTTTTTATTAGGTAAATTTGCATTTATTTCTTCCTCTGAATGTCGATGATTTTTGACTGCTCGGCATGAGACTGCGATCTTTTTGAGCGGCGCTGTCTACCTGTCCACGAACTGGCATCTTTGGGCCCTAGAAACTCTAATTCCAGACTGTTTTTCAGCGCTCCACCTTCATAGTTTTTCAGCTGTTTTCGATCTAATTTTCGATCTAAGCTGATTTTTGTAGTTTTTTCTATAACGTTTTTCATCGTGACCACTGCCTTTAAGGAATGCGGAAGGGGAATCAATCCGTTCAGGATTGCAAACATTGAATTCGCTGGTTTACGCAATCGCAAAAAAATCGAAATATTGTGAAATACGAAAATTGGAATTGGAAGTCGAGTTAATTAATTTATGAAAGTGAAAATTTATTTTGTTTGTTGATTTTATTGTGAAAAATTCCTTTCAGTAGCTCATTGATTTAAAAACTCGATTTTCATGGAACTCGTGAAGCAATAAATTCTGAGAAGTTGTTGGTCTTTTTTTTCCAAAGAATGTTTTTAAATGTGGCACGTTTAATGCGTCCGATTCACAAGAAAAAAATTGAGTTTCAAATCAAGATAGTCAGGTCATCAAGCATAGAACTAATGAGGAAGAGAAGCGATTGGTAAAAAGGTTCAACGAAAGCTACAATGTTCGAATATAGCACGAGTTGACACTTTGCAAAAGCTATAGAAGGTGGCCCTACAAAATGTAAGTCATGTACGACAATGAGTTCAAAAGCAACCCGAAAACTCATTGAATGGAAGACGGAAACTGTGAAAGTTCATCGACGGGAAGATATTACCCGTCTTCAATCGACGGGTAGACGGGAAGATAATTCGCGGATTTTCAGGTAGCTTTTGAGGATTATCTTCCACGTCTTATCAACGTGACGTTCGCCACGAACCTTCCCGCTTACCTGCCGGGTAGCCAGGAACATACTTGTCTACCCGCCGGGTAGTCAGGAACCTTTCCGTCTACCCGCCGGGTAGCCAGGAACCTTCCCGTCTACCCGCCGGGTAGCCGGGTAGATGGATGGCGGGAAACTCGTCCGACAGCGGGAAGGTTTAAACCTTCCCGGGAAGCTTTCTGAAGTTTCATTAATACGGCCACTGGTGCGTTTTTCTCAATTTCTACGTCATTTTAGTTCTACCCGGGGGCCGCCTAATCAATATAGCGAATAATCTCAAAACTGAAGATTATCGTGAACACTGCCTTCAAGTAAATTCTTCAAGATTTCCTTACATTTTTTTAAATGGTTTGACCGAGCTATTTTATTCACAGTGATTGAGCTTAATTCAAAAAAGCTTTTCCTATTTTTGAAATAAATTTGGCTACCTGTTGCCACAAGCGCCTTTTTCAATATTCGAGTGCTCAAGAAATCAAATGCATATTGTAATAGTACGTACTTGAATATTCGATTCATCCGGGAATCGAAACTACTGGCTCTTTTCCCAACTTTTTATTTGCTCGGGTGCTCAAACTGTTACCTTTTTGAACAATTGGTTTATAAGAAGGAACGCGAAATAAAAGTTTTCGTACATCTGATTCATTCACAACTTAAAATTTCCGATTTCTAGGCCATGCTCAAGTCACTATTTTTGTGTATTCTGGGATCCTAAACGATTTTAATTATGCGTGTGTGCTATTCAAAATTTATACGAAAAAAAGGAATAATTATCTGTATACTCCTGCACTTTTTTACGAATAATGAATTGAATCGAACATTAACAGATTTTCGAAATCACTCAATTATTGGCAAATTTCGAAAAGCGTCGAATTTTGTGTTAATGTTAATGTTTTCGTTCAAGACAGCATACACGCTCGTAAACGTGGTAGAGATAACTACGGAAATAGAATGGTATGGCTCAGAACACAACGCCTACGCATTTTGAAGCTTCAAAATCGGCCCACAATGACGCTATACGAGTGAGAAGTTGGCCCGATTCTGTATTTCTCCGCCCCCTGTATTTGCTGTTCACCTCCAAAACAGGCTGGAGCCATTCCCACCGTCGTCGATGTATGTGGTTTACTTATTGTACTTATTGTACTACCCGCAAATGTCGCTGACGGTGGGAATGGCCCAGAAACCATGTTTTAGAGGACGGCAAATACAGGGGAAATACGGGGCGGGGCCAACTTCTCCCTCGTGTAGAGTCATTGTGGGCCTTTTACGACGCTTCAAAATGAGTAGGAGTTGTAATCTGAGCCATACCATTCTATTTCCATAGTTATCTCAATCACGTTTACAAGCGTGTATGCTGCCTTTGATGTATGTGTTGTTGTTAATGTTTGTTTGACCTTTTCAATCGCGGATTCGAGAAAGGGATTTTCCGGATTTGTTTTCAATTTCGAAAATTTCCAAAGGCCTCCCCAATTGATTTTGCTCATTAATTCAACAATTGTAAAAGAGGTGATTTTAGTTAACCTCCGAATGAAAATTTCCTGAAGTGTTATTCGAGGATTTTGAGAAGCTTTTCCGAATTCATTCATCAATGCGGAAATTTCAGAGTGGTCTCATTCGACTTGAATTTTCTTCCATCAGAGAATTCGTGCAATAATCGAAAAGTCCGAATTCCTAGATTTCCCAAAAATTCAAAAAAAATCCTAAATTATATGTACGATACGGTTTTCGCTATGTACACATACTACTCAAGTTGAACAATTTTGATTACGAGATCTTTCATTGCTCGTCATGTAGTCTCAGTGTATGTAGTTTGCCGTGTAATTCAGATGTGCACAAAGCTGCTTTTAGATTGAATCCTTGTGTAACTTTCCCCAGTCTAAGATGGTGGAGGCGCTGCAAAAACGAAAGCTTTGTAGGCAGCTGTTTATTTGTTCCTGACCTTATTTGAGGTTCGAAATTTTTTTCTAGAGTGAACACTCTCCTTGCGAGGAAAAGGAAAAGTCTGAGCACAATCAAAAGCTGAGCTCAATGTTTACTTCCAGATCTTTTCCAGAATTGACGCCGGCAATTTGGGCTCCGACAGAGAAATTATTACAGGATAGCTCGCATGTATGAAGTAAGCGTTGTTATCCTCACTTTGTTAGGTTACCCTTAGCCCAGCACACGTTTTCTGATTTCAGGTACTGAACAGTGACCAACGGACGGAAAGACTTTGGTTGCTCCTGAAATCACGTGATAAGTTTACTTCCATCACTGCTGTTAGGTTTTCTGGAAGTGAAATTCATTGCACATTTTTCATTTCCTTAGAATACCACGTTCTATGCTTATATGTATCTACTCAAATTGGGATGAGTTCTTGCGCTTTTTGTTTTATTCTGGTGATATCATCTAGTTCTCAACAAGGGAAGTATACAACCGTCCCGAGCTGCAGGTACCGAAAATTATGAAAGGTTTTTCAAGCTTCGCGAATGGGTGTTTTAATAACTTTCCTCGGAGATCTGCTCAAAAATCCTTGTATGTAGGGGTAATCTAGGGAGTGGTGAATAACAGAAATTAGGGAAATTTGTTTGTCAAAATTTCTTAGGCTTACTATAGGTGGTTTACGGTAGCACTGTTACCATGTCATTTAGGGCTGCAAAACAAACTCTAGGAGTTTTGACAATCGATAAACGGACTCTCTAGATTCGTGTTTAGCAAAAGAAACCTGCCGTTACCCTAAGAAATGTCCCCGCCTTCACTGCTCAAAACCCGCCACTTCTTGAGATCCCACTATCACTTACTCGGAGCCACTTCATCATTGGCACGAAGGCCTGCCGTGGCTCCTCCGACAAGTTTAGAATTTGCCATCAGCACGAAAATCTCAAGGAAGTGTAGTACTTTCTCATTATATGTTTTTTTATGATTATGTAGGGCCTTATACCGTAATATCTTTATAATCAATGATGCTGTTTCCTTACTCACCAGTCTTTTTAAAGCTGCAGTCACTTACCTCTCGAGAATGACGGTGTGTGAATGAAGACACACCGCTCTCCATTTTTTTATACCCTACCCTTCATTAATTTGGTATCATCGATTTTGTTTATCGTGAGAATTTTCGGGTGACGGTAATTTATAATCGTCTGCCCCTCCGAGAATCTGAGCCAATGAATTTGTTCCTTTAGTATTATTTTTGGGTCGGGTTGAGCGTAAACGCGCTACAAATATTCTTGTTCAGTTTATTGATTATTTAAAGGCAAGGTCCGGTCAAGTTTTGACACTAACGAAATTTAAGCCAGATGGATTGGGCTGGTCAAGCTGAACACCGTCAGTACTTTAGACAAACTATTAGTTATTACTTTTGGAGAAAACAGCTTTGAAGTAAGGGATTACGGAGTTCACAGCATGATAATCATGGCCAGATTACCGATATTTACACGGCAGTTTTGAGAATGCGTGGACGTTGGCTAAAACATGGACAATGAACACACTTTTCGACACGGTGGTTCACTGGCGTGGCTTGAATAACTTGAAGAAGACCGCAATTTCCCGCAGTTTTCGCTCGTTCATTGAGATTACCTGTAGCTCCGATTCAGCGGGAAATATCGAGATCGGAATTCTACTCGGACCCTGCCTCTGAGTAATTTATGTGGTTGAACTTGCTATTTTATCTATCTGCATTCATGCTTTTAATTTCTTTGCTTCAATTATACGTTTACATGAAAATGTAATAAACATATTTCATTTCTTGTTTCTAGTACCATCGTGGGACAATAGTAGAATGTGTATGCAATGATGCATTCATTGCCTATTGCACCATTGTCGTCTACTGCAGCGTTCGCCTTCGTTCCAGCATTCGTTTCGCAAGGCAGCTAGCTGCGCTGGGAGCTAGCTGCCCAGAGGGACGGCTGCGAACGAGTTAAAGGCAGTGGTCACGTTGAAAAACGTTATCGAAAAAACTACAAAAATCAGCTTAGATAAAAAACAGCTCAAAACTATGAAGGTAGCGCGGTGAAAAACGGGCTAGAATTAGAGTTATTAAGACCCTAAATTTCCAGTTCGTGCACACGTGCACAGAAAGATCACAGTCTCATGCCAAGTAGTCCAAAATCATCGACACTCAGAGGAAGAAATGAATGCAAATTTACCTAATAAAAACAGTTGAACAATGAAAGCAAGCACTTTAGTCAATGTTTCTGACTAGATGTGTACATAAATTCGAAGGTTCATTGATTGAAATTCAATTTCAAGCCAGCTGATGTTCTTGATATTAGAGATCATCGATGCCGATGATGTGGGGTATGCTCGTCCCCCATCAAAAGACAAGAAAGTTCAGGCTTCAAATTTGGCCCAGAACAGCGTTTTTTTTCGTGATTTTTTCTTATAGGTTCTACTACTCTATACCCTATACCCAGAAAAGGGTTTAGAGAGGAAAAGAAGACGAGCTTATTT
Organism: Aplectana chamaeleonis; assembly: GCA_029168955.1. Lineage (NCBI taxonomy): Eukaryota > Metazoa > Nematoda > Chromadorea > Rhabditida > Cosmocercidae > Aplectana > Aplectana chamaeleonis. The sequence continues at coordinate 318,354 of JAPDOI010000506.1, forward strand.
GAGCGCGACCACTGCCTTTAGAGGCATCGTTCGCGCTGAAAATCAATTTTCAGTTTTCAGGCTCAATTTCATGATTGAGCCCGGTAGACCACACTGGTAAACTTTGGCGCGTCAAAAACGTTGGGCATTGAGGTAGGAAGGCGTCAAAGATAAAGATCCGCCACCAAATCTCACCAGTCATCTAGCACTTTTTCCTAGAATGTTCGTTCGACCGTAAGACAACATCAAAAATAGTTACGGCACGAACTCCACGTGCAGAAAAACCCCGAAAAGGACAATGACGACGACTTCAAAGACAGAAAAACTTCAAAAAGGATTTCGGCGCGAAATTCAAATTCGTATTTACAATGTGTTCCAATTGAATTTTCTTTACAAATAAAGGTTTTTCATGTACCCCTTCGACATTTTCGTTCACTAGAGAGGCCAAGCTACCCAAAAACATGAAAAAATAATATACGGTTTTCTACGCCTACGATGCCTTTAAGTTCCGAGGGAAACGGCGAACTTTTCGGGCGTTTGAGGGCTGCAAAAGAGTTATCTTTCGGGAAAAACGGGAAAGGTTTCGGGCTAGACCGGCAGTTAAACGGCTGCGAACGGGTGATGTTCCGGGGAAAACGGCAAACGTCCCGGACTAGACCTTGCAGGCAAAACGGCTGCGAACGCGACACCTCTCGGGCTGATTGCCGAAGCTTCCGGGCTGGAAATTGTCCGTTAAACGGCTGGAAACGCCCGACGTGGCGGAGAGAACGGCGGAACTTTCGGGTCAACGCCGCCCCTTTTGAGTTTTGTTACGCTCGCGGTCTGCCGGAAGGATGGCGTTTGGCCGCCATTCGAAATGTCGTCCTGTCTGAGTATGTAGCAAGGCACGCTTGAAAAGAATGCAAAAGACGCGTTTTTTAGTGCTGAAAGAGGGCCATTCCTGCTCACATTGACTCTCGAGAGTGGGTCAATTGACAGCTATGATGAAAAGATACCTATCAATGCAATCAAGCGTGATAGCTCACTTAACAGTACTTCCTTGATCAGCCGCGAGTTTTGATTTGTTCGCGTCGAGGGGGCGAAAAGGGGGCAGAAGGCGTTTCAGAAACTTCCGAACGCTTCTCTGCAGCCGTCTTCTGCCATTTCTGGCTCGTTTTCTGCCATTCTTTCGAGGTTGTGGGAAGTCACCGATAATGATCACAGTGGACTCTGCCTTTATCAACAAAGTCGGGTGCTCAGATGTCGTTGTATAATGAAGACGTGATAGCGAAAGTCGTTTTTCGAAAAATTTCGGAAAATTTGTCTAATTGATGTATCGGTCATCGCAAGGTCATCCCTGTACCTTAATCACGAATTCATTTTTTTCATACCCTAGGCGAAAAAAGAACGAGGGACATTAAAAGATTTTCGCTGCGGATACATAGCTAATCATTTTGACGTAAAATTTTAAGTAGGTCGAGTTTGTCGAGTAGCGGTTAGAGTTAAATTTAGATAGAGAAAGAGTTCAGTTTTCCAAAGGCATATAAATAATCTTCAACTTTGAGATTATTCGCTACATCGACTGTTTGGCTCCTGGGTAGAACTGGAATGACGAAGAAATTGAGAAAAACGCCCCAGAAGGGCACCAAATTCTTTACTCTTACCACACCTTTTTACTCTCACTGGAACTGTTCGTTGTGACAATGAAAACTTTTGTGGACCCGTCTTTTGGAATTCTGTACTTTCTGTTGCTCCGCTCTTTCTTTCGGACCCTAACTAGTACTGTTATGCCTAAAATATTTTTTCCATTTTTGATTAGCCCCATTTTTCACCGGTGACAACCACCGGTTACATGTTCATCCAATCGCACAACTAGTCCAGGCCAGGGAATAATGTCCTCGAAGTAAGATGTTTTAGTGCGTCTCTCGCCGTTTCTTCGCAATTTTGATAACACTTGGAGGCCAACGCTTTGTTTTATGTGAAAAACTCGGAAACGAAAATCATTGTGAACACTGCCTTTAATCAGAAGATGACAGACGAACAAATGTACGTTTGCCGACCTAAATTTGGTGCAAAACTTACGGGCCAACCTGATTAATTAACAAACTAACAGAAGACTGTAGCTCAAATATCAAAGGGAAACATCTGCATTAAAATTTCTAAGCAGACCTTAGGGTTGAGCCCAGCGAAGTGTTGATTAGGCTGGTGTGGGGCAGAAGTTTCGCGGGGAGGTAGAAGCTTTTGGCGAGCAGTAGCAGCTCAGCAAATGATGAGTGTTGGTAATTGACGCCTTATTATCCGTGCTCAGCTCGTGCTCCTCCCCTCACTCCTCCTCCACTCCCGTCAGACAGAGAGAGCGCCAGTGTGACGAAGGGGTTAGCCTCGAGGCCAGAACACGCAGGGGCCGGGCCTGCGACTCAGCTCGACTGAACGACTGGGAGGACACGAAGGGAGACGGCTGCAGGGATCGATGCGGTGCGGTTGGCGCAGCCGGCTGCTCCTGCTCCTGCTCAACCTGGTCCTGCTCATCGTCTCAGCCGAAGACTCCCTGTCCCAACTGTTGTCCCGCCTGGACGATTCGCATCAATGTGGTCGAGCCATTTCCGCCGGCCGCCTCCTTTCCACGGCGATCAACGCCCGATTTCCGCGGCTGATCCCGCTGGCGCGATTTTTCGCCGAACACCCTGGCGATTTCGACGCCACCTTCCTCGAAAACTCCTCTTTCGACCTTCGACCCCCGTTGAGGGCGAATCTGACTGGAGTGAACCCCCTTTATGCTCTCGAATACAGCTGCGAGAACACCACCAACCGATGGCTGCCCACGATCGTCTTCCCCACTCGCGATCCTAATACAACCAATCGTCGCGCCTACCTCACTCTACGAATGGAATTCGATCTAGACCTATGCAATAGTATTCCCTGCAGTACTAAGGTGTGTTTCTTAAATTTCATGTGACATTTGCGTTGTTTTTTTTTCTTGACGTAACTTTGAATAAGGCAACGCGACAGATTCTGGCCATTTGCAAACACTTCAGTTAGCCCAAAAAGTGAGCGAGTTAGCTCATTGTCAGATTTTAGCTCAGCGTAACCTTAGGAAATGCAGTTTGACTGTTCTTCTACCCAGAGTCATGTATTTTCTTTCATTTGATGGCCTCTTTTAGAGGAGAAGCTTGCAATATCGTTTTCAATTTCTATCCGTAACACGAACTGCCAAACTTTCCGCTCCACGTTGTCTCATTTTAACCTGGTTCTCTCAATTAACCTTAACGAAAAAAATTCTTAGGGCCTGGAGCCACTTGAAGGGGGCTTTTATAGTGATATGCGGACTGTTAGTTTTTTTTGCCAAATGAAACTTTTTGATTCGCATACACTTTTTGGTACATACGCAATATTCCATAACTCTCTTAAAGGCACAGCACACCCAGAAAAAGCTTTTCTTGATTTCCGACCTATTTTGAAGACTGTGGCTCGTTGTTCAAACGATATCTCTGGAATCGCACAGAAGTTCCTACGAACAGAGTTAGGACTCCTCGAAAATCGCCCAAATACGAGTGGCAAAAGTATGATGGAGTTGTCCGAGGGTTTTATATATTTCCCGTCATTCGCTACAGAATCACGTGTGAATGGCCTGAATGAAAAGAGAAATTCAGAAGGAAGGGATGAGCGAGGCGACAGATTTAAAGGCAGTGTTCACGATAATCTTCATTTTTGAGATTATTCGCTACATTGATTAAAGCCTCGGACAACTCGTCCACAATGCTTCCCTAGCTGGATTTTGAGGAGCCATAACTCCGTTTCCAGGAGGCCTTGTACGATTCTACGGACATCACTGAAATCAGCATGGGACCGTTTTCAAGGTGTTTTCAAGAGGCAAAAAAACAGAAAAACGACTTTTATCGTGAACAATGCCTTTAAGCGGCTCCCGGGTAGAACTAAAAGGACGCATTTAAGTAAGAAAAACGCAGCAGAAGTACATGAAATCCTTAAGTATCACCCCGCCTCTTAAAGGCAGCATACACGCTCGTAAACGTGGTTGGCTTACAACATAATGTCTACGCATTTTGAAGCGTCAAAAACGATCCATAATGCCGTTACAGGAGTAGCAAGTTCGGCCCCGCCCGTATTTTCACACCTCCTGTATTTGTCCTTTTCCTCCAACGCAGGGTCGCCGATTCATCTTCGCCGTCATTGACGTTTGTGGTTCACTTGTTAGGCAATCCACACACAGTGCCGACGATGAAGATGACCCAGCAACCTTGCGTTGCAGGAAAAGGGCAAATACAGGGGGCGTGAAAATACTGGCCGGGCCAAACTTGCTACTTCTGTAACGGCATTGTGGGTCGTTTTTGACGCCTCAAAATGTGTAGGCGTTGTAATCTGAGCCATATGATTCTATTTCCGTAGTTATCTCGATTACGTTTACGAGCGTGTATGCTGCCTTTAAGTATCACAGAAAGTGTTTGTTGTCACTATGAAATCTTTTGTGGACCCGTATTTTGCAATTCTCCACTCTCTATTGCTTCGTCCTTTCCTTAGGATCCAAACTAATCCTGCTTTGCATAAAATATTCTTCTATTTTCGATTGACCCAATATTCAACGGTGACAAACACCTTGAACATGTTTGTTCAACCGGACAACTAGTCCAGGCCAGAAAAAACATGCCATTGAAATACGCTGTTATAATGCGTTTCTCGCCGTTTCTTCGTAATTTTGGTAACACTTGGATGCCAACGCATTGTTTTATGTGAAAAACTCGCGGACGAAAATCATCGTGAACACTGCCTTTAAACTCATTTCTCATTTTGCCACTCAAGTCACGAAATGTTACAGTCGGAAATCGCACATGGCATGAAGGGTCCCTGGTTTTGTCACTGGTTGGAATGTGCCTTTGAGGAGAAGGTGAGGGCGACACAAAAAGCGCTAGCGCTTTTCCGATCAAATTTCCATATTGATATGGTTGCGCAGATCCATAGAGAGTAGCAGAGCTCGTCTGATCGTTTACCGTTTTCTCATAGTTACATTCCACTCTTCATCTTCTTCTTCCACCGCGGCCAGTGTGAAACTTCGAAGGCATTCGTTTGTAACAGGTCGCATTTTCTATAAATTCCCATAGGTTTATATAAAGGGCTCTCGCCTTGGTTTTCTGGGAGCGTTTTCAGCCGGTTGATATTTATCTATTTTTGTTAATGTATTTTGTTATTTGGTGTATATTCTGCTTGTAACTTTACCTTAACAGTCTCAATACCTTGTTTTCAAATGCTCCGTCCCATTGCGTTCATTCCGATGCTTTTATTCCGCTAGTTCTTCGAAGGGTTCTCATAAATAGCTTCGATTTTTTTTCGGGTTGATAAACTTGGAAATTTTCGCCCATACCGTCCTCGAATTTCTCAGGGATGAGCAAAATTCCGCCCGCATTTCGCTCTCCTAAAACAGCAGAAAGTGATGCGTATTTGGGGGCTCGAAGCTGAAGTAGCCAGTCATTATCTTCAGAATTTTTTCCGCTCGTTACTAGGGTTTCGCACCCGATTTCCGAAACACGAGGAAAAAATGTATAGCGGAAGTTTTTCGGGCCTATGCAGTGACTTACTGGGCCAGACGATTTTCAAATCAGTGCTTCAATCTGCCCAGATGGATCTGCTTCCAATTTGCCGACCCCAGTGGGATAGGCTTGTTTTACTCTGGGCGAGGATCGAACCTGACCGTGGGCAGCGAAAACTGCGACTGCTTCCACTGCGCCACGCGCGCCCTTTTTAAATAAGGCTATTAAGGCTATTATAAGTTGGGGGGGGGGGGGACTGAAATCAAGAGCTTTGAGTGAAATGAGGAATCTCAAACGAGTTTTAGCCCTGAGTTATCCGGTATATTTCGGTTTTTTATGAGCTTTCGACATTTGAAACTCCCATTCTGCGTTTTTTCTCCATAATTTGAGAATCCGTGCTACACATCGATCTTACATAGAAGCTCCAGCAGTATTCGAAGCTGCCGGGTTTACGTCTAGCATTTCAAACAAGATTTCTCCACTTCCCTCAGTCGTTCTCTTTATTCCTCAGGTTTCTCATTAGCGATTTACGAGACTCGTGGCATTTATCACACATTTTTCGTCATCATCAAATGCTCAGGGCAGCTGTCACAGCAGATAAATTCATCGTTTTTCTTTCGTGAACCTTGACACCTAATTCTAATACATGTAATAGCAAAGTGAAAAGCTGTCTACATTTGAAATAGTCCTAATCACTTCAGGAATGGAGTTGCTCTTGCCATCCATTCTTGTTACAGCTGTCAGAGAGAGAGAGATTCGGCCTTCCATATTCTGCAGAAAACCCGCCAACTACGTTCCAGCGTGAATCTGCGTTTAACCTCCCCTCATAAACACTTCAATGGACTGAGATTCTCAGAGCGCCGTATCGATTCCGGCGGTGAGAAGTCTTTTAGGGGGAAATCCTGCAGCCCCCCCCCCTCCACTATTCAGCTCCGGCCCCTCTCCCCGGCTGAATGGGGCGGGCAGGCGCTCGAGCAGGACCTGCCTTTCCGACATGAAGGAATCCCCAGCATTGCGCGAACCAGCGCCCCATCGGGATTCAATAGTGCTTTGTCTGATGCCACCGCTGCTGCAGACCTTTGGCTAACACTTCGTTCACATCCTCACTCGTTGAGGAAGAAGAATTCTCTAGAAGTGGTTTCGAATCTGCCCCCATGTGGGGTAGGAATTCGGCAATATGTTTTTCCACTCGCCTGCAAAAGGGTGACATGATGACTATGGCCTGAAGAGGAGGCCTGGCTAGAATAAGTCCATGAAATCTGTTCGGCAATTTGTAAGTTTATGGTCTTACCGAAGGGAAAGTCCCCAAATGATTCAAATAGCCGGCAATCATTTCCTAGACCAAAGGGAATTGACCTGGGCAAAGAGGCTAATTCCAACCAACCCAGCGGCGCATGGGTTGGTAAGCAAATTTTTAAAACGTGCTGGGTTGAAAGGTTAAAGGCATCGTTCGCGCTGGAAATCAATTTTCATTTTTCAGGCTCAATTTCATGATTGAGCCCGGTAGACCACACTGGTAAACTTTGGCGCGTCAAAAACGTTGGGCAATGAGGTTGGAAGGCGTCAAAGGTGAAGCTCCGCCACCAATTCTCACCAGTCATCTAGCACTTTTTCCTAGAATGTTGATGCGACCGTAAGACAACCTGAAAAATAGTTACGGCACGAACTCCACATGCAGAAAAACTCCGAAAGTGACAGTGACGGGGCCTCCAGAAGCAGAAAAAGTTCAAAAAGGATTTTGGCGCGAAATTCAAATTCGTATTTACAATGTGTTCCGATTGACTTTTCTTTACAAATGAAGGTTTTTCATGGGCCCCTTCGACATTTTCGTTCACTAGATAGGCCAAGCTACACAAAAACATGAAAAAATAATATACGGTTTTCTGCGCGTACGATGCCTTTAAAGGCTCTAACGGTGGGTTGGCGCGTTGATGAATCCGACCCCAGATGATCTCGACTTCCGAGTAAGAGGAAAGGACTGTTCCGGATATGGGATGATGGATAACGAAGGTCGAAAGTGGAATTCGGGCTCAGCCGCAAAATTGCAAAATCCACTCGGATCAGAGGCAGGGCTCACGATGAAAAAGTTTTCCGCTGTTGCAGGAACGTAAGCGTCGGTTACATCCAGAAGAAAAAGTAATGAAGTCAGAGTCATAAAAAATTGCCAGAAAGTGGGGGAAGCCGACTCATCGCATCAGCCGGCCTACATCATGGAAGAGTTGTCCACTCAACGATTGTCGAAGTTTTGAGTAACATTCATCTCGAGGGACCCTAACATCCCATCATACGCTAGAAACCTTATTGTTCTTAGAGACAGTGTTCACGATGGAAACTGTCTTTAAGTTTTCATTGGAAGTCGAAAGATGTTTTCCGAGATTGTTGCTAATGGCGAAAAAACGGCGAAAAAAGAGCCCCGATTAGTCCTACACGGCCCTGAACTTCTGTTTATAGCGCGATCCCGCCCCCTCCCCTCACAAGAACGATAGTTAAGTGCTCCAAAAGTGGGCTACCGTAATATCAATCGAGCTGCCCTGAAATTTTCCAAGTTTTTACTCCAGTCTCGCTACATCTTGACCACCTTCGGTGCTGTTTTGCTCTTTGTAGTCCAGGCAGATCCTCAACCGCTGACCCCTGGAAAGGGACGGTGTGTGAATGAAGACATGCCGCTCTCCACTTCTTCTATATCCCACCCTTTATCAAATCGGTATCATCAATTTTGTTTACGAGAGCCGAATAACTTCATTCCTAAGATTACGGTAGCCCCGTTCTGGCGCACTTAACTATCGTTCTTGTCCTCCCCTCAAGTACCTTTGATCGAAGTAAACAACTGAACAATCGACTCCAAGAGAAAAGCATTATTCAAATGGGTTGAATTTTTCAATCTGTGCATCATGGGCGAAGTCGATTTTTCCGTTGTTTGCTTTGATCAATGGCCGTTGAGAGGAGTGGGCGGGGATTGTGCTGCACATTGAAGTTGAAGATCGCTATTTGGCGCCTATTTTTAGCAGTTTCTTCGACATTGGTGTTGCGTGGGTTCCCAACCTTTTGAATTACAGTGGAAAATCAGACAAGGTTTTTATCATGGACACTGCCTTTAATGTTTTTCTTGATAGGAAGAGCATAAGAAAGAGTGACTAACCTAAGAAAGTTACAATACAAAGCCATTTCCGACATTTGCGATTCTTCTACACCACACACCGATACAGGTGGACGGGGCGGGAATTGAATGTTCTAAGGCGGCGTACGCGCAAAAAATCGGCATCCGATTTTTTTTTTACTTTTTGCGAAAGATGACCTACGAGATTTCGAAGTATACACCGCGACGCATAAGTATAAAAAAACCTTCGAAATAGGCATAGCATATGTTGGATCAGGGTTTTCCCCTGTTTTCTTCTACGGTGAAAACAATTGATCACTTGGTATGATTCCAACTTTCTCATTTCGCCTTAAGTTATAGAAAAAATTTGTAACTCGCACGACGCATAAGTATAACAACACTTGAGAGACATGAAAATGCCTTGCGACGACCGCCACTTTCACTGTGTACCACTTTCATGTGTAATTTATGCAGTTTACCGCAGTGTTAAAAGGACATGGTGCGGTTGCGGTCACGCACTAAAACTACGGTAGAAGACGCCAGATTTCATTATCGATCGACAGCACAACTGATTTTCTGGGTGAGTTACGGTTTTTCCTTTTTTTCGTGTTTGTTTCGGCATTATTTTTGTTTCTGGCTGTTTGAATATTGCGAATAAGGGCTATTCTTAGTGCGTGAGGGAAATTAGCCGTTTGTTCGGGCTTCGAAGTGTTTTTTCCCAAAATTCTGTTGTGAAATCGAAAAAACGGCAAATTCCTCTCGCACACTAAGAAAAGCCCTTACTCGTAATATTATAAGAGTCAGAAACAAAAATAATGCGAAAGTGAACAAGAAAAAAAAAGAAAAACCGTAACTCAACCAGAAAATTCATAATGAAATCTGGCGTCTTCCTCCGTAGTTTTAGTGTGTGACCGCAACAGCACCATGTCCTTTTAACATTGCGGTAAACTGTAATATCGGTTGAGGGTGATGCAATATGTTTACCTTCCCGGTGAACTTCATCTGTCTTCCAACTGTTAGCCCCTAAGACTTGGATTTCGATGGAATTTCTGCTAGCTAGGACGACCAGGTGGATGTTGTTCTGAGTTCGTGCTGGATCATGAATCGTTTAACGCCTGTGGGTGCCCACACGTTAATACTTTCTATGGGTCTATTTACTTGCATTCAAATATACTGATCGGATCACAATTTTTCTGCGCCTCCAATTCCATGGTCAAGGTGCGATCGCTAATTGCAGCTTCGGGCCCAAACCAACGAAGGGATAAATAACTGGAATATTCGTTTCAGAAAATCAAATTTAATTTCTTCAATTTCCTTAACCACTGTTTTAATCAATATGAATCACGACAAATGTGTGCAATTAATGTCCAGCATCATTCGGAAGGAATGCGCGATGATCGACTGAACCAGGATGATGAATTCCAATCCTCCCTCTATTCAGGAGATGTCCATTCGGCCTAAGCAGCTTGTTCTAATGACTCACACCTATTAGTTCTATTATACTCAATGATTGATTGCTCTCCCAAATTATGTTATCCATCCTCTTGACAGCAGAGGCGGGATTTACCGGGTGGTGGGTGGCTACAAATGGATCGGCCACTCAGGATCACCTAAAGGCAGTGTTCACGATGATTTTCGTTCCCGAGTTTTCTGCTCAAAACAATGCGTTGGCAACCAAGTGTTACCGAAATTACTAAGAAACAGCGTGAAACGCACTAAAACGTATTATTTCAGTGACATTATTCTCTGGCCTGGACTAGTTGTCCGGTTGGATGAACATGTTCACGGTGGTTGTCACCAGTAAAAAATGGGGCTAATCAAAAGTGAAAGAATATTTCATGCCAAGCAGTATTAGTTAGGGTCTGGAAGAAAGTACGAAGCATCAGAAAGTAGATAGTTGCAAAAGGCGGTTCCACAAAATATTTCATTGTAACAACGAACAGTTCCTGTGAGACTCGAGAGGCTGGCTGACATTTGAGGATTTCATCTCTGAGGGCATCTTACGCGCTGAAAACCACTTATTGTGTTTTCGTGTTTTTGTATAGCTTGGCCGTCGAAATGTCGAAAGAACCCTTGGAAAATTTTCATTTATAAACAAAAATCAGTTTGAATACACTGTTGAAATGGATTTGAATTCGGCTCAAAAATCGTTTTTGAAGTTTTTCTCCATTTCGAGATCTCCATTGCCATTCTTGAAATTTTCCTGCATGTGGATTTGTACCATAAATGTCTCCAATGTTGTTTAATGGTCGCATCAACATTCAATGAAAAAAAATCTAAATGGTCGACCCCACAGCAGTTTTCAATTGGTCATAACATATAAGGTGCGCATTTTCAGAGCTTCAGGTTTCGTGGGTGATGTCAGCAAGCCCGAAATGTTTGATCGTTCACAAAATAAAAATTAAACGTGATTTCCAGCGCGCACCATGCCTTTAATTAAGGTCATTTTGATTCATCTACGGTCTTTCCAGCGGTGTTGGAGTTGCTGCGGAGATATATTCCCACTGTTATCTTGACAATAGTTACTGGTGCATAGCTTTATACAGAGACACCAAAAAGCTTCTGAAGTTTTTTTTTCGTATGATTAGATTTTCGCTGCTTTGATAAATTCTTCTTGTGATTAAATCTCAAGAGCTATTTTACATTTCTCTAAACGTTCTGAAGGGCTTTTTGTAGGCCTCGGGCATGGCATGCTGTCGTTTTTAGGAGGAGTCTTACTTTCGTCACTGATGTGAGTGCAAGGTGGTGCTCTACGAGAATTGTCATTGGAAGCATATAAAATACCGCTGCTATCCAAGGGGAAAAATGGGCGAAATGGCCGAAGTGGGCAACTAAAGCGTCTTTCGAACACAACTCACTTCAATGTGCTCCATTTTCAATTTCGAAAGGACCAAAATGTTCATCGTGCCACAATCTATCCAACTATATGAAATAACCTTGGAATTTTCTATTAGAAATCCTTTTTTCAGATAGGGTTAGTTATGAATATGATGATGATTTCGCAAGATAATGAAACCGTTCGGCGAAAAACAACCGTATGCGATCGCTAGCATTTTCATAATGACAACGTATTTAACCTTGTAAAATAACGTTCCTTCCACATTTCGCGGAATATTTTCACATGATTGACTTGATCACGACATGCTGTACATTTCGGCGTTTTCAAAATTCAGAACGGAGCAGTTTGAAGCGAGTTGCGGTCGAAAGACGCTTTAGTTGCCCACTTTGGCGTTTTAGCCCGTGTTTTCCCCTTGGATAGCCGCCGTATTGTACTTATGCGATCGAGAGACACCCGGTTAATTTTCAACCCTTTTCCAAACCCAGGGCTAGAGATCTGTATTCCTCAAAATGGACGAGATGAGTAATTGACCAGAATTGAGTCAAACTTTCGAGGTGAAATCAGAATCTACACCCCTATTGATGAGTTTTGTCAGTGGATTGAAGATGAGCATTAGGCATGTTTCATAGTCCCCACCGCAAGGCAGCAAGTGCGCCCCGCGTCGCCCATCCAGCACCACCAATCCGGCGCAGCCCCAATGGCTATGGTGGTCTCACAATTTGCATCTTCGCTCGATTATCATTCTGACCCCACGCCATCACAAGTTATATGAAGGTTATCCCAACCCTTTTCAATGCGTCGGTCTCTGTTAGATTAGCGCCTAAAACAACTTGTCCACAAGAGCAACGCTTTTACGTTTTTCAGTTTCGGCATTTCAAAGAAAAGCCACATCTGTACATATATAAAAACGTATTTCTCCCCCCCCCACATTGATTCAACGTTCATTTCAACAGACTCTTTGTTACGGAGTAGTTGACCGCTAAATGAAAATCTGATCTTATAATCAATCCGTGCGCTCTATCCCGTCGACTCTTATCTAGATTGAGTATTTGCCACCAAATTGCACATTTTTGATTTGCAAGCTGGGAAGTTTATGTGTACGGGGGATCACGGGACCTCTTTCTGAAAGAATTCCATGATTCTATGGCCAAAACGGATTTTCTTTGTCCGACTACAGTATGGGACGAGTTGAGAAATGTGAATTCGTATTTGCTTCATTTGCAGCTCAAAGCATCTTTTTAACGCTTTCCGTGAAATTGGAAGCTGCAGTCTAACGAGCTATGAATCGCTGAAGGTCGACTGATCACTTCTCACGTTTCAATTGCTGATCTTCTCTTACTACAGTGCGTTGCAAAACTATACGACATACCCCAATTTCTGCGGTTCCAAAATTCGCGTCAATTAGGGGGCCAAACGGTAAACGCCAATCGATGTAACACCCTCGAAACCCCTGGGTACGAATTTTCATGAAATTAGAGCCACTTGCAGGAAACTGGCAACTGAAATTGTCAAAAATGGCCGTTGCAAAACTATACGACATAGCTGACGTTCTCGCAGAAATTTCTATTCTACGCCATCTGTATCAGTTCGTTCATGGTAAGAACCACTAGAAACATCGAGTTATTAGTCTTCAGAAATGTCTTGGCGCTGAACCACTTCGAAAACTCTGTTTGGTATGTTTCAACCCAGCGGCCTGAAACCAAGCCTGCGTTGTCCTACAGACAAGAAGGGAAGGCGGAAACGGACTAGAAAGAATTGGGAATGATTTTCCGGCACATTCTGATAATCTGTGGAGTTCATATGCCATGTCGTCAAAAGCTGGTCTAGCTTAAAGGCAGTGTCCACGATGAAAACCATGTCTGTTTTTTTGGTGGAAATCGGCAGCTGCGGGGCCTAGCGCATCCCAAACGTTGAAAAAACTAAGAAAATAGAGCTTGGAACGGTCCCCTTCGGCCCCAAAGTTGGACTCCCGTCAGCTCGTCACACCCAGATGCACTTTCCACGCCCACAGACGTGAACAAATGAATGCTCGAGATTGTGAGATGAGCGATGGTTTCCGATTAATAGCCCCGTTCTTCCCTTCATTCTCAACTTCTCTCTTTACTCAGGTCAGCTCGCATACATCGGCTGCAAAAGACGGAAGTTACAAGCCTCGGACAACTCGTCCACCTTGTTTCCTTAGCTCAATCTTTGAGGGACCATAACTCCGTTCCCAGAAGGTCTTGTACGATTTTAAAAACATCATTGGAATCAGCATGGGACCGTCTTGAAGATAGGCGGAGAAGCAGAAAAACGATTCTTATCGTGAACACTGCCTTTAAAACCCTACCTGGATACGCGTCAATGCACTATTCTTTCTCCTCCAAAGTTCCTACTCAAGGATAAATTCGTGTCCTTGTGTGGATCCTTCGAAATCCTTCTTCATCGGTCGAAAGCTAGAGCAATCCGAACGAGCTTGATCAATTCTATAACATTTATTTATTTTTGACTGAGCATTCCAAGCATTGGAGAGATCTACAAAAAGACCCGAATATATCCTTGAGTAGGAATCTCGGAGGAGAAAGAATAATGCATTGACCCGGATATAGGTGGGGTTTCGAACTGGATAAGCTAATAGTGACATGACCTATGAACTCCACAGGTTATCAGAATGTGCCGGAAAATCATTTCCAGTTCTTTCTAGTCCGTTTCCGCCTTCACTTCTTGTCAGTAGGACAACTCAGGTTTGTTTCAGGCCGATCCTGCCAATTTGCTAGAATGGCCGGCTGGTTTGCAGGACCTCAACCCTGTGGAAAACGTGTGAAGTATTCTTGGGCGTTGAATCTACATCCAGAACAGACAATACGAGCGTGTGACTCCGCTGAAACTAGCCGTTATAAGCGAATGGGCGCAGATTTAAAGGGGCGTTCACAAAAAGCTGGGTTGAAACATACCAAACTGAGTTTTCGAAGTGGTTCAGCGCCAAGACATTTTTGAAGATGTTGCTAGTGGTCCTTACCATGAACGAACTGATACAGATAGCGTAAAATAACAATTTCTGCAGGAACGTCAGCTATGTCGTATAATTTTGCAACGGCTATTTTTGACAATATCCGTTGCCAGTTTCCTGCTAGTGCCTCTAATTTTATGAAGATTCGTACTTTTCGAGGGTGCTTCGTCGATTGGCGTTCACCGTTTGTCTCCTTAATTGACGCGAAGTTTGGAACCGCGGAAATTGGGGTATGTCGTATAATTTTGCAACGCACTGTAAATGAACCCAACTCTATGAGGGATTTTTTTTGCATTTTCTAGTTTCAAGTAGCCAATGTCCGACAGCCAGTGTGATTATGTTGGAAGTCATTTAGTTTTCCCTTCTTTTCCTTCAGACACGCAGGAGAAGGCATTCTCGAGTAATTGTTTTGTGATTTCAGTGCACATGGACGGTCCACGGTGGTTTGCGAGTGTTGGCAAAGACGTGCTGCAGCAAAGGCGAGGATTCGGCGTTGTGTCGGACGGATCCGGACAGAAGTGAGCAGGCCTTGACCTCATTTCGCTGTCTAATAACGACGTATGCAAAAGCCCCAAAGTACGTGCAGGAAGGCTCATTTCCTGCGCCAGCTGTACTTTTGCAGCGAATCTCCCCAAGCGAGAAGAAAGCAAACTGCCTCCTGCCTATTTGGCCCTTCCTTCACAGGAGGGAGAGCGAGAGACCTCGAAACGTGTGGCAATGCCTTCGTTCAGTTTGGTCATCTTATCCGGCACGTGCTCCTAATATCTTCCTTAATCCAACTTTCTCTTGATGTACCCTGAAGAGTTCAAAGTTCAACTCATCAAATTGGCCTCCATTCTATCGACTATGTCTTCCCTGTCATGCTGTCAAGATTTTTTGAACAAATTTTGGGATCTCATTATTGTTTCGGAAGACCAGCTCACAAGGATCGTTTAAGAGTGAAATTACATGCAGTTTTTATCAGTTGCTCCCGCCCCTTAGTTCAAGTTTTTCTCTGGTTCAGCACAACGATAGAGCCACAGCACTTTGCTGATGTTATTGAACGCATGTGATCCAGGGGTGTGCGGAAATTTCTGTTTTCTGTTTTCTGGCCGTTTTGGCCTTTCTGTTTTCTGATTTCTGTTTTCTGAAAAATCTGCAAAAACAGAAAAAATCAGCGAAATTCGGATCTGTGGAACAGCGCAGCTTATCTAGTCATTTACGAGGTGCTATTCGTGTTCAATGGTGCGTATGCTGTTGAGAGCAGGGTTCGCGATAAAAATGTTTATTGTGGTATCTTTGTGAGAAGGTAGGCCTGGTCATTACAAAAGTGAAAATAAGTGGGAAGTCGGAGAAAAAAGCTCAAAAATAAATTATTGCTGGGTCTCAGCCCGCCCCCAATTAAAGGCAGTGTTCACAATAGGAATCGTTTTTCTGCTTTTCTGCCTATCTTGAAGACGGTCCCATGCTGATTCCAATGAGGTTTTTGGAATCGTACAAGACCTTCTGGGAACGGAGTTATGGTCCCTCAAAAATTGAGCTAGGGAAGCATGGTGGACGAGTTGTCCTAAGGTTTGTAACCTCCGTCTTTTGCAGCCGATGTATGCGAGCTGACCTGAGTAAAGAGAGAAGTTGGGAATGAAGGGAAGAACGGGGCTATTGATCGGAAACCATCGCACATCTCACCATCTCGAGCATTCATTTGTTCACGTCGGTGGGCGTGGAAGGTGCATCTGGGGTGTGACGAGCTGACGGGTGTCCAACTTTGAGGCCGTAGGGGACCGTTCCGAGCTCATTTTTCTTAGTTTTTTCAACTTTAGGGCTGCGCTAGGCCCCGCAGCTGCCGATCTCCACCAAAAAATCAGACATGGTTTTTATCGTGTACACTGCCTTTAACAGTCCAACTTCAGAGGTAATTTTTGATTTTTTGGTACGGTCGCCGTCTATAGCAACCCTACCATGCGCGAATCCTCAGTTCGCTCAAATAAGCGAGAAAAAGTTAGAAAAAAGTCGGTCACGCCCCCTTGAAAGACAAAACGGGCAACGCCCACTGGCAGGATTCCGACCTCCATAGGGAAGAGACGCGCGAATGATTTTATTAAAAACCTATGTTCTTCCATTTGTTCTCGGTCTGGCTTTATAGTGTGACCTTACTCAGAATGGTGGCTGCGAATAACGAGAAAATACAGGCTCGAGACAACTCGTCCGCGAACTTCTACTAGTTCAAATTCAAAACTTTTGAGGAGCCGTAACTCAGTTTGTAGTGAGTTCTGAGCGATTCTGGAGACACCATTGTGATCAGCGTAAAATTTTCGCCAAGATAGAAAAACGAAAAGCGGATTCTGAGCTTGGAGTGTGGCTTTAACTAGATTTCTACAATTGCTTCTTTTGTCGTCTTTCATTCTGCATTTAAAGTAGTCGCGGGACACCGAGAGACTACTAACTTTTTTAGCGGCAAAATATAAGACGGAAAATAGGCATTTGTAGAAATTTTGCTTGTTGGGAGTGTGAGTACACCCACCAATTAGCCGTTCTGGCTTGTTTTTGTGCGTTTTTCTGCAAAATCTCCTTTATTTTCACTTTTGTGATGACCAGATCTGCATTCTTATAAAGAGAATTCAACAATCGTTTCTATCGCGAACCCTGCTAACGCACTCGTAGGGTAGTTCTTTGGCACAATAGGGGTAGCATCCCAGGGCAGAGCCCGAATTCAACCTCCCCTTGTCAGCAGCTGCTGCAGTTAGTTGTTCGCCGCAGCTGCTGCTGACAGCGAGGGGTTGAACCCGTTGTCTGTCCTAAGATGCAACCCTTATTGTGTCAACGTACTACCATACGGGTGAGTGCTCTGAGAGTTTTGACCGAGCAACAGCCGATAAATAGCCACAAAATGCCTGATTTTCGCGTAATAGCCGACAACAGTGCCTTTAATGATGTTATATCCGTCATTGACGCGTCATTGCTACTATCAATGCCTTATAGGTCATCTGTGCAGTTCCGCAGATATTATATTACAAGTATGACAAAGGTATTCAGAATCACATCACTTGAAAAAAAAAGTTAAAATGAAATGAGCATTTTTTTCTGAAAATTTTCTGTTTTCTGATTTCTGTTTTCTGGCCATTTTGGCCTTTCTGTTTTTTGATTTCTGTTTTCTGAAAAACTCGATTTTCTGTTTTCTGTTTTCTGAAATTTTTCGAAAAATTTCCGCACACCCCTGATGTGATCTGCATGATTGTGTACAGATGGCACGGATCGCTCTGATACTTGGCGTTTCCTTCTGAAGGTTGGCGCAATCTCGGTGCACTATGTTATAACATATGACTCCAATTTTTTACCCCGGCTAGAGCCAAAATGACGAGAATTTGAGAAAAACACACCAGAGGTACACGAAATCCTTTACTCTCACCGCGCCTCTTTACTCTCACAGGAACTGTTCGTTGTGACAATGAAACCTTTTGTGGGCCCGCTTTGCAATCCTCTTCTCTCTAGTGCTCCGTTCTTTTCTTCGGACCTGAACTAATACTGTTTTGCATGAAATGCTCTTCTAATTTCGATTGACCCCATTTTTGACCGGTGACAACCCCGGTGAACATGTTCATCCAACCGGACAATTAGTCCACTTCGTAGAATACTGTCACTGCAGTGAGACGTTTTAATGCGTTTCTCGCCATTTCTTCGTAATTTTGGTTACATTTGGCGGCCGACGCATTTTTTAAGTGAAAATTCGGTAACGAAAATCATCGTCAACACTGCCCTTAACCACAAAATCTTCGCCGTTTTGAATCATTTGTTTCAAGGGTTATGACCCCGTTTGTAGAGAATCTTGAGGAACCCCAGAGTCCCTATTGTGATCATCGCGTAATTCTCTCCAAGATATGCCGGTAAACTAAGGCGCTATTCATACTAATCAACGCCAGCGCGGCACGCGCGTTGCGCTTGGGCGTGGCGTTGGAGTACAATTTGCATCACGCCCGCTACGCCATGGCGGCGGCCGTAACACCGTTTTAAACTTTTTCATTATTGACCCATCTTTAATTCCATTCCGTTCCATAATGATTGATTTCAGTTCTATCCTCTGCTACCATGATAGTGAACGCATTTACAGATTTTGCTTGCTCGGAAAAGTTTAGGCCCACTTTTGATCCGCTACGTGTCGCTGCTGCAGTATTCATAGTCTCCGCAAGCGCGTGACGCGCATAGAAAGTATTCATACTTCAAAACCCAGCCCGCGCGTGACGCACGTACCGTGCTGGCGCTGAGGAGTATTAATACCGCCTAGTGAACGAATTCGAGGTTGTTCTGTGTTGTTTGGTCTGAACATTTTTTCGGAAAAAGCCTCCACTACCACGTGTGTTCCTTACAGTTGCAATCTGGCTGACGAAGCCATTTCGAAACGGCACCGTCCAACATGTGGGGTTATTTTCGATATTCAAGTTGTGGCATCGCATGTATCAACCTGGTTACATGTATGCGGGATCTTGCTCCGCAGAAATAAGCGCGAGAACTACAGGGAGCACGTTGTTCCGCTCCAATACCTATAAAAAACAAGATCAAACGCCCTGAAAAAAGAAACCGCGAGAAATTCACAAACGTAGTGAGGTTTGTGGGGCGGGGCTCCATGGCAATATGTGCTATAGCGAAGTTCACTGTTTCCCTTTCGGGGCCTGTTGACTCCTGGAGTAAGATGCCCGAAATTACCCCCGAAGCTGAACTGTGCCTTTGAACTCCAGGAATGACGCAAAATGCTATCAGAATTTACCGCTAATTGTTAAAACGCTAATTTCAGTGGGTATCCTCCTGATCACGTTCAGAATATTGTCGAGGAAAAAATCTTAATTTTGTGTTCACTTTCGTTTTTTGGCAATCCAGTAGTGGTTCCAATTTCAGATCGGCCCATGCTCTTGGTGGCGAATGCGGCATGTGCTGTGGCCTGCTTGGCGCTGATTCCAGTCGTGTGCCGAGCTCGTCGAAGAGGACAAGAAGCTCGAGGATGGGCTCTCATGGAGTTGTTCCTCATTGGAGCTAGCATACTCTATCTAATTGTACGTTTGCATTCTCAGTTATACGACTATTGTGTAATTTTATTATTTCATGGTTTTTGATTCGTTTTTTATCCTTTCATTCATTCCCTTTTATCCTAAATAGTCAGCTCTAAGAACTATTTGATATTGCATTTCAGGGCTGTGTGTTATAACGTTAACGTGTTAACGCATTAACGGGTTTTTTAATTACCGATTAACGCTCAACAAATAAGTCTCTAAATCGCGTTAATTTAGTTCGTTAATTATAGTGGAATCGTGGCACTGATTAAAATACTAATCATAATTTTTGCGTTTTCGGCGAAAAACGCAAAAAAAACCTTTTTTTCGTCCCTTTTTCCATAACTCTGTTCAGGATGATCCATTAGGGAATCTAAAGTGATATTGGGAATCAGCATTTTGGGCTCTTTCTTTTTGAACGACACGTGACCCACTTTCCGACAAGAGAAATAGGTAAAATGAGGCATAAAACAATCAACGCGAAACGCGCTAAAAATACGATTTCGGAATTGAACAATTTAGGAGCGAATGCGTACATGTCGCTACGCCTAAGGCCAACGGTGTACTTTTGCGACACACAGTCGCGTCGCTGTGCACAGCGACAGCGACATTGGCAACGACAAGCAACGGCACATTTGCAGCATGTCAGCCCTCCACGACACGTCGCTACGACGAACACGCGGGAACTGTTCCTACGACGGCCAGTGCCATTGCTCCGATGCTAGTCCCACCACGATTTGTGCTAAATGTCATGACTGTCGCTCATGGCAGCGACAATGTATTGTTATTCGCAATTTCATACAGACGGCGGGAAAGCTAACAACCAACGGATTGGCAACGATGGAGACCATAGTGAAGGAGATTTTACACGATAACGGTTACACGGACACCAGTTATCATTCATGGAAACCGTACCGGCACTCCCTCTCTAACACAACCCTCGTTCTCCCATTCGTTAACGAACAATTCGCGAAAGAAGTGAATACTGCCGTCCGCAAATCGGCGCTTCCACTGCGTCTCATATTTCGTCCCCACTCACGTTGCGTCACCTTTTAACGTGCTCAAGGCCGTATGAAGAGGGGTGTGGAAGAAGAACTTGTACATACTGCAGTGGAGATGAAAAGATTTGTCAGATTTGTGATGTAGTTTATAAGGTGCTGTGCCAGACCTGTGGAGAATACTATATTGGCGAAACCGGAAGACCCCTACGCTATCGCCTGACGAGCACATGAGGGCACTACGTTCTCCCAACTCTACCCAAACAGTGCTTTCTCCAGGCACAGAACACTCCGCCACGCGTATGAAGTTGTACCGAGTATGACTGTGACCCTTTTACACCGCAATATTCCGAACACAGCTGAAAGGAAAATAAGGGAGGCGTTAGAGATAAAGAAGTGGTCACCGCCGATGAACATCAGAGAGGAGATGAAAGAGGCATTACGATTGTTGACATCACATAGCGATTAAGGAGATGATAGCTGATCTAGTGACATCTAGGCAATCAGTTGTCATTTGTCGTGTGCGTTGGCTGCGAGTTGGTCTATCCGAGTCCTATCCCTGAAGAAGACCCACCGCGTTTGGTTTAAGACCCGGTCAGCACTCATTCCCTATCATTATCCTTCCTATGTGTTCATATGTTGATATCATGTACGGTATTGTAAATATTTATAGCGCCTGACGAAGGGTCTAAGACCCGAAACGTTGCAAGTAAAGGGCTTATCATTACCCTCTGCTATCGAGCTTCAACATCCACTATATCAATCAACACAAATGAAGCTCAGGGACCGACTGATACAATGTATACCGTTGTCCTAAATATTTGTACAGAAAGATGCCACGTATCATATTAAAAAAGAAATGTCCCGATTCTGATCACAAATATCGCTATAGATTCCCAATTTGACCGCCATGAACAAAGTTATGGCGAAACGGCCAAAAAAAACGCGTTTTTGCGTTTTAGTTCTCCCAAAACGCGAAAATTATGACCGGAGTGGTAGTATGGGCCTCTGATTATGTATTGATTTTTGCTGTTATGGTTTTTTTTGGATTTCCAACGAAATGCAAAATTAACGTGTTAGCGCATTAACGGGTTAACGCGGTTTTTTATCGGAATTAAACGATTGACGCTTAGAGCCAGTTTTCACGATAAATTTCACTTCCGATATCTCCACGGTTTACGTCTGGTGCCCTGTATAGCAAGGCATGCCTAAAAAGGACACGAAAGACGCGTTTTTGAGCAAAATTAGGCCCTCTCTTGTTTACGTTGATTTTTGAGCGTGGAGGAATTGACCGCCAGAAGGATGATACCTATCAGTGCAATGAAGCAAACAGCTCACTTATCAGCACTTCCTTCACTTGATCATTCCTATAATCTGAGTCTTCATTTGTTCCTTTCGAGGGGCGGATCTGGGGCACGGGGCGTGTCTGGGGCACCAAAACGCTTGTTTGCAGCCGTTATTTCGAAGCTCCTGGCTCGTTTTCTACCGTTCTTTCACCACTGGGAGCCTAGGATTCTTCTCGCCTATCATTTCAGTGTGGAAAGTCAACGAGGATGATCTTTGTGAACGCTGCCTTTAACGAAAAAATATTTTCCATTAACGCACACACCTGCACTTGCGAAATATTCCGATTCTGTGCCATTTGTGGTTCCGGGGAACAAAAACACCAAAAGGTGCTTTTCGCGCTCTTTTGTCTCAAGTCTGTTTAAAATTGCCCATTTAGTATTCAAGAGATACTCTGAACCAGCACCGAGAGCTCTTTGTTCTGAATGACGCATGGGTCACTTATGAACAAGGTGTATAGGCCAAGTTATGTTAAGAATAATCAGCATGAGACAGGCGCGAAACGTGGTTTTGCTGTTAAAGTATTGAGGAGTGAATGTGTCCTTGTCATGACGCCTATACTCTTTGTTCAAGAGTAAGCCAAGTACACCTCAGAAGAATGAATGATGATTTCGACCATCTCTTCGGATTCCCAAGTAGACCACTTTCAACAAAGCGATGCACGACAAAAACTCTCAAAAACGATTTTTCTTTTTTTTTCGCCCAAAACCCAAAAAAACTATTGGAATTGTTCTACAGTATTTTATAACTCCACAAAATATCCCGTTTATCTTCATTGAAGAATATAGGGGGCGCTCTGTTCCTTTTCATTTTCGTGATTCCATCGACGTTGAGGGCAAGGCATGTCTTGCTGAATAATTGGCCGCGTTTGCATGTGGCTGGCTGATGCTCTATGTTTCTCTGAGCCGATCGACACGCAAAGTTATGGGGCTGAGTGTAGTAATAGTCTTAATCACAGCAGCTGTTCGAGTGCATAACGAGTGATGTGACGAGTTACGTGTGTGTGTGTGTTTCACCTCTCGTGATTTATTGTCCATGATTCGTCCCGTCCCGCCACCACACAATCCCATCACGATAAACCTCGTTCCGGTCACCGACAGAAGCCCTGGAAGTGACATACTGACTGAGAACCAGGTTGAGAAGGAGACAACATATTCTCACCTCAGAAAAATCGGAATCTGGTAGATGATCGGGGGTCATAACACGAAGCGCACCCCTGAAAATGAATTATTTCAGCCAAGTGCAAATCGGGGTTCTTGAAAAAGTACGAAACGCTTCCTTGTTAGGATCACGAGATGTCATTTGGACATCGTCAGAATCGTCACGGAGGCATTACGGAGGCATGGAGGGAGTTTTATGTCCTTAATGAAGCACGGAGAATCTAAGCAGGATCACGCTAGCTGCTGCAAAAGTGCAGCGTGCGCAATTCCCTCAGGATTCTTGTGAAAAAAATCATCGCAAGATCCTGATTTCTGAGCGAAAGGCCTCACACTTGTTCGGCTTTGAATTTTCAGATTCACGAATTTTAAAATCTAAGTACTAATTAGGTTCAATTAAAGAATCCGATTCAGCCGAAATAGCTTGTCGACAACCAGCTTTTTCAAAGTCGCACAAGAAGTAGAAATAGTTTCAAGGTACTTGCGGATATAAGAAGAACCTCCACTTGTTTAATTCTTCGTTTAATTCTTTGCTCGATACTGCAATTGTTTGATTTGTTTGTCATACATACTGCTTTTTTTCGACGCACCTTAGCGTGCATTCTAATAATAATAATAAATAATAATATTAAAGGCAGGGTCAGCGATAAAAAGATTTTTGAGCCTTTTTCATGAGAATGTAGATTTGGTCATCACAAAAGTGAAAGTAAGTGAAAAAACCACGAGATTGGCAGGGGAAACGCTCTAAAACAAGGTATAACGGCCAATTACCGGTGTCGGCCGGCCCCCTAATTAGCGAGATTTTGCCTATCCGCCTTTTATTTTGCTGTCCAAGTAGCCAGTGGTCTCCAGAAGTGCTCAGAAATAACCTTAAAAGCAAAATAAAGGTTGACCAAACAGGCATTTATAGAAATCTAATTGGATTAGAAATAATAGATAATTGAGGGCGGGTCGACACCAAACAATAACTTGTTCCCGAGCGTCTTTTCTACAATTTTTCATTTATTTTCACATTTGTGATGACTAGGTCTACGTTCTCATGAGGATTGCACAACAACCGTTTTTATCGCGAACCCTGCCTTTAAAGGCAGCGTACACGCTCGTAAACGTAATCGAGATAACTACGGAATTAGAATAATATGGCACCGAACACAACGCCAACGCATTTCGAAGCTTCAAAAACGACCCACAATGACGCTACAGGAGTGGGAAGTTGGCCCCGCCCCTGTATCTGCCCGCCCCCTGTATTTGCGTCCTCATCCAATACAGAGGTGCTGGGTCATTCCCACCGTCGGCGACGTTTGTAGGTGGTGGAATAGGTACAATAAGTAAACCACACACATCGATGACGTTGAAAATGGCAAAGCACCCCTGTTTTGGAGGAGACGGCAAATACAGGGGGCGGGCAGATACAGGGGCGGGACCAACTTCTCACTCCTGTGGCGTCATTGTGGGTTGTTTTTTGAGCTTCAAAATGCGTGAGCGTTGTGTTCGGTGCCATACCATTCTAATTCCGTGGTTATCTCAATTACATTTACGAGCGTGTATGCTGCCTTTAACCCATTCACGATAACCTGCCCTGTCGATGGAACACGTTGTTCAAAAATCAATTTTTTTCCTCTTTTCTCCTCGCCACAAGGAGGAATTTTCGAATCTCAATACAATGCCGCTAGGAGGATTTGGTCAGAAAGCGGGCGAGGTTGGGTTTTGGCGTCTTTTTTGTATAACTCGCCTCAAACTCAACTTTGAGCGACACTAGGGTGATATTCATGATCCTGGCGTTGAGGCGTGCCCAATCGTGTAGCCTTTGTGGGGGTTACATCGAGAACTGTAGAAGTTTCGCAATCGGCCGGGTTTTTAATTACGGTACCGTGGCGGATAAGGCTACCGTCTCCGTTTCCCTGTGTCTACCGTATGTAGAGAGCTGGTTGTCCTTGCGTAATGTCCTTGGTTCTCAACGAAATCTCGGCGATGGCTTCACCTTTGGATGGCCCTCAACACCAGGGCGGCATGCATGAACGCTGCGAAGAAGGTCAGGGAGCCATTCCGCTTCTATGCGCGCAGCGTCGAGCAACGAGACGGTCCCGAAGTGCATGGCGTAAACTGGTGTGTCGCAGACGTAGATGCACCTTCTACAGCAAACTCTACGCCAGCGGCATTTTTGTCATCCCAGTCGCTCTCTGGCACTTTTTTGTCATCCCATGCACCTCAATAATTGGCGGACCGGAATTTCGCCTCGATATTGACAGTATATCAAGCATGCGGTCTACCTATCAATACCTAAGAATGAGACTTGTGGTGAACCCTTTTCAGGACAATGCTATAAAAAGTTCAGTTCAATATTCGATCGCTGAACTCGTATGGTAAAATTGTGAAGAGCTTTTGAGACTGTAAGATTGTAATAACGCTGAAATAGAAAACGGAGAGAATTCTTCGAGATACTGTTTAGACAATTTGCTTCAATTGCAAGCATAGTTTAAAACGCCGAAAAAACTCTATTGAACCGAAATCATACCTTCCGCGGAAACGTTCATCAGGCATATCGATCTTTGATCAATATGGAAGCACTGTGTCGCGTCGCCGTTCGCGGAAAAGTATGAAAACCTAGCCGCAATACCTCCTACAACGTTGCGATGATTTTTGCTGACAATGCGGCTTGTGGCGGTTCATCTTCACTTTGCAAGAAGTAGTAGTGGCAAAGTTCTACCACATAATCACTTTAGGCGTCATTTTCAAACTTCTGTCCCAGATCTGTGCGACAGCTGATCTGCTATGGATTAGAACTCGGTGCCTACCAATAGGCGCTTTTGGTGGCGATAGGTCTGCGACCGGAGTATGACAGCAGCGTGACGTTCACCACTCAAACGAGCGCATAATAACGATGCGAAGTATGAACGGAGCGTTTCAGTCAACAAACGTGAGCGCGCATTCAGCAAAAGTAGAGAGATGGAGTGATTGTTCAGAATTCGTGAATCTGCATGGCATTTGCGATAATTTATGCATATTTTCAATAAATATTTCCATTTTCAGTTAATTTCAGTACTTCTATGTAACTGATAGTTTACTTTTTTCCTATGTAAATTCTTCCACGAAAAACCTTGAAGGTATGGAGTTATATAATTTTTTTCTGGACACCATCTGTAACCTTTTTTTCGATGATAGGTATGGCCGTAGAAGTGGAGAAATATCAATCCATCATGTGCCCAGGACAAATGTCCATAACTCTATGCTACCATTTCAGAAGATTTGTGGCCGCAGTTCTTCACAAATCACTCGAATGACAATTGAAAAAGCTCTCCGTTAGCCCTTTCACCTTCTTATGCTTGTCATTTTTTTTCATTGGTAGTTTCTCCTCAACTGATCATAAAGCGTGCCATATGTGAATGGCATTTTTCCAATTCCAGGTATTTTGAATGTAGATCGATCCCCTGCCACATCTAAAAGAAACAACAGATACATTGTATTGGAGAAATCACAGCACCCGCTTCCTACTACAAACACACCTGTTTCGGACTTCCTTGATTTCTTGAAGCGGAGCACATTCCGTGGTCTGGCCTAATCCTTCACTCTGCAGATTGCCAAACAGGATTATTATATTAGTACGTTAAAGACTTTGCTTGCTAACATGATTGGTCGTCTCTTCGAATCGCAAAGCAACTTCGGGGCAACAATCTGTCAAAAAAAGAATAAAAACATGGTTAGACGCGAAGTTGAGCTGAGCGCACAACGGCATCTTTGAGCGGTTTTTCCGCGCATGAGGGGTTTTTGCAGAGAAATTGCCGCGATTGTCTGTCCTGCGCGTGATAGCCACGAAATAGCCGGAAAATGAGCGGGTGCAGGAAAAACTTATTTTATTTATTCATCTATTGTACCTCGTTACCAACGCACCTAAAAACCACGAAGCAGCGAATTTAAAACTTGGACAGAACATTGCTCTAATGAGAGAATAATCGGAAAGGCGACACTAATTAAAGTTAGGAGCCAAAAAAGTTTGAGAGGATGGAACAATATGAAGAAACCGAAGCGGGGTTAAAAGACTGGAACCGATCAGTATTTCTTGTTCCGACTCTATATGATTCGTTGCCTGTTGAAACATCCGGAAAACTTTTGTCAAAAAGAAATCAAAAACTCTCGCCAGAGAAATATAGAGGCCAGTTGATTGATTGCACAGTCCAACTTCAAAATCGTTTTTCTGTTTTTCGGCTAGTCTTGAAGATTATCTCACGCTGATTTCAATGGCACTCCTGGAATCGTAAAAACCACCTGGGAACGGAGTTTATGGCCCCTCAGAAATTGCCTCAAAATGTGAAGCGAAAGCATGGTAGACGAGTTGCCCGAGTGTTGTAAATTTCTCATTCGATAACTGGTAACAGGCCGGGATCAACCACAGTGCATATCAGGCATATTGATTTTTGGACGATGTTGATGGCAATCATTGCGTCGCTTCAGTCGCAGCTGGAAGTATGATCTCGGCCATATGCGAGCGGTCCTGAATGAAGAGAGACCAAAAATGAAAGGAAGGACGGGGCTATTGATCGAAAACCATCACTCATATCGCCACTGTTGAGCTCGAAAGGTCTTCTAAGGGGGCGCGCCAGAGTGGTTATGTAGAAGACTCAGATTTCGTTGCCGAGGATGGACTGTGTCTTTGAGCCATGTTAGACGCTCGCGACGTGTCCGATCCCTCCGAAATTCCTTGGGCTAAGCTAGTGATGAAGCTTTCCCTGTAGCTTGCCGGTAAGCCTTCTTGTTCCAGCGTTGAATTTCGGATGTTAAATATTCGGTTGTGAAGTGTTACATTTTCTAATACGAAGACTATTTCTCAGTTATTTCGTAAGCAAACATAGGAGCAGCCACTACATAGCCCTCACTTTGTCGGACCGAGTTTGAAACATATCAGGGTGAAAAGTGTGTCAAATTACCGTTTCCGTCTCATTTTATACAACTGGACAACTCTTCTTCTTGCCTTTAGACGAATTATTCCTGTTTTATATTCTATCATATGTCTGGCCCGATCGAATAGATTGTGATATTCGAAAAGACGTCAAAGGCACAGTACACACTCAGACATGGATTTGAGATTTTCATCTATTTATGCAGAAGAGCCCTCCCGTATAGCACGTACCAATTGTGAAATCTCAATTCCTACAAATAGGCTAGATATAAGCGGCAACTACAGGCTCGATCCATCAGCTACTGCCACGGGCCACGACCCTTTCCATGACTCTCGATCTCAATGCGGCTTTTCAGACAATCGGGGGTAGTACGTCGGCACAATAGGGGTTGTATTCCAGGGCAAACATCCGATACAACCCCTTTTTGTGAGCAGAAGCTGCTGCTGACGGCAGCATAAGCTTTCAACGTATGCTGGCGTTCTACCCCTCGTTATCGACAGCCTCTTCTGCAAACGGGGAAAAAGTTTGGACTACAACCCACTTTAGCGGTGTTGGGCATGATCCATGTCACGGCCAGCAGCAAGAAGGCCAACCTCGCCACGGACCGCAACAAAGAAATCAGCTTCACCACGGTTCACAACGAGGAGGCTTCCCGGGGGCCGTGGGGATGATCCACTCAGCGTTCAAAATTAACGTCCCGAAAGTGACGCGAGGTCACTTTTCTCGGATCGGCCTCAAATGGCCAACTGCCCCCTCAGTGAGAGTGACCGCTTTACATATAATCTACTTCCGCAATCGCGTTCAGTCCGCAAAATCTCATTATCACAATCGTAGAAACGGAGCGGTTGTTTTGAGAATGATTCTAGTTGAATTTTTCGAAAACAACCGCTTCGCTTCTACGATTGTGATAATGAGGACTGAACGCGATTGCGGAACTGAACTGTACCCGCCGCCGTCCTACAAGAGGATGCTGCAATGTTCATCAGACAAATCAGTGGAGGAGAGTTTCAGCAGATAGACAGATGAGTTTTGACCGCGTTTTCGATTTTTACTCCATTGTTGGTCTGCCCCTCGACCCTGTGCTCTCGTGCAACTACTACGAATGAAGAGAAATACAGGTCCAAGACAGCTCGTACCCCACATTTTTGCCATTGAAAGCAGCATAGACGCACGAAGAAAATTTGAGATAACGACGTTATTGTGGTCGTATGGCTCCCACTGTAACCTTCTTGCCGTTGGAAGCATCAGAAACGAGTTCAAACTGCCAAGTTTGAGCAACATCGAGTCAAAAATTTCGTGGACTCCGCCCATGAGCTTTGCAGACTTCGCCTCTCATACAAACTCGTCCGAATTGATTGTTCGAATACGGAACTATGGCTAGTCTTTGAAGCTTTCAACAATATGGGCGTCCTAGTACATGCCGTAAAAGCTCTATTAGCTTCGCTATCATGATCACATTACAGCTAGCTCCGCTATTCCATCCGAGCAGGCATGCTGCTGTGTAACTCGTCCAGTTTTGCTCCACAGCAAGCCCGTAATTTCCTCATTTGCATCCAGTTTTTATCGGTTTTGTTACTAGTTCCCCATACTATGTTCCAGCTCCGAACCTTCAATTTGTGTCATGAAATCGATACCATTTTTGAGCGCGTAAGGAGCCATAACTCCGTTTGTAGAGGGCCTCGAACGATATACCATTGTAAACAGCGTGTGATTCTCTCCATTAGAAGCAAAGAACATGAAAAATAATTATTGGTTGTCCTGTGCCTTGAACAGCAATGTGCTCTGCGTTGACCTCCCCTTATCCAAATGATAATAATGATGGGCCGTGATTGCTATTCCCGCCCTATTCGAGTGAGCGCTATATCTTTGACCCAATTCCTTGTATGAACCAGACTCTGGTTATCAGGATTTCGTACCTACCAAATATTCACAAGCATTAGCAAGGAAAAAATTGATCGTTATGTATATTTTGTTCCCTCGTGATTTTTAACTTGCATCAAACCCACCATTCCGTTCGGGTGTCTGCTTGTGAATCAATGATACTATTGATGATCAGATGACATTTGGTGAATCATAGATTGTCATTTTTCGCCTCTTCTACGACCATCATTTAATCTTTCCGAGACTGGTAGTAAGTGCTTGGCGTTCTGGGTCTACGCCTCTTTCGACTGTGACGAGAAGGAGAAAATCGAGAACCGGATGAGTTGAAGTCCGAAGCATTTATAAAGATCTCTGCCACTATTATTCAAGTATTTTTCAATCCAAACAAACTTATAAAACTGTTCTGTAGTGAAAATTATAAAACTCCTATCTACAATCTTTACTGAAGAGCCTAGGGGTAGGTAGCGTGAACATGAATTGTCTAAAAGTAGAGACGAAGCAATTCTTATTCAAACATTTGAAATCATCTAATAATATTATGATTCTACGCCTTTAAAAAAATCTGGTGATGATAAAACACCAACTATAATAATTCTCATCTTTCTGCTGTTGCTGATCGCCAGGGTTTCGCCATGATTGATGCCCCACCTGATCGTCATTTAGAAAGGGCCCATTAGAAATGCCCAGCGTTCTATATGAATTCGGAGACTGGTCCTCGGTTCGAACTTGTTATATTTTTCATCACTTCGCAACTTAGGAGAACGTCACGAATAATTACATGTTTTATGTGCAACATTCATATGTCTTTTTCAATGACAAATAAGGTGGATCTATTCAATGACCCCTACGAGAGCACCAAATTCCGTGGATCAGAGATCGCGAAGGTATGAAGTGGGCGCGTTTTTGTTGGGCGCTTCAAGAGATCCATGGTTTAGCTGCGAAAAATCTCTAGAGAGTTCCTGCCTAATGGAGCGGTTCTATTCGAAGGATCCTCAAAAGTTGCTAGCGTAAAAGGGCATAGCTTCATAGAACAAAGACAGCAGTTTTTGTCATTCCACGCCAGTAGGCACCGAATGCCTTAGCAAGGGCTTCAACGTTTAGAAGACGGATACGACGTGGGACGTTCTCGAGTCACACAGTCACAGTTAGAGTACACTATACCTCTAACTGGGTCTACATTGGTCTTGTTGCCGAAATTCTAAGCTCGGACGCTCTCTTCTCGTATTGAATTCTTGTTTTCGTCGGAGGTGAAGAATTGTTACCTGTACAAAACTTTCCTTTCTAGCGATTTGGTCGGGGATTTTTTGAGACCCTTCATTTTTCCCAGGAAATTCATTTTCACCTACCATTTGTATGAATCAGATTGACACGTTTAATTGCAAAACGTCGATTTGTCAATTCTGGACCTTTCCGTACCTCTATTCCTTGACTCTACTTGGCCTAGTGAGTCCTTTCTTCTGGTTTTCAATTTTTATTATGTGTTTGATTTCAGCTGCTGATCGACTGGTTTGCACCGCCTGAGGCAGGATGCTGTGTTGCGGTCTGGTTGCGACAAATTGGGTTCAGCACCTTTTACGGATCAATAGTGCTCAAGATATACAGGTGCGCACATTTTACACCCAGTCTGGGTCTGATAATAGCTCAAATGATGATATTACTTTAGAAATCTGCAAGAATACCGGGTTAGGAAGGCGCAACACGTGTCCGTTAGGGAAAAGGACATGGTGAAATACCTCGTCGGAATGCTCGCCCTCACAATCACGGGTTAGTCCTGACTCTCCTTTACATTTAGGTCGGAGGCATTCTACTTTTTCGGTTTACAGGACTGATGGCTTGGACAGTTGGGTCATGGGGAGATCCGGCCCTATGGAGGACTGCCTGGCCTCAATGTAGAATGCAAGGATGGCATGTCATTTGGCATTGCTACGAGCTGCTCTTTCTGCTCTACGGGATGCGACTCTGCTACAAGGTTTGCTTCAAATCGATGA
Source organism: Aplectana chamaeleonis (assembly GCA_029168955.1). Taxonomy (NCBI): domain Eukaryota; kingdom Metazoa; phylum Nematoda; class Chromadorea; order Rhabditida; family Cosmocercidae; genus Aplectana; species Aplectana chamaeleonis. Next base: position 350,058 of record JAPDOI010000506.1, read on the forward strand.
TGGACTATGTAATCTCAATGAAGCTTCGTTCCATTTAGGCTCGTAACAGCGACTGGTTGGAGCGGTGGCAGTTTACAGTCGCTGTGTGTTTGGAGGCGGTTATCACACTCATGGCAAACCTCATCAGGTTTATTCTTACCTTTGTCGGGTTATTTGCGTCCAGGTAAAATTGTCAATTGTAGGTATTCGATTCGAAATTCCGGGCACAGTGATACGCTTTTTACGATATCATTCGTCCAACTTCAACTTACCGTGTCTGTCAACATAGTGATAATAATCGCGCCAAAGTTCTACCTGGTTCGTTTCAGCGTTTGTATTTTCCTCAAGCCATCACCTTTTCTTTTTTTTTCAACGTTTCTGTCATTATTCACTACGCTGTACAACGGATATGTGCCTCGCTCGCTTAAAAAACAGATAATTCGAAAAACGCCTCGCAAGAAATCTTGATTCAGAAATCTGATTCCAATTCTTGATTTTGGGTGAACGAATTCCTTTATAATGATCTTTTCAAAATTGCTGACTGAATGTAGATCTAACAACGGCTTTCAGAACTTTTCTTATGAATGAAGAAATGAGAAAGCTTTTTCCCTATTCGGTCCAAGTGATTATTATCAGCTTTATCCGATTATTTGTTTCGATTTTTTCCTAATTAACACGAATTCAAAATAGAAAATTACGTGGAAGCTGAGTATTGAAAATCAGAATGCTTTGTTTTTCTAAAGAAACCAAAGATTTCAAACCGTTAAATAGGCTTTTCGAAAGAATCGAATATTTCGAAATTTCTAAAGTCTGTCCACCCATGCGGTGGACGTGCGTGTCGAGCGGCCGTTGCAAAGGCATTTCTCCAACCAGCCTTTTCATGGCTGCAATCAGCTGACTGGGATATTATTCACTATTCGCTTCATCCTAGTGCTTGACGATGATGTAGAGGATCACAAAGTGCCTGCTAGACGGCCGCACGATACGCACGGCGGCCCCATGGAGAGATACCTACCTTCGATTCCCCATGTCTTTGTGCGCCAGGGTTGCAGTTTCTTGTTTGCAGCAAGACAACGTGAGTGCTCACGTGAGCAAGTCTGAGGTCGACTTCTTTGATTGGTAGAAACTGTTTTGTCCAAAGTGGCTCGTCTACGGTCCTGATCTCAACAGAGTGGAGAAGCTCTGAAGTGTTTTGGTTCGTTGGGTCGGAGCCAATGGCCGGCGATATCTCTCGCTTTGTTCACTACAACAGGCCATAGTCAAGCAGTGGAGCAAGATCAGTTAGCAAACGCTCATCAACTTATACCGCATGCCAAATCGAGTTTTTGATCCAACAAAGGGGTGAGGAGGACCAATGGACCTCTAGATTTGTGATCACACATTTCTATCAAACGAGAATTCCGATTTGAAGGCAAGGTTCTCGATAAAATCGTTTGTTGTGCTATCCTCTTGGAAAGGTAGATCTGGGCATTTGAAAAGTTAAATTAAGTAAAAAAAAATGGAGAAAAAATGCTCGGAAACAAGTTATTGCTTGATGTCCTCCGTCCCACAATTATCTAGATTTTTATAAACGCCTGTTTGACCGTCTTCTGTTTTTCTTTTGAAGTAATTTCTCAGCACTTGAGAGACTACTGGCTGTTTTGAAGGCAGTGTTCACGATAAAAAAACCGTTTTCGATGTTATTGGTTAGGTAAGTCCCTTAAGAAGAGGTTTATAGGGAAAAAACACCACAGAACAATCAAATAAAGGAGAAAAACTGTTCAAATAAATCTCTGAAAAAAATAATTGTGCCTGTTTGTGTATTTCCCTGACGTCAGGTTCGATGCGCTGTACGCAGGGAGATTGCGCACAATGCATCGAACATGACGTCGGGAAAATGTTTCTTGCACTTAAAATTCTTTAAAAATCAAGAGGGTTCAATGTACATGCTGGGTTGTTAGAGCCTTTCGCGATGAAGAATATTCGAAAATTCGTTGTCTGTTGCCACGGCAGCACGAATTCAGGGCAACTGTTATAGGACAAGGGCGGCGTGGCCCAATGGGTCGGTTGGCCCACGAGATTTTCACCCGCTTCCCGACCGTTTTTCGTCGCACTCCCGTTCTTAATCTTCTTAGAAGGACCCAAAGCTTACGTTTTAGCTGAGAAACGGGTAACTTTTTCTTCGTGTTTAAAGGCAGTGTCCACGATAAAATCAGTCTCCGAGTTTTCTCCGGAAATCGAGAGGTCCGAGTCCAACCTCACCAGCAATGTTGAAAAATCGGCTTGGAACGAGCACAGAAGAGCCCTATACGGCCCTAAACTTGAGTGTTCCGCTCACGCAACGCCAACTCCTTTCAACCACCTCTGATCCGTAAATAACTGGAAAACCCATTTTAAGGAAACAGCACAAATTCAGAAGGCTAGGGCTCGTTCGTACTCGTTCTTAGCCGTTTTTTTAAACGTTTATGGTTAAATAGGGCTCGAACCACCGAAACTCGTAGACTGATTTTATCGTGAACACTGCCTTTAAGAGCAAAATAAAAGACGTATAAGCAAGCATTTATCAAAATCTCGTTAATTGGGGGCTGGCCGGCTCCAGTAATTAGCCGCCCTAGCTTGTTTTTGTGCGTTTTTCCGGAAAATTTTCACTTTTTTCATTTATTTTTATTTTTCTGATTACCAGACCTACATTTTCATGAAGAGAGTTCAAAATTTGTTTTTATCGCGAAGCCTTCGTGTAATCCAAGATGTCCTATCTTTTTGATAAGCGACGTAAAAACAAATTAACTCTAGAAAAGTGCGCAAAAATTTGGTCCTACTCAAAAAAGATATACGGGGATTATTTTACATCCCGATCGCATTAATATCAACGAAGAAGATCCATCCTGCTCAGCAAACACGAGACTGATAAATTCGTGGGGTGTCGTATCCTCATGACACGCAGCGTATCCTGAAATTTACTCTTTATTGCGGTCTTAAAAATTCATGATCTTTCTTTCTATCAATCAATGAAGCCAACAAAAGTATATAGATAATAACGGTATAAACGCCTACAGTACCGCGCAGATTTCTTGCACAAAAAAAGACGTTTTGCGGGGTTTTGTGCGCGCACCAAGCGCTGCTCCGCAATAGCTCGTTCAAAAACTGCCGTACAGATTTTTCAAAGGAATTTCGTGTTCCTCTCAGTGAGGCAAGTGAAATGGTACGTATGGGAATTTTTTTTTTGGCTTCTGCATTTTGTCGAGAAACGTGTATTTTATTCCGGAACTCCCTTCGTCTACAGGCCAAAATATATGTAGTAGATTTCTGGTAGCATGAAGCATGAGTAGATTTCAATATATGTGGGAAATGTGAAATATGCTATTTTCGATGAATTTATGGGGTCGAATTTATTTTTTTGTTATACCATTGTATTGGTCTCAATCGATAAAAATTCAAAAATGTCCACAAAATCGTAGCCGGAGAATTCTGAGGCGACTTATGGCAGTACTGGGATTTGCGCTCTTGCAAGTAGTCTGCGCGGTTCTGTGAATACCAGGTTGTTCAATAAGTTTTGTCGTTCGATAAGAAGAACACAATTTTATGGTTGAAACTACACTTTATTATTCAGTATAATCTCCCTGAACATTATTACAGTTTAAAAAAAAACAAAAAAAATTGTTCAATCAAAAAAAATCCAAGTCTCATCCATAGTGATGAATCACGAAATCCACTTTATCTTTTTTAAAACGCTTCAAATGCTGCTGAGAAAGTCGCATCCCAATGTGTTTTTGTTCCATTGTTAGCGAATGCGGCACCCATTGTGCACACAGCTTTCTAAAACCCAAAATTTCACTTAAAATATGGCTCACACTGCCTAATGAGAAGCGTAGAGCCCCTACTAAATCTCTCTCAGTTAATCGACGATCTTCCAAAACCATATCCTGTATTTTGGCTATGATTTCTGGTGTTGATGCGCTTTTTGGACGTCCTTCACGTGGATCGTCTTCAAGGCTTGTACGACCACGTTTAAATTCAGCAACCCATCTTTCTACTGTTCTAATTGTAGGTGAACAATCATTATACACTTTTAACATTCGTTCGTAAATTTCTTTTGGTGCTACACTTTCCAAAAATAAGAATTTTATCACTGCACGATGTTCAATGTTTCCATTGCTGTGACACGGCGACACTAAATGGCTTGTAAACAAAGAATGAATTGACAGATTGAAATGAAACTTTACATACGTTTATATGAAGAGTGTACCAACAAAACAAAACAAATTGGGCTAGTAGCAACGCCCTCTCTTATCGAACGACAAAACTTATTGAACAACCTGGTAGATATGTAAATCTCTGTTGCGCATCAAGACTCGAAAGATCAATGCTATCAAAATCAAAAATCTGGCATACGTACAATAATCGTGCAAATATTTGTAAACACGGGGAGTATTTGCCAAACTTGGCAAAAAAAACGTCTGATGCTTGTAACTTTTTTTTGGATCCTAGAAACGCTGTCATATTCAAAGCTCAACTGTCTACCTAATCGCGTGCTTTGTGAGACGAAGTTCCCTAAATTCGCTTTGGTTTTGAGTGAAAATCTTGCGATTGGTTCCCAAAAACATCGCACGCGGCGAAATTTTGTGTAGTAGTTATATAAGTACAAGAGGGCAATCTGTGCTTCATGAATTAGGTGCAAGTACGACAATCTCGAGGTTTTTGCCGGTTGAATCTTTGGAATCCTTCATCAAACATGCTTGGGAAATTCCTGAAAGGTCGCCGTTAGCGAAGCCCTGGACCGTTAAATGAAGGATTTTAAAAATACAGCCTGCACGATCGTCGAGATTATTCACCTGCTTTCAGTTCATGACTGAAGCATAGAGATTGCTTTTCTATTACTTATACAATTACTTCCCAGAGCTTCGCTGCACATTCCGACGTTCTTGAGAAACATTCGCGAAGCACACCTTTAGGTAGCCGTGTGAGCCGTGTATACGATAGCATTTCCAGAATACAAAAAGGTCTTTCTTCAGCAAAGTTACAAGTATCGGACGTTTTTTGCCAGGTTTGTCAAATGCTCCTTGTTTTTACAAAATTTAGCGCTGGTATTGTGGCTCCAGCCCAGTGGACGAGAATTTCTTTTTCGAGTTTTTTTTTTGTTTTCTTCAAAAGATGAAACAGATGAGCTTGGGTTTTTGCATCCCTGCACTGATCCTTGTTATATGTTTGGCCTAATTTTTCGGTCTCGAAGAAAATGTCGGACTTTCTTTAATAAAAATTCAAACCACCATAAAATCGTGCTTTATGAGAGATTTGTTTGCCTGCCACAGCAATGCTGAAAGGAAAGAAACCAACAATATCTTTCCCGTAGTGGCAGGGAATTTTTTTTACAACTGCTGCCTAGGTGACATACTCTTGTAATATCATTATATTTTTACAATTTCACAGCCAATGTTTGGTTACCTTGCCCATCATTCTGTCATTCTTAGGGGTCATCAACCCACTTGAACCTCGCTCTGCACCCATTCATTTGGGAACGGTAGGGAAAAAATGATTTGGACAGCGCTAACAAAATATTCTACGTCAGTTTATCAATCCTTCTCTCCCTATGTGTACTTACAATTAGTTCAGCAGGGTGTACTGCTTTGTGGTTGGCTTGCACTTCCTTTCTGCTGAATACCGTGGTGTTTTTAATGAGAATGTGGATACGTTATGTGATTTCAGGTGTCGGGCGAATCGACGCGTCGCTCGATGACGCTGGGTGGGCATTCTGGCAGAGCACATCCATCCCTGGCAAAACTCAGGGACAATATCCTCAACGGTACAATCGATTTTGCTGAAGTACCCATAGCGGATATGAATCCTGAAGACATACGGGTTCGTTATTCACTTCATTCTGGTTCTTTCAATCATTGATCAGTACTCAGATATTTGTGGGGAAGTTCCCGAGGACAATAGACCTGATTTCGTCGTTATCACTCGGTCGAGGGGAGAGGAGCGAGACGTTTTCCCAGAGGGGGACGTCTCGCCCCTCTCCCCTCGAATTATACACAACTATTGACTTTGGAAACAGTCGATTACGGGGGGAGAACAAGGGAAGTTCTCCTCACGGTTGTTCCCTTGGCCTCCCCCCGAACATGATGAACGCGAACACAAAGCTGCAGCGTATACGGTGATGCAGACGTTCTGTTCTCGCACCTTTCAGGTGTTCTCGCACTTCACAAGTTCAGGGGCAGATCTGCCACTCAAGGACTACGTAAGGCATCTCTGTCTGGATTTCAGAGGAGATAATAAGCTTCTCTTTAACCTTTAGTCAGAGGTGAATATTTTTGGACCGATCGCAGTTTTTCAGGAACAGGAGACTGTCGAAAACAGCGAGTTCTAGCAAGCTGATTTTTGATCAATCATTGAACAATGGGAAGATCTGCAGTCGGAAAATCGCGGGAAGACCTGCAGTCGGGAGTACAAGAGAACCCCTGCTGTGGGAACTTTCCCTATGATTCTGCTGTCGAGAGGTCGTCTTCGCCTCCCCCAATTCGGGGGAAGTTCCCCAGTTGTTTCAAGGGAAGTTCTGCTGTCGTTCTCGGGAACTTCCCCACGAAAATTTGAGTAAGGCAGCGTCCATACGTGAGGAGGACGCGCGCTCTCGCTGTTCCGCGCCCTTCAACGCTCCCAAACGCTGATGAGTGCCCGGTGCCAAGAAAGACACGAGCAAACGCTCAGATAAAAACAGCCCACTTCCCGCCGGCCAAGTCGAGCTTACCGACTTCGCGCGACTCCAATTTTGTGGGCGTGGCGCGGCGCCCCACTTCCTTCGGAGAGAGAGGTTTCCCGTCCTCGCCGTCTTTGATATCATCATTGCACCACCCACTAGAGTGGAGCCAATGCAGAGAACGCTGTGTTAAAACTTTTTCCAAAACCCGCGCTGCGTGCGACGCTGGCTTTGGGCAGGTGAGCCACTGTCCGTTAATGGCATCTGCGAATGAAAAGACTGCAAGAGCCAGTGAGTATAGGAAGCTTCCTCGTAGAAGCTCACTCCTTACTTGTCAAGAGCACTTCAAGATGAAGTTCTCAGAAGGGAATTTTTCAAATTTTGTTTGAACAGAGCTTTCTTAAAGGGTGTTTTTCAAATGTGGCGCAAACTGCTTTTGGATTGTCTTCTGTCAGTCATCAGATTAAGTGGTGGAAGGGCCGCAGAGTGCTTGTTCCCCATGTTCGGGCAGTCAGCGAAACGGAGCTGCCGACTGCCCGCTACCGATCCATTGGCCTTTCGCGGGATGGGTCGCGGAACGTCGGCTAGTGGTACCGCGGGAAGTGTGCTGTCAGTATCTGAGTGCCTCGTGTTGATTTGAGTGATAACGTTTGATCTGGTGATCAATCACTCAAGTCGAATCGTTGGCTGCTCAATTGCCTTTTTTCGTGACAGCCATGTTGTAACTATGAGATGCGAGTGCATCACCTCTGGGGTGCGTTCCAAGAACGTTCCCATGATGCGGTGGGAGGAAAAACAACTTCCCCATGGAGGAAATTGCTATCCATGGATGCGAATTATGACTGTGAATTGCTCCCACATGGCCGTGGCTACGTGTCCATGGACGCGTTTTGCCATGGGAATGATCTTGGAACGCACCTTAGAAGTAAGTTCGAGGCTAAATGCTATATGTAGGGCAGAGCGATACGCTTAGAACTTACTAATCCTCTCCCGGAGCGGGCGTGAGAGAGCGAGATCGAGAAAAATTGTATTTTTCTGTCACATCTCTGTTCAAAATGGTTCCTTCGGTAATCCTAAGGGATAGGTATTTGAAATCAGCATCGAATCTCTTTCTTTTAGAACACCAAATGGCTTACTCTTGAAGAAGGTGTATAGGCAAATTAGGCATAAATTACATTTCCCTTCAGATTCCAACATGAACCATTCCGAGCACAGTTATGAGAAATAATCACCAGTGTCGTAGCTAACCGAAGGTGGTGAATGCACTAGAAGGATGCTCCAATCCAAAGCTCGGAGGTCCAATTAGTAAGATCTAAGGGGCTGCATTCATGCTTCGCCCCTAGCTCCCCGTCCTCGGGAAGCCCTCCTATGATTGGCCAATTTCACCTATTGACTAATCAAGTGAGGGATTCACGGGGATGCGTATACATTTGTACGAATATAATTAGGGAGCCCGTCATTTCACCTTCGCTCGCACCTAATTATCTGCGCTCGCACCTCCATCGCTAACGACACCAGCAAATCTCGTACTGAAGAGTCCTGGCGCTCATCCAAGTTACCCAATATTGATTGCGCAAAAGGCGGATCAAGTGTTAACCCACTGGAGATTTCATTAAGGAAGTTGAAAGTTTGATTTATAATCAGCTGCTGTAATTACAAAGTGGCGTAAGATATGAGCAAGCAGTGTAAATGGAAAGTATTAAAGAAAAATATAGAAATGTAAATTGATGAAAACAATGATTAGTAGAAAATAAGAATTTCATAATGGTTATTGAAAGATTGATATGATATGTGACTATAATGATAAAGTGCTTCAAAATGTAAACAAGCAGAAAAGTGCGCAAGATAAAAATAAACTTATGAAAATGTAAATCGATAATAAAAAAGAAAACAATAATGAATAATAAAGAATTAAACCAGCATGAACAAAGTATATTTGGTAAGAAAGGCGAATTCGTGACGCAGACATCAACGGAAATTGCTCTAAATAATTCTCGATAAGGAAAAAGCAATATAACAATGAAACAATATCCTAATCCCGAAACACGTTAAGATGCGTAATGTTCCCTATTCAGTGCCCTTAGGTGTTTTCAACGCTTGCTGGGGTTCAATTCCTCGTTGCTTTACTGTGGACCTTTCGCGAAAGACTATTTTGAAATGCTAATTTTTCTATAAAATCTAAAGTCTGACGATGGACTCAAGCTAAAAAGTAGCTGATCATGAGAAATCGGTAACAATGCGTTTCGATTTCGTAAAGATTCTTTGCAACTTTTATTATTGCATGGAATAAGTACCCAAACTGAAGCCTAAAGAATTTCATCAAAATTAGCGAAAAAACTTCCCGGTAGTAAACCCATCGAACCCCCCCCCCCTCTTCTCACCATCCTAGTCTAGCTATCGTCGAACTATGATGGGACCTCAAAGGCAACAAAAAAACGATTTTGAGGACATAGAGATTGTTTCACTGCAAAATAGGAAAAGTGAAATTTAAAAAAAAGCAAAAATTAAATTTTCGACCACTTGCACAATGAATATCGTTGATTGGAGATTACCTCGCTGTACCTAGTGATGGAGTTTGGTGCCTTAAAGTTTCGCCATAAAGGAGAAACTTCAACAGTTCCAACCACTGAAAAATTTTGTCGGATCTTTCTTGATGCTTTCACCTAGTCCCAAGATTTGTCAAAAGTCAACCATTGCAGATTCGAAGCCTCTATAGGACGTCAATATGTATAAACATTCAAAGCCCTTCACTAGTGAAGCCGAACACCAAGTTTAAGCGTAAAACTCTAAAATGATCCAGTTCCACGGAAAGCGACAGAGAACATTATATATAGAGAGAAGTGTGATTTTGAATCCAGTATCACACTCAGCCGGAAGAGCTTAGCTTAGCGCGGGAAAAATAGTTTTTTTTCCAAAAGATACAAATATTTCTGCACCAACCTAATAATTGTTTGAATTGTTGTTGAGAGATTTGAATTGCTTCGTTTCGGTATTTGTATAATACACATCCAGTACAGCAAGGATCGTCATTGATGAAAGTGACAGCTGTAGAAGGAGTTTTAGTTTTTCGATTTATTATCGCAGTGATATGTCATTAATATCACCACTTCCAAATTTGCCACGAATCCTTTTGTACAGACATTGTTATGAATCAGTCCTGGCCATATCCCATTCATGACGTTACGGTGCACCCTCCCATTTGTCCATCGATCGTTTTTTAATTGTTTTTTTGCATGTGGCTTAAGATTGATTATTCGGGACATTAGATAGAAGCAACGACCTAGAGCGGCATTGCCAGTTCTTTTTTGTATGCAATTCTCATTAAGCCTGGATGGTTGGGAAACGTTTATGTTTCTAATGTTGACTAACATCACGTTCCGAAAGTGGTTTTTGCCTCAACATCCGCCATACTCTGAGAGAATCCCCCGCCATCGTTCACGGATAGAATCTACCCGGTTTCTGGCAGGGGCCGAGAGGATACTAGCATGGGGCTATCGCGGAACGATCGCGAGATTCTGCCAGTCTCAAACCGAGAGCGTACCGCGTTCGTTCATCGATGCTCCAACCATGCTTTATCGCGGAAGCACAAGGAATCGAGCCCGGGCTGACGCGGAACGATCGCGAGATTCTACCAGTTCCAACCTAAGGGTGAATCGCGTCAACACATCCACGAATTTGGGGAGATAAATCACGGAACAGCGATGAACTGAGGCCGGAACTATCGCGGGACGATCGCGAGATTCGGCCAGCCTCCACCCCTGATCGTACCGCATCCATGCCCTCTCGGTGTTTCACCCGAGCGAGTGTTGCCTGTCAGATCAACACGAAGCTATAAGGTATTGCCCTCGCCATATTTCGCGCTGCTTTACAAATCTGCACAGCACGAGAGCGCGGAACCGCGGGGAAACCATCACGGTACCATCGCGGATCGCGAGTTCATCACGGTACTAGCGCGGAAAGCTTTGGTAACGATCGCGGTAACATCACGGTGCCAGCAAGAAAATGTCAACGGAATGGTCGATTGGGTAACTGTCGCGGAACGGACGCGGATTGCGGGACGAGGGGGAGACGAACGCGGTACCATCGCGGATCGCGGAAACATCACGGTACTAGCGAGAAGGATTCTCTCAGAGTAAGAGGTACAGTTCATGGCAGCGGAAAAAAGCGGTGGTGCGATTGTGTATTTTCACTAAGTCTGTAACTCAAATGAAGCGATTTTTTTTGTGAGAAATCGTCAAGTACACAGCGTATTAGACTTGGGATCGTATCGAATTATTTATCGAACAGTAATCACATTATTCGTTTTATACTCCAGTGCTTGAATATTCGATCCACCTGGGAACTAAAATTGCCGGATTTTTCGAGAATGCGATTAATTTATGAAATCCAAATATCCGCTTTCTCGGGGAATCCTTTGGAAACATTTAAGTGTTCGGTTTTCCAATTATTCCGATAATTGTAAAAAAACTTTTTTTAAAAATCTCGAGTATTCGCTCATGTCGAGTCACTGGCTTGGAATATTCTGTCATTGAAAAGAAATAAGCAGAAATATCTATGAAATATTTGAAAAGTCAAATCAAATAGGCCGAGGACTTTTCCGAATGTTAATACCAAACGGATAGAGTAAGGTTTTCAGATTAGTGCACTCATTCGGGAATTTCGAAAAGTTTTGATTAGAAATTCTCATTCAATCGGGCAGTTCAATAAGAGCTAATTGAATTACACTCCCTTCTCCATAGGTTTCATAAAGGCAATATTTTGAAAATTCGTTCATTTGAAACATTCTGAGAGCTGCCATTTCAATTTTCAATTTTTCGAGAACAATATGCAACTGTTTTCTGAAAATACCGTATTCTTTCGTTTATTTAAAAATTAGTGTCGAATGATCATGTCTACTCGGCCTTCTACCTAAGGGATGAATTCGGAAATTCAGGTAGACTCTGAAAATTTGAGAAACGTAACACATGGCATTGTTTCTTAGATCGTGTTTGCTGCAGTTTTGAAACCGTCATCTGGAAGAATACAAGAAGCGTAATACGCGGAGACGTATGAGCACGAACAAGCGATCAACATTATATTAGTTAATGTCGCAATATAAAAAAGACTTACTGCGTGGGATGGAAACTCAACACTAATTCAATTTTACTACATAGGCGGTGTATGCTGTGATCAAACTGAGAATAACATAAAAAACACGAATTCGGACAGCACCGGAATAGAAATCGGCGAGTCTAGTTAGAACTTCGATCGATACTGCAGTATGACTTTAGTGCTCCAGTTCGGAGGTGAGTCAAACGCGGAGCCGACGGGAAACTGAGAGCCTGCACACTCATCGCGGTGCCGACGCGGTTTTGGCGAGGAGTCGCGTTGTCGACGTTACCTCTTCATCGGATCGCGGAGCCGACATAAGGCTATCGCGGTGCCATTGCGTCACACACCACTTTCCACGATCGCGGAGCCGCCTATCAACTGCCGATACCCCATCGCGATACCAACGAGAATCTCGGGGCTATCTCGAAACCAGCGATACCGATTTTCTCGAAGTAGGACGTGGAGCCACTCCCTGCACCCCTCACAAGCGTTCATGCATGTCGTGACCAGACCGGGTTGTCTAAACTACCCATAAAGCCATGTTTTCTGAGCGACTACCTCCAAGTTAGTCATAAAAACTCCATCCTGGCTGCCCGAGTGAGCGATCATGCATGGCGCCCCAGTATGTTATCAGAAAAACATGAATGTATGGGCAGTTCTAGCTACCCGGTCTGGTCATTCCCTTGTTAGTGAGAATACGCAACTTCATCGTCTCCTTTTTCCATTGCCGTGGACTAGTTTCAGACTTTCACATTGTCTAATAACTGCTTCTCACTGAGCAGTACACTATTATCCTATGGTATAACTCTGCAACGTCCATCAACGAACGTTCACGGTAGTAATATCGCACTCGACTGACATTCAGCCAGCCACTGTAGAAGAAAACAAAGGGAATGCATGGCTGTGTTGTAGTGTTGCAGTTTTATTCAAACAAATCTAGCACATGACTATTCATGCAATCCGCCGCCCCGAAAAAAAGGCGCTGCTACGGTTGAGGACAGGCTTCCTAAGTGAAACACATTAACCAGGGCTTATTTAACATGCAACCCGATATTTTAGAAACCCATGTTTTGGATTTTGTAATTGTAGTTCTGAATATAAATAATGGATGTTGAAAATTTCCTGGATGTCTCAAGGGGTTCCGGAAAAGGGCATTTTCGCAGCTCTGCGAAGCCAAAAGAAGGGCACGAAGGGCAATTTTCAGTGTATTCGCAAAAATTGTTTCAGATTTGCCTCAAAACACAAATCGCTGATTGCTGACCACAAATATGAGACAGTTTTGTCGGTTTGTTTCAGAGTTTTCCGCTGATTTGGTCTAAAACTTCCCAGTAGGGTTAATTTTACTGGCCAACCGCAATCTAACGTCGGCATGGATCGTGAAGAGACTTCGCGTTCACTGTTGAAGGTTGGCGCACACTCGGTGCCATATGCTATAACATAGGTGCACCGAGTTTACGCCAACCTTCAACAGTGAACGCAAAGTCTCTTCACGATCCATGCCGATGTTATGGTGATCTCCAAATTGTCCCAAGACTTCTCCTTAGGGGTTATTTGGCCTGCTTAACACAAATCTGTGGTCCCTTTGTCGAATCTTTTTTGGTATGTAACGGTGGGTATACGTTACATAGTTTGTTTGATGTCTCAGATTCGGCTTAGAATTCCTCTGTGGGTATTATTAGGTAAGCCGAACACGAATTTGAGATTCGTATCCTCTGTTTCCGAGTTAAATTCATTTCGGTTCATGGCGTGCGTCTGCGCGCGTACGCTGCGTCTCCTTTTCCTCGCACTTTCTCGCTGTCTCTACCCTCGCTCCGCACAAACGCACGAGGGAACAGTAAAATTGGCAAGGAACCAGAGGATATATCCGTCGATTTTCGGAAAATTATGGGAATTAACGCCAGTTGAAAGGCAATAAGCCTAACGTAGCCTACAGTAGCCCTCAGACAAGCGACAACCGTACTACAGATTCGTGTTCAGCGTTCCGTGTTCCCTAAATAACCCCAAGTTGAAGGTTTGGGCTAAATCAGAAAAAAAGCTTCGAACACTCTGAGAATTCCCTCATGAACTTTTCCCTCACCTTTTCACAAAGCAAAAAATTTTCCATTTTCAAAATACCCAGAGGCTGCTATGAAATTACGAGCACGGAATATTTATGTATTGCCACAAACCTACAACAGCGAAAACACGTTTTTTCGTCGGGGTGCCTTTGAAACAGTCCCTAGTAAGTAAGTTTGGTAGATTACTTGGCTTCTGCTAGAGTTCGTTTGATTCTTTAAAATTCAAAGGCAATGTTCACGATGAAAAAGTTGCCCGTTTTTTGGCGGAAAAGAAAGCTTTGGGCCTCTCTAAGAAGAGTAAGTACGGAAGTATGTACCACGGAAAACGACCAGGAAGTGGGTGAAAATCTCGTGGTCCAGCCAACCTATTGGGTCGCCCCGCTCTCGTCATGTAACAGCTGTCCTGCGTTTCTTTCACCAGGAGAACGGAGGCCGAATTTTGAATACTCTTTGTCGCGAAAGATTCTAACATCCAAGCATGTGCATTGACCCATCCTATTCTTTGAAAGTTTTTGGTACAGGAAATAAAATTTGTGAATACAAGTCATTTCCTGTTTACGTTAGGATCGTTTCAAGAAAAATTCAATAAAGCTATATATGGGAATGCTCGCTCCGTGAAAGACAAATTAGTTTCGCCTATTACTTCAGGTGCTAAGGACAAAAGCTGTGCTGCGATGCAAATAAGCTGGCAGTCATGGTGGAATATGCCTGTCTATAGTACATATTTCTATATGGCCAAATGCTCCACTGATTATCCCGGGTAGATTCTTGAGAAAGCTATAACTACCCCCTCTCGTACTATCCTTGCGACTTTCTGAAATTTCGATACTTCAGTGGAACGCCAACAGAGGAACAAGTTTCTAAAGTTGTGATTTATATCAACAGGGCAGTGTTACGGAACCAACAAGAGGAACCGGTCATTACTCTTGTTATAATATATCGTATCATTGTATTGGAGCAGATTAGGATCATTATCTTTTCACTTCCGTGAGACAACCCGAGGTTGCTACATATTTCCGTTTGTTCCACGTTGCCCATGACATTGAGCGTAAAGCTGAAGTAGGACTTTTGAAATTTCTTTCTTGATCAACAAGACATTCGTTCCGTGTATGGGTGCGAGGGTGAAAAACCTAAATTGGAGCGGGGATCCGTTCCTTTGAAAAGAGCCAACACGTCCTAAACTAAAGGCTTGGACATAGGGGATAGGGTTAAATGGTGGTTAACATAAATATCCGGGGTGAAGGTCAGGCCGTTGGAGAAGGGATAACACGAACCATGATTGACGCAAATTGCTTAAAGGCAGTGTTCAAGATAGAAGTCGTTTTTCTGTTTTTCCGCCTATCTTGAAAACGGTCCCATGCTGATTCCAATGATGTCCCTGGAATAGTACAAGACCTCCTGGAAACGGAGTTATGGCCCCTCAAAATTCAGCTAGGGAAGCATTGTGGACGAGTTGTCCGAGGCTTGTAACTCCCGTTTTTCGCAGCCGATGTGTGTGAGCTGATCTGAGTAAGGAGAGACGTTGAGAATAAAGGGAAGAACGGGGCTTTTGATCGGAAACACTCGCTCATCTAACCATGAATTCAGGGGATCTGTTATAGGATGTTGGCGGAGTGGCCCAATGGGTTGACTGGCCCACGAGATTTTCACCCACTTACCGGACGTTTTTCGTCGCACTTCCGTTCTTAATCTTCTTAGAGGAACCCAAAGCTTACGTTTTAACCAAAAAAACGTGCAACTTTTTCTTCGTGAACACTGCCTTTAAAGGCACAGTCCAACCTCATAATCGAATTTTTGTTTTCCTGCTCATCTTGGAGAAAATTTTACGCTGATCACAGAAATGTCTCCCGAATCGCTCAGAAATCACTACGAACGGAGTTATGGCCCCTCAAAGATTCTGAATTTGAACGGCGAGAAGTTCGCGGACGAGTTGTCACGAGCCTGTTTTTTTTTCGATATTCGCAACCATCGTTTTGAAGCAGGTCACACAATAAAGCCTGACCGAAAACAAATGGAAGAACATAGATTTGGAACAAAATCGATGGCGCTTCTCTTCCCAATTCAGACCGGAAGCTTGTCGGTGGGCGTTACCCATTTTTTCTTCCACTGGGGCGGAGTCGACTTTTTCCTCGCTGAGCGAATTGAGATTTCGCGCTTATCAGGGTTGCTACTCACAATGACCGGAGTATAATACCAAAAATTGCCCCTGCGCTTGGACTGTGCCTTTAACCCATTCACGACCACGTGTCCCACTGGTGGGACACGCGCTGACTACCACTACGGACCGCGTGTCCCACCAGTGGAACACGCTTTTCAAAAATCGATTTCTCCACCACAATGGCAAATTTCCAAATTCTCTCACGTTCAATGTATTCAGTAATCCTAGACTCGACTACGGAAGTCGTGGTCCGTCGGCAGCTCCACTGTAGCGCAATGTTCAAACTTTCCTGAAAATAGCTGGGGCTCATCAAGAAAAAATCGCTGCAAAAATTATTTTTAAAGCGCATTACTAGTTCTGTTTTCTTTTTCTGCCGTTTCTTGGCTATATCAGCAGGAAACCTTAGTTGGACTCACGTCATGTTGACCTGGAAACGGGCCGCTACCATGGCACGTTTTTTCTTTCTTTCTGAATCACATGCAAAGAAACTCCTTTAAGTGAATATCGCCGGAGCAGTGGTGGCAAAATAATATTCCCGCTTGACCCTGCCGTGGCTTCAGACAGTTTTTTTCTCATGGTAGAAAGAATTCTATGAGCGGAAATTTCGGTACAATGTTTGCTCTATTGATAGCTACATAATGAACATGAAAAACGAAATTCTGTTTTTGGTGGCGTGTCGTTCGAGCTCGAGTGGCCCACCGGGAGGACACGGCATACGGTAACGCAACATTGCACGCTGTCCGAACGTGCAGTCACCCAAAATTAGGCTTGAATGAGATCATTAGAACCAACCGTAGAACCATTTCACAGCTTTGTGCTTAATTTAGAGAGAATTTCACGCTGATCGCAATATTGTCTTCAGAACAGCTCAGAACCCACTACAAACATACCCTCTGGTTCCGGGCCTGATTTAGTGTGTGCAATTGCGGACTTGTGTCGTGGGGGCGCGACGCGTCGCCTTCGTACGAGCTTCCACGCCCGCCCGTCATCAGCTGATCGTGTGCGTTTTTTTCTACATTATCAAGGTTTTTCCTAGTTCTTTGATCGTACGAAAGCGATGCGTCGCGCCCTCACGACGCAAGTCCGCAATTGCACGCACTAAATCAGGCCCGGAACCAGAGGGTAGTTAAGGCTCCTCAAAGATTAGGAATTTCAGCGGCGAGTATTTCGTGGACAAGTTGTTTCAGGCGCGTTTTTCTCGTCATTCGCAGCCGTCGTACTAGAGCAGATCACAATATGAACCTAGACCGATAGCAAATCGAAAAACATAGAATCTGATAAAAATCCTCTATTGAAATCGGAAAACTATCGGCGGGCCTAATCCATTTTTCCTTTCCTGGGGGGCATGGCCGACTCTTTCCTGCCTATTTGAGCGAATTTAGATTTCGCGCAGGGCAGTGTTGCTATACACTGCGACCGGAGCTATTCATCAAAATTTACCCCTTGGACTGTGCAAATTCTGCTCAAAAAACCACATCTGGCTTTTCCCTTTCAATCCCATGTATGAACAAAGTCGAGGTAGTTGGCAAAGCTTGACGCCTCGATATTGCGTATTGATAACATTACAGCTCTGTGAAGACGGCTGTGTGGGTCCGGAAGGCTGGGTCCTGGGTCGATCATCTAGCAGGGGAACAGAAGCGCCACGACGTGTTTAACTCAAACAATGTTTAACTCAAAAGCTTTCAACTGCCAAACATTGTTTTTGAAAGCCTCTGATTTCTACAAGATCGTTGACAATAGGAATACAAGAGGAATCGACTCACTTGAACAGTTCAGAGCGCAAACCTTTTCCGACGTTTCAATTTCGGATTAACAAAAGCGTTTTCTTTGGAATTTCAATTTTTTTTTGAGGTCTTTCGATATATTAAACTATCTCGTGGCTCTACGAGCTCAGATTGAGAAAAAACAAAAAATGCGGTTATTCGCGCGTACGCTGCCATTGAAGCTCCTTATAGAGGATATACGATTCGAACAAATTTCAAATACATGCACAGGAAGACAGTTATGCCTAGAAAAACCCTTTCAATCATTACGTTGTTACGTATGGAGCCCAAGGCCAAGCGTCTTCACAACGACGGAAAAACCAAAGCAGTAAATTCAAAAAGGTGTCTGCAAGCATATGGGGCGGAAATTTTCCAAAACCGTATAGTCAAAAAGGTAACGCATCAATGCTGGAAAAATTCTAATTGTTCTGAGAAGTATTCGGCAACAGCTGTTGTTTTTCAGGCGGAGTTGAAACGTGTCTACACGCAGCTTCGGATGTATAAATTGAAAAACCTCTATCAGGACAATCCACACATCTCCAAAAAGCGTGGTGGCAAAAAATGGAGCGACAAGACTGGAAAGGTCAGTTTCTCCTTCTCACTACTTATTATGTGCCATTTCTGGCGTAATATTGCTCCGTTTGGATCTCCTCCCCGACATAGAGCATACCTCTCCCCGAGCATCTTCGTTCCGCTTCGCATCCCCCTCAGATTCGCTTTTTTTCTGAGAGCAAACTGCCGTCCCTACTACACAAAATTCACAGTCCCACGCACTCTTTGAGTTGCATGTCGGCACGATAGCAATTGAATCCGCGTACAAAGAGGTTCGCAGCACATTTCCTGTGCATAGCTTCTGCTAACAGTAGCAGCTGCTGCCATATAACAGCTCCTCCGGCTAGCATGCTGCTGATCCCTTCGTTGCCGATCTCGACCCCTACACATTGTTTCTTTCGGCCCGTGTGTGTTTGGCAGCTTTTTCCTGGTGTTCTGACGATCTCTTTGTCCTGGGATTCAACCCCTTTCATTGGTTTTTTCTAATGCCGTGAACGCGGCAGCATCCTTTTCTACGACGACGGCGGATATATAAGGCGGCCACTATCATTGAGGGGGCAGTTGGACTTTTGAGGCCAGCTTTAGAAGGTGGCTTTGAGGTAGTATCTGGACGTTAATTCTAGTCGCTGAGGGGATCGTACCCAGGCCCCTTGCAAGGAAAGCTTCCTCGTTTTGAACCGTGACGGAGATGATGTCCTTGTTGGCGAGGTTAACCTTCATGGCTGTGGGCCATAACAGGGATGCCTAGCCCTCTGGAGGGCCCTGTGCCTCTCTTCGTTTGTAGAACATGCTGCCGATAAACAGGGGTTGCATTTCAGGGCAGAAATAGTATTCAACATTTCGTTGCCAGCAACAGGTGCTGCTAATAGCAGCACGTGCTGCCAGTGAGGAGGGGCTGTTATGCAGTTCACATGCGCGACCCTAAGCGATTTTGGCGTCCGGTTGAGCAAAAGACGCGAAATTGACATTTCTTGCGGAGGACCTCTGTTTCTATCTAGCCTATGATTGGTCTTCTGTTTTTATTTCATGCTTTTGTTAGGCATGAATACCAAGAAAATCTTACTAAAGAGCTTTATTTCCTTATACCATGGACTCAATGAATGCAGCAGCCGAGTTTTGGTGATCGCACTTAATCTCGAATGTTTTTTAGACTCGTCGAATATCAATGCCAGGCACCTCGCCTCAGGGTACAAAACCTCGAATTGAGGAGGACGAGAAGAGCGATCTCACCGTCGAGTCCGCTCCTCACAACGTCTATCTTAGCACATATAAACTTCAGCTGGAGCCGAACCACTCCGTGCGGGTCTAAATCACTTGTAATTTCTTCTGAATCTCACCCTGTGTCTCATATTTATGCATATAAATATTGATATTCTATTATTCTAATGAAGTTTTAAACTATTTTGTTGCTTTGTCCACAGACCCTTTGATGATTTTTCTGCGAACGGACTTGTCATGGATTGCTAGAAACTTTCAGATGCAATATTGATGTTCCGCTCAAAAGCCGTATCTAGCTGGACGGGATATTATTGATTACGTATCTGATAGTATATAGTATGTATCTAATACGCATGCTGACTTCCATCAGCGCTACGCCGAAGTGTTTGAAAAATGCCATCTCAGGGATCTCAGGGAAAGGTTTCCAAGGAAATGGTGCGATAAGAGCCAGCCAATTACAGCCTGAGAGATTACAGGGGTATCCCGACAGATGTATCATTTGTTAGCTCTTAACGTACTCATAATTTCATATGATGAACCTTCTAAGAACGCGTCATAATTTCGTATCAGAGTTATGGTCTCCTTATCAGATTTAGTATAGTTAATGGACCAGGAGCGATTATTAGGCCGGGATCATACTTCCATCGCGGCGATGCGTGAAAAAAGACGTATCGACGCGTTAAAAAAGCGGTTTGGATGGAGTCGATTGTTTTCATAAGCAGAGAGGCAGTTTGTGGAGTGAAATTGGACGAGATAGTCATCCGAGAATTGTTGACACCTCCGTTCTTAAAGGCAGTGGTCGCGATCAAATATGCTTGTCGTCTTTTTCTCTCTAAACCCTTTTCTGGGTCTCGAGTAGTAGGACCTATAAGAAAAAATCGCGAAAAAACCACAGTTTTGAGCCAAATTTGAAGCCTGAACTTTCTTGTCTTTTGATGGTGGACGAGCCCACTCCACATCATCGGCATCGATGACCTCTTATATCAAGAAGATCAGCTGGCTTGAAATTGAATTTCAATCAATGAACCTTCGAATTTATGTACACATCTAGTCAAAAACATTGACTATAGTGATGCTTTCATTGTTCAACTGTTTTTACTCGTTAAATTTGCATTTATTTCGTCCTCTGAATGTTGATGATTTTTGACTGCTCGGCATGAGACTGCGATCTTTTTCGTCATCGCTGTGCACGTGTGCACGAAGTGGCTTCTTTAGGCCCTAGAAACTCTAATTCTAGCCCGTTTTTCACCGCGCTACCTTCCTAGTTTTTCAGTTGTTTTCGATCAAAGCTTATTTTCGTAGTTTTTTCGATGACGTTTTTCATCGTGACCACTGCCTTTAACCACATTCCCAAAATTCTTGGCTTATATGAATATCGCGGCGACTTTATTGCAACTCTGCCGAATGGAGAGTTGCGATCTGCATATTGGCTCAAAATTTCGAAAAACTGGTTGAAACTGAGGTTTCAACCGATCTCAGATGAATATCTCATCCGATTTCACTCAGAAGACTACCTTTCAGCTCATGGAAACTATTGATTCCCTCCCGCCGCGATCGATCGATTCCGCTCTTTTCTACGTATCCCACGGTAGTATGATCCCGGCCTTAGGCGGGTATCATAGTTCCAACGACGCAATGTTTACCATCCATATCGACCGAAAATCGAAATGTCTGGTATGTACTGTCGTCGTCGCTGGTCGCGGGAAGTATGATCCCGGTCTTACGGCTGTCCGTGCGGCGTTGGCGGCATCACCCTAAACGGGATTTTGATTCCTGGCAGCGATCTATCGTCGCAGCCCCGCCCATTCTCTAGACTAATTCATTAAGTGGATTGTACACACGCCGAGCTGTTGAAAATGATCCACAGGGCACACAGCTGATTGATAACTGGCCTTAAGCTTGTGAGGTCAACAGTTGGCTGATGCCTGTCCACAGCGTCCACTCCTTGCGAGAACGCGCGATAACGCAAGATCGATAGTCATTGAGGGCACTCGATTTGCTAGCCGCTCACTTGCGCTTACGCTCGCTCTTCTGCGCTCACTCTCGCTCGCTCACGCCGGGAAAGTGTTGGCAAGTTTCAAGCCTATTGCTCTGCCCCAAGATTACATAGCCTTGAACGTACTCCGGTACTAACGCCCTCGTATCTCACAGTTATACCATGGCTGTCACGAATCATGGTAAATGGGCAGTCAAAGGGGCTATTGATTACCAGATGGAGCGTTATCAATCGAATCATCACGAGGCAGGAGGTCTCAGATGAAAACAGCCCACTTCCCTCCGGCCAAGTCGGGCTTGTCGACTTCGCGCGGCCCAATTTCGTGGGCGTGGCCAGTCGCCCCACTTCCCGCGGACAGAGAGGCTTTCCCGTCTTCCCGCGGAGTGTCGGCCGGCAGTCGGCTATTCCTAGGGGTCATCGAACACTCACTCATCGATTCCCACTTTGATATCATCATCGCACCACCCACTAGAGTGGAGCCAATGAACGATTGCTGAGCACTCAGATATTTGTGGGGAAGTTCCCGAGGACAATAGACCTGATTTGATCGTTATCACTCGGTCGAGGGGAGAAGAGCGAGACGTCCCACCGGAAGGGGACGTCTCGCCCCTCTCCCCTCGAATTATACACAATGACAAGACGTTCGAAACAGTCGACTCGGGGGGAGAACAAGGGAAGTTCGCTTCACGGTTGTTCCCATGGCCTCCCCCCGAGCATGATGAACGAGAAAACAAAGCCGCAGTGTATACGATGATGCAAACGGGCTAGTCGCGAGGTGGTCTCACACTTCGCAAGTTGAGGGAGCAGACCTGCCAGTCAAGGGTGGTGTAAGATAACTCTGTCCAGATTACCAGGAATAAGCTTCTCCGTAACCTTTCGACAAAGGTGAATATTTTTGGCCCTATTTCTGCTTTCGAAGAACAGGAAACTGTTGAAAACGACGAGTTTCGGCCAGCCGACTTTTACTTGAAATCAACGACCAATGGGTGTTGGGTTGCGACAGCTTGGGGAAGACTGGCGATCGGGAGAACAAGGGAAGACCTGCTAGCTGGAGGTCCCCTCCGCCTCCCCTCGATTCGGGGAAAGTTCCCCAGTTGTATCGAGGGAAGTTCTGCTGTCGTTCTAGGGAACTTTCCCACGAATTTCTGAGCAGAGAACGCTGTGTTGAGACTCTTTCCAAAACTCGCGCTGTGTGCGACGCTTGTCTTGGCCAGTTGAACCACTCTCCGTTATTGGCACCTGGGAATGGGAAGACTGCAAAAAGCAGTGAGTGAAGGGATCTTTTCCGAAGAAGCTCACTTCTTACTTGTCAGGAGCAGTTCAAGATGAATTCCCCAGAAGCTGATTGTTGAATTTTTGTTCCAACAGACCTTTACTTAAAGGCACTGTTCGCGATAAACTTCATCCTCGATTTTTCCATGACAAACGATTCCCGTGGCTCTCACAAGGGAACCACAATAAGTCATAGTGACCATTCCAAATGAAATGTACTTTTCTAGAACCATTTTCGGACGAAAAGTCCGAATATGCCCATCGCAGCTGCCTAGACCCACTCTGAAAAAAGTTATGAGCGTTTTTTAAAGCTTCGCGACAAGGTAAGGGTACCCCCCATGGAATTTTCAAGGTGTTTCTTAAATTTTTCTCCTGATTTCGCTAAAAACATGTATGTAGGCGTAATCTGGGGTGCTGAACACGAATCTGGGGCTCGCTTGCCGAAATTTCAAGGTTTACTGTAGGTTGCGGTAGGTAACATGCCGTTTGGGAGGCAAAACCTACCTCAATATTCCGATAATCGACAAATGGACATCAAATTCGTATTCAGCTCCCCAAATAACCCCCACACAGAAACTTTGAGACAAATCTGAGACTTTGACCAAACTACCGTATACCCACCGTAATCTACCGTAAGCTTCCAAAAATCGATAAGCCGACATCAGATTCGTGTTCAGCACTCCAAATAATCCCCAGAAAAACGATTTGAGCCACATCTGTCGTCACATTCCGGAAATCGTCAACAGTCGCAATTTGCCATCAAATTCTCCCCCGATGGGAATATGTGAACGAATACAGTCGAAAATTTCGGAAAATCGATAAATGAGTCTCAGATTCGTGATCAGCGCCCCAAATAACACCCCAGAGCGATTTTTTAGTCAAATCTGGAATATTTTTCTAAAACGCTTCGAGAGCCCTCTAATTGGTATAAATAAGCGCCCAACCGAAAATCCGTAAAGTCCAAAACGCTGTTAGTCTGCGCAAAGTTTGGAAAATGTTCCTTCAACCTAACCTTGCGTAGTGGGGTAGTTTTTGACGCTGAACACGATTATGAGGTCAGTTTCCGAATTTTCGTAAAAATAATGCACTTTTTGGAGGGTTCAATAAGTACGAAAATCGGAGAAAAAAATGCCTATAACTTTTTTCAGAGTGGGTCTAGGCAGCTGCGATGGGCATATTCGGACTTCTCGTCCGAAAATGGTTCTAGAAAAGTACATTTCATTTGGAATGGTCACTATGACTAATTGTGGTTCCCTGTCAGAAGCAGAACAGCGTCAAAAAAAAAACGGGACGAAAAGTTACCCAGGAGCCGCAAAACGGCTTAGAAAAGTGGGCAAACCCCGCCGCTGTGGGCAAGTCCGGCCCCTTTCCGCCCCTCGACGTGAACAAAGGAACACTCGAAATCGTGAATTGAGCGATGGCTTCCGATCAAAAGCCCCGCTCTTCCCTTCATTCTCAACTTCTCTCTTTACTCAGGTCAGCTCGCATACATTGGCTGCAAAAGACGGAAGTTACAAGCCTCGGACAGCTCGTCCACCATTTTCCCTAGCTCAATTTTTGAGGTACCATAACTCCATTCCCAGAAGGTCTTGTACGATTCCAGAAGCATCATTGGCATCAGAATGGGACCGGTTTCAAAATAGGCAAAAAAACAGAAAAGCGATTTTTATCGCGAACAGTGCCTTTAAAGGGTGATTTTTAAATACGCCGCAAACTGCTTCAGGATTGTCTTCTGTCAGTCATCAGATTAGCCGTAAGGAGGTGGCAGAATGGCCGCAGAGTGCTTGTTCGGCGTGTACGGGCAGTCAACGAAACGGCGCTGCCGATCGCCGTCGACCAACTCATTGGACTTCCGCGGGAAGGGTTACGGAACGTCGGCTAGAGGTACCGCGGGAAGTGTGCTGTCTCTATGTGAAGGTGTTTGCTTGTTTCCATTCCTGGCACCGGGCACCCATCGGCGTTGGGAGCGTTGAGGAGTGCGCAACAGCGAGAGATCGCGTTCTCGCGAGGTATGAACGCAGACGCAGACAGTGCGTTTCAAAGGCATGCCACCACTCAGCATTACAGTACTACAAGCGAAAATATCTGGTATTTTTGGCGTTAAACCTCAATTTTTCAAAGTTTAAAAATTTTATTAACAAACAGAACAGATAACTAAAGCTCAGTAACGGATCGCTCTTCTACGTTTGCAAACCACTCTATAAACACGATTTGGTATCGGTTCTACTAACCTTCGCAAAAAAATGAACTTTCAGAGGGTCTCATGAGGCAACGTCCATACGTCGCTAGAGCGTGCAAGTACGGAAAATAGGTGTTCATCAAGGGCACACGTTTTGCTTGCCGCTCACGCGCGCTCCCTCTCGCGCGCTTACGCCAGGTCAAAGAAGGAGGCAGCAAGTTTTGAGCTTTCTGTTCAATCCCTAAAGTAGGAGACATTAAAGGCAGCGTTCAGAAAACCACATCTGAGTTTTTCGCTTGAACAGGGTGGAGATAGTTGGCAAAGCTTGAGACCTCAATGTTGCGTATTCATAATGCTATAGGTTCTTGAAAACTGCTCCATGGTCTGAAACTCTTTTTCCCCGTCGATCATCTAGCACGAGGAGAAGAAACGCCACGACGGGCTCTGACAGGTGGCGGAAATCCAAAACTCTACATTCTTTATTCCGAGAGATCCTCGAGTTTGGACGTGTGTATTGTAAGCTTGTTATTTTTGCAGGATTGTTGACAGCAGAGAGGCGTAAAGAATTGTGGAACCTAAAAAGCTAGGGGTGCTAAACCAATTCAGCCGTTCGAATTTCCGACATTTATGTAAAACACAAGACACATCGGATAGACGTAAGAAAAAGGAAGCTGAATGCTCCAGGTTTTTTGAACGAGTTTTTCTCGCAACTTGAGTGTTTTGGGTGGACTCTTTGCGATATATGGCAATCTGGTAAGCCTAGGTACCTGCGCAAAAATGTGAAAAAAATTGAATACGGTTTTTTGCGCGTACGCTGCCTTTAAGCCTGTTATAGAACTATTGCCCTTGCTTTCCATAATCCCACCACGGAATCCCACGACGGAATAATGATCATCCCTTGCGCCGATTCGAGCGATCGATCACCCTATCGAAGATTGTGAATCGAATCAAAAAAAAGGTGGGAGTGTTAGCCAGTGCTTAAAGGCAGTGTTCACGATAAAAATCGTTTTTCTGTTTTCCCAGGGATCTTGAAGACGGACCCGTACTGATTCCAAAGATGAGTTATGGTCCCTCAAAAATTGAGCTAGGGAAGAATCGTGGACGAGTTGTCGGAAACTTATATCTTCCGTCTTTTGCAGCCAATGTATACCAGCTGACCTGAGTAAAGAGAGAAGTGTAGAACGAAGGGAAGAACGGGGCTACTGTTCGGAAACCATCGCTCATCTCACCATCTCGAGTTTCCATTGGTTCACGTCGGAGGGCGGGCATTGCGCTTTTGGGGTTTGCCCTGCGCTCAAAGTGGCAACTTCGGCCTCTTTTGGAGCTCTTCCTCGCTCGTTGTCATGCGCTCTTTCGACGTCAACGTTACAGTGTGCCCTTCCACGACTCATTCCCAGTGGAAACCGAAACACATCTTTCATCGTGAACACTGCCTTTAAGGCCATATGTGGCGGAAACGCGCGCTCTTGCTGTTCCGCGCTCCTCAACGCTTAGGGGTCGTTTATACTTCCGCCGCCGAGCGGCGCAGTGCGCCGCGGCACTCGGAAAATCGCCGGAGGTTTGCGGATCTTTACATTAATCTTGTCAGGAGGAGTTAGGAGTTATACTTCCGCCTCCGAGCGGCGCTGCGAAGTGCAATCCTATAATATTGATCACGCGGCGCCGCACGATCAATATCTTAGAATTGCACTTCACCGCGCCGCTCGGCGGTGGAAGTGTAAACGACCTCTTAGCGCTGATAGGTGCCCGGTGCAGAGAGAGAGACAAGAAAACACCTCCTGCTTCGTGTTGGTCCGATCGACAACGATTGACCTGGCGATCAATCATTAGAGTCGAATCCTGATTCTTTCCCGGAGTGAGCGTAAGCGAGCGGCAGCGAACGAGAGCGGGTGCTCGATAGCGAGCGTAAGTCACCGGCTGGCAAATCGTGTGTTACTGATGACCATCGAATTTGCGTAATCGCAAACGCAACGTATGTACGCTGCCTAATTGTGGGCACGGGGTACTCCAGCGTTGAGGAGCGTTGAGAGGCGCACAACAGCGGGAACGCGCGCTCTCGCCACGTATAGACGCTACCTCCGGTCAATGGGGGCCTCCTGAACAGGCAGCAGCGACCGTTTATCCACTTCGCTTTTCGCACTGAATACGTAGGAAGTTGGTACGTTGAAACATGATAAAACTCGTAGAACACCTCCACTGACAAAACAATGTGATGGAACACGTATGGATAAACAGTCGCTGCTGCCTGTTTAGGTTTTCTCTGGTCAATGGTATACACAGCGACAGTCATGATATTAAGCGCAGATCGTGGCAGGGACAGCATCGGAGCAATGTCACTGGCCGTCGTACGAACAGTTGTCGCGTGTCCGCCGCAGCGACGTGTCGTGGAAGGCTGACATACTGCAAATGTGACGATGGCCGTCGTTGCCGCTGTCGCTGTCGCTATGCAGCGCACTGCGACAGCGACAGATTCAAAGAGCGGGAGGCCGTCGTTGTCGCTGTGCAGAGCGACGCGACCGCGTGTCGCGAAAGTATACCATTGGACTCAGAGGGCGCATTGACCTCTTGAGAGCTTGCCTGCGTTCGAGCCTGACCATAAATTTCACATATCAGCGTTCCTCAGACATTTTCCAAGGGTTTGGATTAAGACAACACATACAGGCCAACTCATACATTATTCTCCTCAAACCACGCTTCGGTCGACCGACCGACGTGCACAAACGCATTGTCTAGTTGAAGTACGAAAGTTTCACCATCTTGCCGTGCGATAAAACGCAAGCGTTCACATTATACTTCAGACCGAATTGTATTATTCAAAAATTACACGAATGATTTTTCGAATTTCGAATCATTCAAAATTCGAAATTTAAAAATTTTGGAATTCGAATATTTCAAAAATAGACTTTTGAATAATATTCGAAATCCGATTTCTTGAAGAGCATATTCGAATTTTTGAAGATCGATTAATCGAAATGCCTAATCATCATTTCATTAGAAGTTCTTTTTTTAATCAACCTTTAAAAGCACACTCTATCAAAGCACCATCTTGACCTAATCACCCCATACCCGAGTTGGGGTTCCCACCAGGGATGTGCGGAAAAAATATTTTTGGAATCAGAAAACAGAAAATTTTCAAAAATCAATAAAGAGTGTTCAGCGTACACTATACGAAGATTTTTTGTAACTTGAATTTTTTTTTGTAAATTTTTTAAGTGATCTATTCTTCTTTCGTTGAATTTTCAAAACCTTACAGTTGGTCAGAGCAAGAGGTATAAACCCCCAAGAAAGGCAGATTATGAGTGCGAAGAGATGAAAAAGGTTCCTCTAGCCTTTCCTTCCCCAGGCATTAAAGGCTCGATTACTATACTTCGGACCGAATTATATTATTCGAAAATTGTTCGAATGATTTTTCGAATTTCGAATAATTCGAAATTCGAAAATTTTCGTTTTCGAATAATATTCGAAATTCGAATATTTCGAAAACCGGCTCTCGAATATTATTCGAAATTCGAATATTTTAAAAACAGGCTCTCGAATAATATTCGAAATTCGAATATTTCAAAAACAGGCTCTCGAATAATATTCGAAATTCGAATAGTTGTGTATGGATTTATTCGAATTATTCGTCATTTCGAATAAATTGAGCGGACAACAATTCGTGGCTCAACCACATCCATTGAGAAGTGGTCTTCTGAGGAGAGTACGGATTCGTATACATCTGTACGAGTCTAATTAGGGAGCCCGTCATTAGCGTGGTTCGCACCTTCGTTCACAACTAATTATCTGCGCTCGCACCACCATCGTTGATGACGCCAGCAAAGCTGGTGCGGAAGAGTCCTGGCGCTCAACCAAGGCCCCAATATTGATTGTTCAAATAGCGGATTAAGTGTTAATTAACCCACTCGAGATTTCATAAAGGAAGTTGAAAGATTGTTTTTTATCAGCTGCTGTAATTGCAAAGTGGCGCAAGATATGAGCAGGCAGTGTAAAGGGAAAGCATTGAAGAAAAATACAGATTTGTAAATTGATGACAACAATGATTTGTAGAAAATAATTCCATAGTGGTGATTGAAATATGATATGTGACTGTAATGATAAAGTGCTTCAAAATGTAAACAAGCAGAAAAGTGTGCAAGGTAAAAAATGAACTTATAAAAACGCGTTTATGCAACGTTCTCGACTACTTGTCGTACTTTTGATTTTGTGCGGTGCACTAGTTGCTTGTTTTAACAATAGTGGCGGAAGACGAATAAAAATATTGTTTTTCTGTTAGCTTTTCTTTTCTTGGCGGGTGCTTGCTCATCCACTTCCTTATTTGTTCAGTCGTTGTGTATGACAAGTCGAATGTTATTTGGAAACCCCGAGAATCTGTTAAAAATATGCAATTTATTCGAAAATTCGGAAAAAAATATTCGGTAATTCGAAAATTTTCGTTTTCGAATATATTCGAATTTTTGAAATTCGAAAATCTAATTTTCGAATATATTCGAAAATTCGAAAATTTTCGTTTTCGAATAATATTCGAAATTCGAAAACTTTCGTTTTCGAATAATATTCGAGATTCGAAAACTTTCGTTTTCGAATAATATTCGAAATTCGAAATTCGAAAATTTTCGTTTTCGAATAATATTCGAAATTCGAAAATTTTGACCATTTTGCCCAAGTATATCGATTACCCTCTCAGAAGCTCAACGTCTGTGCAAGGAACACATAGATGCAGTCGGAGCGGACTTTCACTTCCCTAGTGTACATACTTTGACACTGATTGTGAGATAACTGCTGTTTTGAACCCTGTAAAACTCCTCAGAGCCGAATGTCACGCCCGTATTGCGCGGCTATGCCCTCAGAGTATAAATGACCTGACGCGCCGTTCGCTCCATCGTTGAGAGCCTCTCGTACCTCTGTAGCAGAATCAACATCTGCCTCATAGCCTCCCCATCAATTTCTTGGCGCTTCGTTCTAACTAAATTCTGTACCATCTGCTTTGCAATAAGTTATAACACGTAGTGGCAGTGGCATGAGGCGCCACTGTCACGCACACGGTCGAGTGATCGATCCTCGCCCAGGGTCAACCAAACCTTCTATCCCTCCGGGGTCGGTAAATTGGCACCAGACTTGTCTGGGAGTATAAAAACACAGACTTTAACATGGGCTGGCCCCGCAAGTCATTGTACAGGCCCAATACACATTCAAAAACCCTCTACGATTCTGAATCGAAGTCGAATGTGTGTCGCATCCCCAGAGGATTGATATACGCCGGAAACTTTTATCCTTTATAACACGTATTTAGAGTTTGCGCGCATGGCACAGTTGGGGCCAACATTACCCCACTCCACCAAAGCGGGTGCGTTGGAGAACTCACAGTCTCTGGCCACGTGTAGAAATCATTCATTCTCAAGCCCCCAGTGCGGGTATTAAAGGCAGTGTCCACGATAAAAATCGTTCTTCTGTTTTTCAGCCTATCTTGAAAACGGTCCCATGCTGATTCCAACGATGTGTCTGAAATCGTACGCGAACTTCTGGGATGAGAGTTATGTTCCCTCAAAAATTGAGCTAGAGAAGCATTGTGGACGAGTTTTCCGAGGCTTGTAACTTCCGTCTTTTGCAGCCGATGTATGCGAGCTGACCTGAGTAAAGAGAGAAGTCGAGAATGAATGGAAGAACGGGGCTTTTGATCGAAAACCATTGCTCATTTCGCGATTTCGAGTGTTCCTTCGTTCACGTCGAGAAACTCGACCGCGAGCGAAAGGGCTAGCGCGAGCGGACTTCGGAGCCGTATGGAGCCCTTTCTGGCTCGTTTTCGTTTGTTCTTTCGACCCCAGTGCTCCAATGAGACTCTGAACTTTCGATTTCCGGCCGAAAACCGAGGACGAAATTTATCGTGGACCCTGCCTTTAATAGTGGGCGTTGAGCAGTATTAGAGGCCTATTATTGTTAGTAACACTGCAGTTTTTCGCGTCATTCGACTGCGTCGCGTACCATCTGAGGGATTCGTCAACGGTACACATCTGGGTAAGGGTATTCACTATTAGATGAAGATAAGGAATCGGCTTCCTGACTTCCCAATGAGTGCCTTAATCTCCCTACATGAATCTTTTACCAACTAAAGGACCCCGTACAGAAACCGTATTTCCTCTAATAGAAGTACACCTCTAATAGAAGTACACCTAAAAGGAAAGTCTGAGTATTAGAAGTACAGCCTCTATTTGAAGTACACCTCTATTAGAAGTGCATGTAAAATAGAGGTCTGAGTATGACAAGTACACCCTCTATTTGAAGTACATCTCTTTTGAAAGCACACCTCTTTTCGGAGTGGAACTCCAGTACTCGATTAAATGTTTGGCAATCCGAATAAAGCATTTGAGAGAGACGAGATGCTTTTCTCGTCTCTCTCAAATGCTACATGTTTGCACGAGTTGCTTTTCAATTTTGTGAGGTTTAAAGATTCACAAAAAAATTATCGGCCACCCCTTTCTCGGTCAAATTTCGCTTGTATGGGATAACGTCAGATGAAACTTCAACGAACTTCGAATGACCAAGAAAAAACACAGAGCTGAAATTTGATATTGCTGTTATTCAAGACGAATGCACGGAGTTCATTTAGGTAATTTAAAAGAATTTTGATGACTTGTTTTGGCCCAGGACGATAACTTTAACGGTTCTTGAAAGGTCAAGATTCCCCACCATTATGAAGATTGGATCATTCATGCAGAGGTATCGTTTGTACGACGAAGAAATCAGGAACCAACAATGGTAGACTTCACCTAAGAATTCGTCTCTTGGAGAGCGGTTGTCAGGTGGTACAAGAACTGCGTTTTTTAATCGCTCTGGTCGGCAGGAAAGCCAATCAGTTCCATTGCTTTTAAGCCTAACGAGTGGAATCCCATTGGTCTCTCTCTTCCTCTTAAAGGCACAGGACACCCAAAAAATTATTTTTCAGTTTCCATGCTGATCTAGGAGACGGTGACACGCTGATCACAGTGGTACCTCTGAAATCGTCCAAGACCCCCTAAGAACAAAGTTATGGCACCCTAAATATACATATATTCTTAGGGTGAAAAATTAGAGGACGAGTTGTCTCAGACCTGTATTTCTCTTCAATCGCAAACGCTGCACGTGAGCAAAACAGGATGAGGAGATAGACCGGCAATGGACTGAAGACCGACGACTCATTAGAATTCATCCATCCATCGAGCCGCTATCGAGTTCCAAAATCTGTTAGGGGGTCGGGCCTGTGGTGGTGAGCGAAGGGGGTCGGGCCTGTGGTGGTCGCTTATATCTCGCTTATTTGGAGGATTTGAGATCTCGCATTTGGCAAGTGTTATACAGGTGAGATCTACTACACAAACCAATGAAAATCACAAAAATCATGTCTGAGGGTGTACTTTGCCTTTAAAGCACGTGTCAACAAAGGCGATACCGAACTCATGCAAGTTCAGGAAGAAATTAACTTGGGAAGGGTGTAAATAATAGCTCTGAAAGTATGATATCAGTGATTGTGGAAGCCTTAACTCGTTTGGGCCTAAGTGGCTAAGTTTCCGTTGTTACGAACTGAAATTTCAATGGATAGCCACAACAGCGAGATAAAAGTGTCTAGCGTGGGGGAACTGCAGAGAGCCTATGTAGGTGAACCTATTGGCCTAGCTTCGATGAAGTCGGCCACTTTTTTCTAGGGCAATCCTGCTGCAAATCGCAATTCAAGTTTTTTTCTGTTTTCTGTACAATTTTTGCCTATTTTTACAGAAAACAGAAAAAATGGCTAAAAATGGGCAGAAAACAGAAAACATAAAATTCCGCACACCCCTGGTTGCCACACGCTTGGATCGTGTGAAACATTGCGTCACCGTACAACGTGCTCCAGCAGTGAAATAGGAGGCTGGATTGAACGGCCAGCCAATGCGAACCGTTTTTCTCCCTTTTTCGCATTTATTATGTAGCTATCAGCCAGATATAGACAATACCAGGGTTTTAGCTTTCGAACCCCTCCCTTTCCAGAAAAACAGTTACTTGGAACCCGAACGGAAGCGATTGAACTCACTGATCTACAAAGACTACTCTAGAAAAATCAGCTCCGAGGGGTTATTATGGGTTGTGTTTAGCGAAATGACGTCCATTTATGTACTTTCCGAGCGGCAGCGAATTTGCCTAGGCCGCGCCGTGGCGTAGTGTTAAGGGCTATGCAGAGTTGCGCCGCGGCGAGTCTCGCTGCGGCGGGGCAATGATGGAGAGTGGGGAGCGCCACGCAGCCGGCGAGGGCGGCGACGTGCCGCACGAGAGCAGCGGCGCGGGTACCTCGCAGAGTGTTCTCGTCGGCGCGGCGGCGGCGCCTCCCGCAGGGGCGCCGCCAGCGGGCGGCGGCGAGGAATGGTCTGGACCATTTCTATCGTCGGCGAGGAGTGCCGCCATCGATCCTTTTAATTTGCTTTTTCATTGTTTAGTCATCCATTCGATTTTTCTCTATTTTCACTCTCATTTAAGGTATTGATAGCACCTTTCCATAAACTCTTGCGTGGCTTTTTATATGATCTATTGCAATTCACTCCCCAATGTAATTAATTTCATTACAGTTCTCATTTTTTTTGAGATAATTTCGATTCTCATGAGAAATTTGTAATTAACATAGGTTTTTCTATGTTTTTCCAAAATCACATGGAAGTTTAGCAATATTCTGGATGCTTTTCAGTCCTGGCGCCTCTGAAATTCGAATTTCTGTTCAAATCTGGTTCATGGTGGATCCAATCGATTGCCAAGAGCATGATTACACACTTATAGTTTCAACACATCGATTCAACATAATGGGAGTCGACAAAAAAATTTTCGGGTCATCTACTACCTTAAGAAACAATGGAGAAAGTTTCGTCGCTCTTAAGTACAATTTTTGACCTGTATTTATGTGTGATTGGGTGCTATGTGGGAAGGGGGGGGGCACTAAGGCGCGATGGTCTTGGCCACACCCATTTTACTGTGCCGCACTAAATTTGAGCACCTACCCGGGGTTTCCCTCCCCTGCCAAAATCAGGAGAGTCAATGCGGCACGGAAAAATGGGCGTGGCCATGTGCGATAGAACAAAGCCCCCCCCCCTTCCCACATAGCACCCAGAAGACTCCTGAAAATAACGATTAAGAACAGTAAAATAGCAACAAAAACGCGAAATACTGCAATACAACAATGAACACATGAGGAAAAGCAAGCGAGGAAAGTGATTACAAAATTTCGAAAACGAAAATTTTTTGAATTTTGGCGTGGAATGAATGAGGTTGTACGTAATGCATGAAAATGAAGAACGACGGACTCGGACATTCGGGGGGCACCAGCCGAGTGTCTATAGGGGACTCATCCGAGCGTCCCAAACTCGGCAGCAGCCCCCGAGCGCCCTCGGACCAACCCCCCGCTCCTCTTGGCGGCTGATCCGCGGACCTTTTTCGAGTGAAGCGCGGGAATTCAAAACCGTAAAAACGGTTTTCGTCGTATTCCACTATATTTTCTCCGTTATTATGCCAATACTAGTACTTTAATACTAGTACTACACTTCTTTGACTATTACTGCTCCATAATACTTGAATTTATAACTTTTTTACCACTTTATATTATAACAGTTGACGACAAATATTCATTGAATTGGCAGTAAACTTCATCAATTCTACGATATAACTTCGGCAAGGTAATGCAGAAAACCTTTTTTCTTTACAATTTTCAGAAAATTGATTACAACAAAAGTTCATGTTCATGTGGGTTGGAAATCAGACGAGATCTGATCAGAACACGTTCATACAAGATTTTTAAGTACTTCGAATACACAAAATAAGCACGGAATGACACTTCGAAATTCATGGGCAAGAACCAAAGGCTCACAACCGAAAGCGCTTGCCACGTCAGCCTGAAACAATCAATCAGTAGTCAATAAAGACGAAGTCGCTCAAGGTGCTACAACTTACGTATGACTGGCTGCCAATTTTGTGCAGGGTACGATACCTGGAGAACGGATTAATCGAATTGAATCCATCGTATGAGAAATGCCGAGCGTTTATATGGAGACAGAGCGTACGAATTCCTAAAGAAATGAAACATTTCAAGTAAAACTAGGGTAGAAGAGTATTGCCATATCCCAAATCTCAACCTACTTCGTATGCTGCTTCGCTGAACCTCCCTCTTTCTTTCTGACAAGAAATGAGGAGCGCAGCCCTGTATTGGTCAACCTTGCCTCCCGACACACACTCATTCAAGGAAGTTGGGGCCGAAGCTCCTTGCGGCAAAGCTTGCGAAGCCACGCGGAAATATGTTCTCCGTTGAATGCTCCTAAACAGGAAAGATTCGCTCTAATAAATCACAAGAACTTTATTCAGGGATATTTATTGCTATACATCACCTATATTTTTACACGCAGAGTTTACTTCAAGACATAATGGCTTCAGACTAGTCGCAATGTGTGTATCGTCACCAGAAACGTTAATTTAGGCCTAACCACTCCAGAGCACAGGAGAAGATTCGATACGATATTGATGTATAAGATCATTCATGGGTGTGTAGGTATCAAGACAACCTGAGACCATCAACTACTAGGAGCGCCGGTGAAATAGACATTTTGTCTGCAAATGATGAGAGAATTATGACATGTTTGAAGGACGGCGTACCTTCTGTTTTGAGAGGTCCTACGAGGAACATGGCGTCGCCCCCTCGGACGAGCCCCTTTCGCCCTCGGTTCACGCGAAGCACGACTCCGCCCCCGAATTCGTATCCTCGGATCAGCCCCCTCATCCGAAATCACCTCGGCTGGAACCCCCAAAATGCCCGAGGACTCGGGCATTTGGGGGGTGCCAGCCGAGGTGATTTCGGACGAGGGGGAGCATCCGAGGATACCAATTTGGGGGCGGAGTCGCGCTTGGAGCGAGCCGAGGGCGAAAGGGGCTCAGCCGAGGGGGCGACGACAATTTCCTCGTAGGACCACTCATAACAGCTGCAGCGCTGTCCTTCAAACCTTTCGTTCATGCTTTCATTTTTTGCAGACGTGTTGTATATTTCTTCCTTTAAGTTATTGGCGGTCACATCAATATCCTTAATAAATAAGTGTGCTATTATTGAGCTTCATTTTTGTTCACAACATATGCCTACACATCAAGAAGCTGCACAATAATAATTGAAGTTCGGATTCGATATTCTCAAAAAATTTCAAATAGTCTCCAAAAGTTTGAAACTTTCTCTCAGGCTACCTTTCGGCTCGTAAAGCCTTCCTCAGACCTTCTTCTCCTTCCGAAAAATGGACTAGAAACCTCATTTGTCGGTGCAAAACTAGTTGGGGGGCACCCAGAATTCAAGCGAGAAATGATTGATTTTGCTTTCAGAAATCGATTTAATTTCATGGAATTTCTAGGAAATATGAGTGATAACGTTATCACATATCTAATAACCAAAGAAATTTTCATTTTTATGGATGAATCGTTTCATTTTTATGGGCAAATCTTGAGTGGCCCCCCCAACTAGTTTTGCACCCATTTGCTTTTCTCTACATGACTTTTAGGGACTATTTTGGAGTTTTTTTTTGGGAATTGTGAAACTTTATCGAATAATTTGCAACCTCTCGATTTGTATTGTATTCTTAAAATCTCCTTAATCCCACTCACTATGGTCTCCTACCTAGTAAATCCGCGACTAGGATTCCGTCTACATGTAAATTTTGGTCTTCTACAGGTTTCAACGGTCCGATTGGCAGAGACACCTCAACACCCTGTTGAATATCGTCGAAAACACCCTTGTAGGTGGCTGTAACCTCTTCGCGATATACAACATTACCTTAATTCTATCATTCAGGCATCATCGATGACACAACAACCGTGAAGACTGTACGATCACTGTCCCATGCATAGCCAATGATATTATCGCTCTTCACATAATTCTGTGTCTCTAGTTCGTTGGATGAACAGATCCTATCATTTTCTCAGTTCAACAACTATTAAATCGTAAGCATACTTTTGTATACTCAGAAATTTCTGCCTGTCTCGTAATTTTCATTCGGTTGAGGACATTTTGTTCTATCCCTTGCATTTTGAAGTGTCAATCTTTGCTTGTTTTGTGATTTTGAGGTATCTGAATACCATCGTATGATCGTATTCTGATCAGAATCAGTCTAGTTTTCGACCCTTATAAGTCATGGACACTTGTTGCATTCATTTTTTAAGATATGTAAAAAAATATGTTGCAGCATTTAGCCACAATTTATTTAGAGTTGTTGTGTTTTACAGTCATTTCAATATATTCGTTGTCAACTCGTTTAACATAAAGTGGTAGTGAAAGCATAAAATTTAAGAATTATGAAGAAGTAATGGTCAAAGTAGTGTAGTACTAGTGAAAAAGTACTAGTATTGGCATAATAACGGTGAAAATATAGTGGAATACGACGAAAACCGTTTTTACGGTTTTGAATTCCCGCGCTTCACTCGAAAAAAGTCCGCGGATCAGCCGCCAAGAGAAGCGAGGGGTTGGTCCGAGGGCGCTCGGGGGCTGCTGCCGAGTTTGGGACGCTCGGATGAGTCCCCGACGGGCACTCGGCTGGTGCCCCCCGAATGTCCGAGGAGGAAACGCTGCCACTCTGCGAGGCATCGATGTGCGCCGCCGCGTCAGGTTTTGGCCACGCCCCAATCCTCTCGCTCGGCGGCGTGCCGCCGGGCGGCGCAACTCTGCATAGCCCTTAAAGGGCTCTGCAGAGTTGCACCGCGGCGAGTCTCGCTGCGGCAGTGCAATGATGGAGAATGGGGGGCGCCACGCAGGGGGCGATGGCGGCGGCGTGTCGCGCGGCAGCAGCGACGTGGTTACCTCGCAGAGTGTTTCCGCCGCCGCGACAACAGCGACTCCCGGAGCGACGCCGTCACCGAGCGGCGGCGGGTAATGGTCTTGACCATTTCCATCGCTGGCGACGAGCGCCGCCGTTCGAGCTTTTCTCTTATTCCTTTCATGAATTCAACCCTCTGATGACCTTTCTTTCTATTTCAGCACAAATTGAAGGGAAAATCATTGGAGCATACTTCAAATTGTCCAAATTCGCAATTTCATCTCGAATGGGTTTTGTGTCCAGTTTTGTTTGGTTTTTTTTTTGTTTCAATGTCGTCTGGTACGATTGTTTTCAAAGCGATTGCCACAAACCGTCCACTAATTTTATTATCTCGAAAACTATTCATCAAGGCATCACTCTACTGGTCGTAAACTTGAATTATTTTCTCAGTTTTTTGATCGCAATATTTTGTAGAATTTGCTGGTAGACATTCACATAAGTTTCGAATCATATCAAACCAACAAAAACTGTGTATAGCGAGATGCGACGTCAAATGAATGAGATCGTACGCAATGGTAGAATGCTATGCTGACGACAACGTCGCTGCAACTCTGCGAGGTCCTTGTGCTCATCGCCGCGTCGGGTTTCGACCACGCCTCAAAGCTCTCGCTCGGCGGCGTGCCGCTGGTCGCTGCAACTCTGCAAAGCCCTTTACTCGCCTTTCATGCTTTTGCGACAGCGGCAAGTGCAGCACTTGGACCCACTGCAAAATCAGCATTTTGCGGCATTTGTCGCGAATCGCTAGGGCGGCGGCGGCATTTGCCGCTATTTATCGTGCCGGGACCTTCAGTGGGCTGGGCATTTTGCCAAACATCCCGGCTGTGGCGAAATCCGGTGATTACTCACACATTTTCAATATTTAGAAGAAGTTTTCAGTGATAATATTTGGATATTATGGGTAGCATTAGAAAAGCCTGCATTTCCGGGCCTATATCAGAGAGTATACTGTCTAATTCAGCATAGCTCGGTGATATGGATTCGGATCAAGCACGGCGAAATTGCAACAATCATTTGAATAAATGCTTGTAAAATAACATCGAAACGGAAGAGCACATCAGGACCAAATGCGTTCAAAATAGTTAGAAATCGAGCGGTGAAATGAAGGATCATAACACATTTAGCGAATAAATCTTCTTGTTGTTCAGCAGAATAGATTTGAGAAAATCACTGAATAATATTGCCAGAAATACTAGTATTTGAATAATGACGATGGCGCAGCACAATTCCAAGTTCTAGGATGAAATCAGCTGAATTCTCTGGCAAAATGCCGAGTTTGGTGACGGTCCCGAGACGATAGGTTGCGGCGAGGTCAGCGGCAGCGACACAAATGGTCCGGATCATTCTTGTCGCTGCCGCAGACACCGCGACGGGGCCACCGAAAACGGCGACGGAGCAAGGGAAAATCAGCGACGGGGCTAGCGATTCGCGATGCCGCTGCCGCGAATGCATGAAAGCTCCACTTTGCGGCGTTTGCCGCCGGCGGCAAATGCCGCGTCGCTTTTCTCATTTTTCTAAAGAAAATCTGCGGCATTTGCCGCTGTCGCAAAAGCATGAAAGGCGAGTTACGTCTTGAGAGCGGCGCTAGGGTCTCGGAGCTTGGGTGCGATAAGCTTTTTTTGATTCCCCACAAAATGATAGTGCTGGCCAAGTCTCGCCTGAAGCAAAGCGTCTTGTGCTAGCATTTTGGTAGGTCCTTTTAATCAGTTCCGACACAATCCAACCCCAAGGACAGATTTTGCAGCCATCGTGATTAAAAATGGTTCGAGATTAAGAGTTAAGTGTAACCGATGAAAATTTCTACACAGTAATAGTCACGGTAAATGACAGCTCAAAACCTGTTTTAAAACTGGAAGCTATCACTTGTAAATTCAAGAAAATTGATCTGAAAAATAAAAAAAATCGAAAATCCGAAAAAATTATTTGAAAATCCGAAAAAATTGATTTTCGAGTATATTCGAAAATCTGAAATTCGAAAAATCTGTTTTCCGAATATATTCAAAAATCCGAAGTTCGAAAAATACCATTTTCGAAAGTATTCGAAAATTTGAAATTCGAAAAATTCGATTTTCGAAAATTTTGAAATTTCAAAAAAATGATTTTCGATTTGTTTCCGAAAATTTGAAATTCGAAAAATTTGATTTTCGAATATATATTGAAATTCGAAAAACTGATTTTCGATTTTATTCGAAAATTCTAAATTTTAACAGTTTTGCCCAAGTATACTGTGCTTCTCTGGGCCAAATTCCGGTCCGCAATTGCGTCTCGATACGCTTTGCGGCCGCACGCGCTTGAGTCAGTCGAATTTCCAGCGCCAATCCGACTCGATGTGGCTTTTTTATATAGTTTTCTCCAATTATTTCCAATTTCCAATTTCCAAAACCCACTCAGGGTCAACAGATCGGCGGCTGCGGCGCCGGAAACTCTTTGGACTCGAGAGCGAGCGGCCGCCAAGCGTGTCGAGACGAAATTGCGGACCGGAATTTGGCCCAGGGGAGCACAGTAGTTCATATCTACAGTTCCTTCTTCGGAATTTCGCTCGTTGAGAAACATGGATTTCTTTCGGAAATCCCTGCACCAGTATGCACACCTATCGGCACCAGCGATGTAAACTAAACTTCGATAAAGTATATCAGGATTGACTTCGCAATTCGCTAGTCGTTCAACGACGAAATAGGTACACTCGTTTGTCGTTTGTCGCTAGTTGCTAAAAATCTGGTCCTCAAAAATAAGCGGTGCCAAGTCAGAAAACGGCGTTCATGGATATAAAGAAAGGCAATAATAGCTGCAGGCGAATACTACGCGCGTCC
Source organism: Aplectana chamaeleonis (assembly GCA_029168955.1). NCBI lineage: Eukaryota > Metazoa > Nematoda > Chromadorea > Rhabditida > Cosmocercidae > Aplectana > Aplectana chamaeleonis. Next base: position 390,624 of record JAPDOI010000506.1, read on the forward strand.
GTCGCAGCGACGTGTCGCAGAGAGCCGACATGCAGTAAATGTGCCGAAGTCTCTCGCAGCCAGTATAACTCGTCGCTGTGTAGCGCAGAGCCGCTGTTTTAGGCCGGAATCATACTACCGTCGCTGCGATGCGTGAGAGAAAGCGGCATCGATCAATCGTAGCGATATGGTGCATTGGAGGGAATCAATTGTTTTGATAGGCAGAATGGTGGTTCGTGGAGCGAAATGGAGTAAGGTATTCATCCTGAAACTAACGAAACCTTCATTTTCCCCACGTTTCTGAAATTTTAAGCAATTACACATGTGCAATCTGCAGATCGCCGCGTTGACATCGGCTTCTCTCCCCTTTGCATAAAATCGCGGCGATATGCTGAAAAATTTAGTGAAGTGTGTAAAAGCTTAGCTATCATCTGTTTCGTGATGATTATCTCATCCCATTCAACTGGAGGAACTGCCGCTCCCCTCACCAAAACAGTCCATTTCCTCCAGTGTGCAATATCGCGGCGACTAATCGATACCGCTTCTTCTCACGCATCGCCGCGATGGTAGCTCTGCAGAGTTGCACCGCGGCGGCAAGGCAATGTCGGAGAACGGAAGACGCCAAGCAGCTGCGAGATCAGCGACGGGATGACCTCGCAGAGTGCTTCCACCGCCGCGACAGCAGCGACTTCCGGAGCGACGCCGTCAGCGAGCTGTGACAGGAAATGGTCTGGGCCAGGGATGTGCGGAAAAAAAATTGGAAACAGAAAACCGGAAATCCAGCTTGACAGAAAACAGAAAACAGAAAAAAATCTCAAAAAATGGGCAGAAAACAGAAATTTTTTTCAAAAATCAATAAATAGTGTTCAGCGTACAGTATTTGAGATTTTTTAGAGCATTCAGTTTTTGGCACAGGGGGAGATGGGAGTACGGGGTGGGGTTCATCCCAATCACCCACGTCTTAAGGGGTGGAGAGACGTCTGTCGATTGGTCGACGGAGCAACAAACCCCGCCCCGTGCTCCGATCTCCCCCTGTACCCAATTTTTTACAGATTAATGGTTCCTTTGTACTATATCTAAAACTAAAAGTTGACAGGACGAAGGAATGTAGACATCCGAGAGAGGCAGATTATAAGTGCAAAATGTTCCTCTAAACGCCTTTTACCTGAGACAGTATCACTCGATTACTTGATCAGAAGCTCAATATCTGCAAAGAGTACATAAAGTTAGACGGAGCAGACTTGCCCTTCCCTAGTGTACATATTTTGACGATGATTTTGGAAAGATTGCTGTGTTGACTATACTGTACTACTCCTCAACGCCTTAGAGTCACACGCGTTCCGTGCGTGTGTGCCGTGTGAGTATCAATGTCCTAGCGCACCGCTCGCTCCACCTCGGCGGGTTCATTCGTAACTCTATAACAGTTTCAACAACTACATCGTCGCCTCATCACCAATTTCATTGCACTTTATCCCATTCAAATTTTGTTTTATCCTGCGCTGGAATGAGATAAAACACGAGGCTAGAAATTGCGTGAATGGCACAGTTGGGGCGAAACTTTATCCCAATCCACCTTAGCGGTGGCACTGGAGCTTTGTCGGTGTCTGACCACGTTTAGAAAGTATTCATACTCGCACGTCTGGCTAGTGAGGGTATCATTAACTGGCGCTAAGTAGTGTTGAATCTCACTATTGTTATTATACAATAAAATTGAAGTTTTCGCGTCATTCTAAAATACCTTCTGAGGGATCCGTCAACGGTAAACCTCTGTGTAAAAGTTATCACTCTATGTAAGATATAGATGAAGACTCGCTTGATCAATCCCTATTGGAATACGCGGCGCATTCGACGTCTATGTCATAGAGACTTGGACGCTTTTCAGGGCTATACAGTGGCATGCGGGGGTCAGCCGACTTCCTAGTCAGATCCTTCATCTCCTTACATGCATCTAGTACCGATTCGAGGGCTCCGTAGAGATGGTATATCTGGTTGACCCTGGACGTGGAACGATCCCTGCCGTGTCAAGCGAGCATCCTGTCACTACATCACCCCAGCTCGGGTAAGCAACGAGTTAACCATAAGGTACTGTAGAGAATGCGGGTGAGGTTTTCCGAACCGTACATCGTTGTCGCACGTATGCGTTTACCTTCTATGAGTCCGGCCTCTTGTCTCTTGAGTAAATTTGCAACAAGTTGCGATCCACGGTTTTTCTTTCTGTTTTCTGCCCAATTTAACCTATCTTTACAGAAAAGAGAAAACAGAAAAAAATGGCCAAAATTGGACAGAAAACAGAAAATTCCGCACACCCCTGGTCTGGACCACTAACTGCCGCAGCGAGGAATGGCGACATCAATCAATTTAAGCAAACTCTGCGAGGTCTTAGTCTCCAACGCCGCGTCACGTTTCGACCCCGCCCCAGTTCAACTCGCTCGCCGACGTGCCGCCGGTCCTTGCAACTCTAGGGGTCTGCAGAGTTGCACCGACCAGCGTCTGGTCGCCGAGCGTCAAGGGGCCTACAGAGTTCAAGCGCGGCGCTGCTCGCAGCGACGAACAACGATGGATGATGCAATATCGATTACATTCAGCGACGGGGGCAACCGACGCGGAGTGGAGGGCGACTAGGGGCACCGCAGAGTGTTTTGACACTCCGTCGACCCTGAGTCACTGCCAGCGAGCGGCAACCGAAGCGGCGACGGCGACCAGTCGTTGGACGGTGCGACTCTGCAGACCCTTCAGCCTTGACGTGGCGACAAAAATGTTTCCGAACATTATCGTCGCCGCGTAGGTTGCCGCTCGCTGGCAGTGACTCAGGGCAGTCGCGGAGTCAAAACACTCTGCGGTGCCCCCTCGTCGCCCTTCAAGCCGCGTATGTCGCCCACGTCGCTGAATGTAATCGATATTGCATCATCCAGCTCTGTTTGTCGCTGCTAGCAACGCCGCGAATTCAACTCTGCAGGCCCCTTCTTCAGAGCCCTGAAAATGTTTACGAACATTATCGTTGCCGCGTCGGTTGCTTCTCGCTGGCAGTGACGCAGGGTCGTCTCAGCGTCAAAACACTCTGTGGTGACCCCTCGTCGCCCTTCACTCCGCGTCCGTCGCCCTTGTCGCCGGATGTAATCGATATAGGGGTCTGCAGAGTTGAAGTCGCGGCGTTGCGACGAGTAGCGCTGGGTGATGCAACATCGATTACGTTCGGCGAAAAGGGCGACTGGCGCGGCGTGAAGCGCGACGAGGAGCACCGCAGAGTGTTCTGACGCGGCGACGGCCCTGCATCAGGGGTCGTTAATACTTCCGACGCCGAGCGGCGCGGCACAGTGCATTCATGTAATATTGATCACGCGGCGCGGCACAATCGATACTGTAGGATTGCACTTCGCCGCGCCGCTCGGCGGCGGAAGTTTAAACGACCCCTCACTGCCAGCAAGCCGCAACCGACGCGGTGACGATAATGTTTGGAAACTTTTTTATCGCCGGGTCAAGGCTCAAGCCAACTGCGCATAATGGGGTGTGCAGAGTTGCACCGCTCGGCGGCCAGTCGCCGGTCGGTGCAACTCTGCACACCCCATTATGCGCAGTTGTGGCTTCCAGGCACCCCTCTGTGTTGTCGATTTCGAATTCAAAAAGCGTCTTTTCATCGCATGTGGTCGAATTCAATATGCTCCCTAAGCACTCTGATTCGTCGTATGTGGTCGCAGCTGCTCTGTGATTGCCGCGAGGCGAACGATTGCTTTGAATACGGAAAAATGAAAAAGCCGCTGTGTATTTAACACATTTACAACTATCGAAACCGTCAATAAAGTAACTCTGTCTCGATTAAAAACTGATTGAACTCGTTTTCAAATATTGTAAAACCGGTTTCTGCACAAAATTATGGACGATCTCCAGAACAAAATTTTTCTCAAAACGTGAATAATTGTCCCTATGTAGATTGTCCACAGGAACGTTGCGTAGCTTTGAAAAATAAGTTCAGAATCAAAGTCGAACTCTGACTTCTTAGCAGTACTGTACTGCCAGTACAGTCTTTGCGAACTCTATCATGTGAAAATTTTCAAGTTTAATGCAGCTGTAACGTTTTTTCTTGCGGAATTTTTTCTCGGAAAGCTGAATTTCGTTATGATGTAAAGCATGTTGAGAATGTCTTGCGTTGCTCTCCGGAAGGCATAGTATACGATTACTGAAAAAAAAACTATTTGCTAATGCTCTATTATTGGCTTACTTGACTTAAAGGCAGTGTTCACAATAAGAATCGTTTTTCTGCTTTTCCGCCTATCTTGAAGACGGCCCCATGCGGATTCCAACGATGTTTTTGGAATCGTACACGACCTTCTGGGAACGGAGGTATGGTCCCTCAAAGATTGAGCTAAGGAAACATGGTGGACGAGTTGTCCGAAGCTTGTAACTTCCGTCTTTTGCAGCCGATGTAGGCGAGCTGACCTGAGTAAAGAGAGAAGTTGGGAATGAAGGGAAGAACGAGGCTATTAATCGGAAACCATCGCTCATCTCAGAATCTCGAGCATTCATTTGTTCACTTCGGTGGGCGTGGAAAGTGCATCTAGGTGTGATGAGCTGACGGGTGCCCAACTTTGGGGCCGTAGGGGACCGTTCCAAGCTCAATTTTCTTAGTTTTTTCAACGTTAGGGTTTTTGTAATGTAGCTATCAATAGAGCAAACATTGCACCGAAATTTCCGCTCATAGAATTCTTTCTACCATGAGAAAAAAAACTGCCTGAAGCCACGGCAGGGTCAAGCGGGAATATTATTCTGCCACCACTGCTCCGGCGATATTCACTTAAATGCAGTGTTCACGATGATCATCCTCGTTGACTTCCCACAATGAAATGATAGGCGAGGAGAATCCTAGGCTCCCAGTGGTGAAAGAACGGTAGAAAACGAGAAAGGAGGGGCAAAATAACGGCTGCAAACAAGCGTTTTGGTGCCCCAGACACGCCTGGTGCCCCAGATCCGCCCCTTCGGAATGAACAAATGAAGACTCAGATTACAGGAATGATCAAGTCAAGGAAGTGCAGATAAGTGAGCTGATCGCTTCATTGCACTGATAGGTATCATCCTTCTAGCGGTCAATTCCTCCACGCTCAAAAATCAACGTAAACAAGAGAGGGCCTATTTTTGCTCAAAAACGCGTCTTTCGTGTGCTTTTTAAGCATGCCTTGCTATATAGGGCACCAGACCATCCGTAAGCCGTGGAGATATCGGAAATGAAATTTATCGTGAACACTGCCTTTAATCGGTTGGCTTCCGTCTGAAGCGGTCAGTCTGCATCTTCGCCGAGGTGTACCGTCCAAGTAGTCAACAGTGTCTATTTGTCACGGTCTTCAGCGAGATTTAGAACACAATTCATCCACTGGTCACTACCCTACTTCCTCTCTTCGCTGAAGAATGATGGTAGTTATGCTGCAGATATTCAACAACTATCTGCAAAAGCTACATACTTCTGTATTCAACTCTCTAACCAAGTGTTTGTGGTCTACCACCATCGTGAAGGATGTTAAGTTGCGCGTCTACCTATCCGCTATTCGCCCATGCTATATGGATCGGAGACGTAGGCAGCACCGAAGAAAATGTTGGATTGCACGGAGAGGAACAGGGATGAGCGGAACAAAAATATGAAGCTTCGGAAATCGGTTTTCGGGTTTCGGAACAAAATTTTTTTTCGGGTTTCGGAAATCGGGCGCGAAACGCCTGAAAATGCGCGGAAATGCGGTTTTCGGAACGCGAAACACGGAACTCCGCTCATCGCTGGAGAGGAACCTTTTAAGGTGTTTGCTTGGATGTTTCTGCCCACATGCCATTACGAAGATCTTTGCAAAGAAATCGATGTAGTAGACCAACGCTTGACACGATGGAGGTGTCAGCATCTCCCAAGGTAATCTCAAGCGGCAACGGAAGGTCGACTTCAACTGTTTGAGCATATTCTAAGAAGACCGCTAGATCGTTTTGTTCAACACGCTCTAAGGATGCTTCCGAGTTCTGTCTGGAAACGGCCACCTGGACAACGGCCACGCGAAAGTTCTGGACACATGTGTTAAAGAGGGTTTGAGGCAGGGATGGATTTTTTTTTTCTGAACTTCGGAAATCGGGAAACGGAAGGACCTTCCCAATAGTGGAAATCGGAACGTCAAAAACAATCGGAAATACGTTCAGCGAAATTCTTAACCCCCCCTCTGGTGAATGTGTCTACCGAAAAAACTTGGGCTTATCCTATTTTATTTGATAATTTTTATGCAAACAAAATCAACCCTGGGTTGCTAGTAAATGGTTCTGAGGGCGCGAGTAGACTCGCGGTGAGTTCTCGGTAAACTGCAGCTTAGCGGGAACTATTCATTCGACGATTTCTAGGCAGGAAGTCACGAATCGTAGAAATTATGAGCCACTAGATAAGCATGGTGCAAAAATATTCGCCAGAAGTCTTTTTTTCAGAAAAAAATAGTGATATTTGAAAAAAATTCTGCAGGTTTTTCGAACTATTTTCAGCTCGATTTCCTTACGCTTGCTTTTGCTATAGGGCACGCAAGCCGTGGTGAAAAGGGTGCAGTACGTTGACGATTTTGCGCACGACCCCAGAGAGAATGTGCAGGAGGTGTAGGGGCCCCCAAGGGAGTCCGCAGTACCGAGTCACTCGGATAGGGGGGCGAGACGGATAGTCGGATCTCGGGTCAATCCGAAAATCACGTTTTTTCGGTGATTCGGAATTTGGATTACTCGGATTTCGAACTTTTTTCGGTGAGTTGGAATCCGAATATCCGAGTCGGATATCCGGTCGGATAAAAGATGGTATCATTCTAAAAGTCTATCGAAAATCGATAGTCTGGGGAAAGTTCCCGGATAAAGCATTTTTCTACCTTACTACGATGGAAGAATTATTTGATAATCTTCTTTATCTCGGATTGTTTGCAAAACAAACAGATACAATCACTTTTCACAATCTCTTCAAAGTTAGTGTAATGTTAAAGCATTAGTATAGATGAGTACCATGAGTATCAGTCCTTCCCATCGATTTCGTAAATGCCCGTGAGTTCCTGTCATATCAACCTAAAACAGAATGTTCCACTAGAATATACACAAAAGTTATATAAACACATTCAATCCTCCGACACCAATTCCGCCTTCGCGTTTCGCGCACTCGATTGATTGTGTCACGCCTATATGCCTTGTTGCAGGGTAAGACATGTGAGGGCTGAGAAGGAAGAGCTCTCAATGCTGACTCCAAATATCTCCTCAGATTCCAGAGTGGACCACTGTGAACAAAGTTATGAGAAAAGGACGCAAAAGACGCGTTTTGCGTCTTTTTTCGTCCAAAACGCAAAGGATACGACCTGTATTGTACTCATGGTTCCTGGAAGCCAATCGTACCCTCGTACCAGCGCTATAAGGGGTGTGGTATACTTTTGCGACACACTGTCGAGTCGCTCTGCACAGCGAGAACGACCGCCAGTCACTGAGCTCCCACCCTTTAGGCATAGTGCATACTTCTTGTGACGAGCGGCGCGACATAATGCTTGTCATCTAAATCGACCGAAAATCGATATTGCTAATATGCACTGTCGCGGAAAGTATGCACTAGGCCCTAAACCTGTCGCTGTCACAGTTTGCTGCGAGCTTCGACCCGCGACAGCGACAGGCTTCGGCCCATTCGCAGTATGTCAGCCCTCCGCGTCGCGTCGCTGTGACAGACGCGCGATAACTGTGCCTACGACGACCGATGCCGTTGTTACGATGCAGGTCCCACAGCGAATTGCGCTAGATTGCATACTTGTCTTTCATGACAGCGGCAAAGTATACCATACTCCTAAGAGCCTTTCAGACTGGCGTCGCAGCAAAACTCGCTGTCGCGGAGACGGTGTGAGAGATGGGGGGAAGGGGGGGGGGGGGTGCTACGCAGCGCAAACTGTGCCGTGCGACGGTGGCGACCGCCGCGCTTTCAGAGTGAGCGAGCTAGCAGCGACGGCAACAACGTCGCGCGATGAAAATTATTTAGACCATTTTTGTCGCTGTCGCTGCCATTCCGCCGTGGTTTTTTCTATTTGTTAATGTTCCTTTATTAGTACCTGTCCATTGACTCTCTATAAAGTATTTATTTGCCCTAATTCACTGTTTTTTCAATCGAACAAAGGGCGGCGAAGAGGTAAGAGACGCAGAGACAGAAATATGATTCGGCGACAAGTCATGGCCGCGCCCAATTTCTCTAGCTCTGGAGAGCGACTCCAAGAATTTCGCAGCGACGCCACTCTGAAAGGCCTATACTCGCACAGACAACCCAAACAAAGAGGATTAAAGGCACTGTTCGCGATAAAAATCGTTTTTCTGTTTTTTTGCCTATCTTGAAACCGGTCCCATTCTGATTCCAATGATGCTTCTGGAATCGTACCAGACCTTCTGGGAATGGAGTTATGGTCCCTCAAAATTTGAGCTAGGGGAAATGGTAGACGAGTTGTCCGAGGCTTGTAACTTCCGTCTTCTGCAGCCAATGTATGCGAGCTGACCTGAGTAAAGAGAGAAGTTGAGAATGAAGCGAAGAACGTGGCTTATGATCGGAAACCATCGCTCAACTCACGATTTCGAGTGTTCCTTTGTTCACGTCGAGGGGCAGAAAGGGCCCGAACTTGCCCACAGCGGCGGGGTTTGCCCACTTTTCTAAGCCGTTTTGCGGCTCCTGGGTAGCTTTCCGTCCCGTTTTTTTTTTGACGCTGTTCTGCTTCTGAGAGCCACGATAATCGTTTGTCATGGAAAATTCGAGGATGAAGTTTATCGCGAACAGTGCCTTTAATGCCAATTATGCACAAAATCTAGGCTGATGATGCGCAACAAAAAGCGGCCTAAATTTCACGTAAGCTCCAATTGGATGCCTGCAGTGTAATTATGCACCTGTATGGCTACTGTAAAATGAAATGTCGAGCCGTGACATCAGATACGCTTGTTTGAGTAACATGACATGGCGAATCTATACCCATATCCGACTCGTTATCCTATCCGAATCATGACATTTTTCGGATATTCGGTATCCGAATCATGATCCGACTCATGGCACATTTCGGTGATTCAGATTTCGGATCAAACGGATTTTGGCGTTTTTTCGGTGAATCGGATTTTGGATCATTCGGATTTTGACGTTTTTTCGGTGATTCGGATTTCGGATCATTCGGATTTTGACGTTTTTTCGGTGAATCGGATTTTGAATCATGACAGTTTCGGCTCACTCGGATGGATATCCGAAAATGAGTGAGTCGGATCCAATGTATAGTCCGCAGATTGTGTGCGGGACCCCGCTGGGGAGTGCAGGATGTGGGCGGGACCCCACTGAAAGTGTGCAAGTGTCATGGAACGTGCGCAGGATATTACTGGGAGTTTGAAGGAAATCGGGGATTGTGCACAGGACTTTACTTAAAGTGTGCCGGAAGTCGTGGGATGTGTGCAGGATTTCATTGGGAGTGAGCAGGAAGTCTAAGAATGTGATCAAGACTTCAATAGGAGGTCCTGCACACATCCTGCACACTCCCAGTGGGATCCTGCTCACATCCTGCCCACTCCCACTGTGTCCTGCAAACATCCTGCACACTCCCACTGGAGTACTGCATACTCCTACTGGGTCCTGCAAGCATCCTGTACACTCCCACTGGATCCCGCACACATCCTGCACATACTAATTGGGGCCCTGCGCGCTTTCTACGGCGTATTGAACGTCCTTTTGTCGAATAGAAAGCTCTAATCGACCTGGCGGTTTGCACGCGTAAAGTTGGCGGTAAACTCATTTCAAAGGTGGCGGTTAAATCGAGTTGAAAAATCATTAACTACCACCCCTGGCTTTGTGAAAAGTGACGATGAACCTCGAATTCGAATTTAGCGACCGAAATAACCCATGGGATTTGGCAGGGTAAGTGTAAAAAATCACCTGGATATTTCCGATTTCTTCCGTATTTCCAGGCTTTTTTCGAAAGTCGGAAGGCCCGAAACCATCGGAAATCGAAATTCCGCTCATCCCTGGTTCGAGGTCATTCGACAACGAAGGACAGCCCAGACGCGATGTTCTACTCTGAGGACATGTAATAGTGACAGATAGGTGGAATTTGTTCAAATTGTGGCTGGATACCGTGAATGACAGCGTCAGGCGGAAGCAAGCCGATCAAGATGAGCAAGTCAAGTGGATGCAGCCGTTAGGCTTTCACGAAAAACAAAAGATCCAGCTTTAGAAATCAAGAAAAATCGTTATCTTCTTTTTTTGCAGAACACCGAGTGTTGTAGCTTACGGAGTTTGACATTTTGGCTCCTGGCAATGCGCCAGCAGTACATTACGGTGGTCGTTGCAAGACCGCAGCCGCGCGTCGGCGACGCACCTTCTGCCTTCGGGTGGTGGCCATCTTGGGTTGCGTCGGAACTCGTCCGGCCAGCGCCGTCCGATCTCGTCCGCGGCGCGATGTCCGAACTCGTCCGCCTGGCGTCCGAACTCGTCCGGCACGCAAATCGCCGAAATACATCGACATCAAGGGAAGGTGGGCACGCAAATCGTCGAAATACATTGACATCAAGGGAAGGTGCTCGAGCACAGGATATGAACACGGACTTATCACTGGTAGATAATGTACCGGGAAATACATACCAGCTTTTGGGGAAGGCATTAGTAATTAAAGAGGCCTTCAAAATAGAATGTTTTTTTGGAATTGCACCTGGTTTAGTTAATGAATCTCTACCGGCGCATGAAACTAACAGAATGTTTTCGTTTGCAATAGTGGACTTCTAGTGGAATCTTATCTGGACACATACAGACCTAAATTGTTGATGCGATGTTTTTATGACTGTCAACTCAAGGAAAAAATACCAACTCAATCAAAACTGCTTCGAAATCAGTCAACCCCTCGATAATCTATGCAATCAGTTTTGTTAAATGAATTGAATCCAGTATCGGATGACACATATTTTTTAAAGGAAGGGTGCGGGAACCATCGAGCTGCCTCGTAATGATCCTTCAGAAAACATAGAAAAACGAAAATTAGGAATCTACTGTAAGAACCACCATAAAAAAGAAACCTCGGAATCGTTGTATAAGCAGCCCATGTACCTATTATCAGAAAATGGAACGCAATCACTTCATTACCAGATTGTTCAATAAGTTTTGTCGCTCGATAAGAGAGGGTGTGGCTATTAGCCCAAATTTTTTTGTTTTGTTGGTACACTCTTCATATGAACGTATGTGAAGTTTCATTTTAATCTGTCAATTCATTCTTTGTTTACAGGCCATTGAGTGTCGCCGTGTTACAGCAATGGAAAAAATTTATGCGTGGCAAGCGTTTTTCATCAAATGAATAGGTCATACCGGCTGTTGAAGCGTATTTTGCAGGCCTTCCGGATTCTCACTTCAGGGATGGGATCCACAGATTGGAGGATCGTTGGAGCAAGTGTATTAATGTTCAGGGAGATTATACTGGTATCTGGTAATGTAGTTTGAAGCTGCTTGCGTAGAGATAAATCACCGAATCCCTTTATCCGCAACGTTATACTGAATAATAGTGCAGTTTGAACCATAAAATTGTGTTTTTCTTATCGAACGACAAAACTTATTGAACAACCTGGTACATACATACATGCCGTTTCCTCACTTCATAAATAAACCCATATATTATCGAGAACGCTGTCAAACTATTTCATTTTAGTTGCAATTTAATGCTGTTACCGTCATATCTGAATGAAAATTTTTGTTCAGACCAACATCAAACACCGTCGTTCAAGGACCGGAATCGACTGACAGAAATTATTTTGAGCGTAAACACAGTGTAGAAGTACTCACATCTTAAATATACAGAAAAAATATTGAATCGCAGAAAGGATATGTTGAAAGATAAAACAATCAGGAGATATTCCCCGTAAATTTCTTTTCCATCATTTCTCATGTATTCACGGCGGTAACCCTCACAACACGGTCGGTTACTTGGAAAAGCCACCGATTGTAGCCTCAATTTTATCGAGGACCCCGGCGGACGAGTTCGGACGGCTGGCCGCGGACGAGATCGGACAGCGCCGCGCGGAGGAGTTCCGACGTAATCGCCATCTTGTATCAACACCCCTGAGGAGGCGGGAGAAACGGGGGAGGAGCGAGGTTCCTGAGTGGACTAGCCCCGTGTTGCGTCCAATCAGGAACCTCGCTCCTCCCCCGTTTCTCCCGCCTCCTCAGGGTTGTTGATACACAATGGCCACCACCCCAGCCTTCGCATTGCAATTCTGCACATCATTGTATCACTTTTCATCCAAAAGGAAATATAAGTGCTTTTCTTTTATATACGAATCATCACTGACATCTATGGCCTCTCAAAAAAAGTGATAAAGGTCAAAACTCGCCCTCTAGCTAGAGCTATTGTGGAAGTTTCGCTCAGAATTGACTGCAGCCTATAAGTCTTATTATTTTAAAATACAAGCTCAATATTGAGTCTCGACAGGTGACGCATAAAGCGAGAAAACTGTCCTAAAAATCCAATTTTCAGGAATAGTCGAAGAATTGTGTCGAGATACATTAACGAGCTATCCACCGCACATAATATGTTTTCATTTTTTTTCTGTGGTAATGATTGTGTACCCTGTAGAGCCCCGAATCTCAGGGAAATCTACGGGAAGAAACCTGAGCGCCTTCCAGGCTCAGAATAGCAATGCTACGCTTAAACGTGCGCCGTCGACAAGCGGCTGTGGTCTCATAACGATTATATATATATATATATATATATATATATATATATATATATATATATATATATATATATATATATATATATATATATATATATATATATATATATATATATATATATATATATATATATATATATATATATATATATATATATATATATATATATATATATATATATATATATATATATATATATATATTATAGTTGTACAATGTCGAAAAAAATGTCGAACGAACGAAAATCAAAATTTTTTCGTTCGAAACAATTTCGAACAAACGAAAATCGAAAAACTTTCGTTCGAAAAAATTTTGAACGAACGAAAATCGAAATTTTTCCGTTCGAAAATTTTTCGAACGAACGAAAATCGAAAAATTTTTGTTCGAAAAAATTTCGGACGAACGAAATTTGAAAAAAATTTCGTTCGACGAAATTTCGAACAAACGAAAACGAACGAAAAAAATTCAGAAAAATCTTTCGAAAATTTTTCTGAAAAATTTTGTTCGTGTACAACTATAATATATATATATATATATATATATATATATATATATATATATATATATATATATATATATATATATATATATATATATATATATATATATATATATATATATATATATATATATATATATATATATATATATATATATATATATATATATATATATTTATATTTATATTTTTATTTATATTTATTTATTTATTTATATATATATATATTGAGGAGCCGTAACTCAGTTTGTAGTGAGTTCTGAGCGATTCTGGAGACACCATTGTGATCAGCGTAAAATTTTCGCCAAGATAGAAAAACGAAAAACGGATTCTGAGCTTGGAGTGTGGCTTTAACTAGATTTCTACAATTGCTTGTTTTGTCGTCATTCCACAAAATGCCTGATTTTTGCGTAATAGCCGACAACAGTGCCTTTAATGATGTTATATCCGTCATTGACGCGTCATTGCTACTATCAATGCCTTATAGGTTATCTGTGCAGTTTCGCAGATATTATATTACAAGTATGACAAAAGTATTCAGAATCACATCCTCTTCACTTGAAAAAAAAAGTTAAAAATGAAATGAGCATTTTTTTTTTCTGAAAATTTTAGAGGATATATATATATATATATATATATATATATATATATATATATATATATATATATATATATATATATATATACATATATATATATATATATATATATATATACATATATATATATATATATATTTATTTATTTATTTATTTATTTATTTATTTATTGATTTAACACAGGAGCAAACCTGTGTAGTCAAAAACAATGTTCCAAAACGACCAGCGAAATACAGAATGAACCATAGGAAGTTGAAGGCATGGAAACTGAAAGAAAAGAAGCCAACTATAGCGGAACAGAAAAGAAAAGGCGCATTGCTGTAATAATTCAACCTAAAGAAAAGAAATCAAAAGCCTACATCCCAGCCAGTCAGGAAAGAGGCTACTTGTTCGATCCAGCCAGCTCAACATTTTTCTCGAATGAAAATTTTTTGAATGACGTACGAAGTTGGAAGCGAATGGAATGATTTCTACCAAGAGTTCCTCAAAAATGGGTATTTAGTTCTGTTGATGAAAAGTGACGCCTGCAGAAGTTGAGGTTAGATGTGTAAACTTGGTGGTTTTGATGGAGCCACCCCTAGTAGTTGACTCCTCTCGTTATCACAAGGTCCTCAGGTGTTTAAGACCGAAAATCTACGCCAGAAACAGGATCTTGTCGGAGAAGAAGTAAGTCATTCTCTACTCTTCTGAGGGATAACGGTTTCAAATGAAATAGATCATTTCTCTGCACGGAATCGGGTATGCGGCCATAAACGAAACCGTGCATCCTAATAAACAATCAACAACCGTAATGTACTGCTGGCGCCTTGCCAGGAGCCAAAAGGTCAAGCTCCGTAAGCTACACCAACACCAAATCACTACCATGGAAACCAAAAGGGCCTTTCAGAGTGGCGTCGCAGAAAAATTCGCTGTCGTGGCGACGGGGTGAGAGGTGGGGGTGCTACGCAGCGCAAACCGTGCCAAGGCGCGACGGGACGGGCGAACGTCGCGCTTTCAGAGTTTTGTCGCTGTCGCTGCTTGTCGCTGATGTTTCCTTCGTAATAGCTTGAAGTGTTCCTTCGTTACTATATCTGTCCATTAATCCTCTCTGTAGAATCATCTTTTTGCCTATTTCACTAACTTCGCTTTGGTTGCATACCAAGAATTCCCTTTCGTCATGAGGTGTTGTTTAATTAGTTATCCAGGATTTACCTCGCGTCATGGCGTTTAATAATTTTTTGTTGTGGACACCATGTTATTTATGCAAATCTTTTCACTGGTTGAAGGTGATCTCTATTGGTGGTAGTGTCTCCTCGTATATTATTCAGAAACCTATAACTCGTTTCTTTTGTTGATTCCAGAATGTCTGAGATTGCAGAACCACGCGAAAGGGATGGCACGCCAATATGTTTATGCGCTCTGATCAAACTTAAAGGAGCAGCGAAGAAATAAGAGACGCTGAGAAAGAAATATGACGCGGCGGCAATCGATAAGCCACGCCTTTTTTCACTCGCTCTGAGGAGCGATGCCGCGAATTTCGCAGCGACGCCACTCTGAAAGGCCCTAAAAACTTGCCTAATCCCAGTTAGTCAGAAATCTGGTAAGTTTAAAAAACGCGCTTTCCGGAAGGGATGGCCCTAAAACGCTGGCTTTAGATCACAAGCATTGGTCGTACTTCTAATCGCTTGTCATCCATCTGTTTGCTTTGACCGGGGCAAATGTATCCATGGATGGAGAGAATAGTGCAGTTCCCGCGCTCTGATCGCACTAATCGTTTCCAAAGCAGTCCTTTAAAACGCGAACGTTCGCGAAATGTTCGTGGAGAAAATTTGGAATTTTTATCATCTTTCGGGTTGTTTTTTCTGCTTCGATTTTGTTGTTTCGTTTTCAGGACGTTCAGCTGTACATTTTACGTTTTATTACTTGCGATGGACGCTTGAAGTATCGTGCAGGCGCGCCGAAATGCGTTTTTTTTGGGAGAGGGGTTCGTAGCGGTTAAAATATTTGTTAAAATATATGACAGGTTTAGGTCTTTCAATACATTTAAATTGGAAAAGGTTGTATAGCACACCAACATATAAAGATCGAAATAACGTAGACGATGAAGGTGGTGTGTCGTTGCTTTCGCTCATACTTCATGAATGCTTTCTGGTCCTTAAATCTAAACTATTGATGGTGCGGCAGCAACTGAAACCAGTCCATTTTCCCAACATTCTGAAAAAATTGATCGAAGCGGTAGAAAAAATTTCAGCTCTAATTGAAGGCTGCCAGAACGGTAAGGAGCGTAGAGTTCTAAAAAACACAAAGTTGAATAAAAAATCTGAAAATCTTCGGTTCCGACGACATGTTTCGAAAACTTTGGCCTCCAAAAGGGGGGGGGGGAAGGTGACGTAGCTCCGTCGAGGTCTTGGATAAATCAGGCAATCGCTGCATTCAGTGAGTGCCGAATATGAGAAGAACTTATTGGCCAACCGGTCTCGAACACAGTAAGGCCATTGGTGTGGCTGCAAAGAAGAAGAAGGCCATTGGTATACTTGAGCGACAGCCGGGCGACGGAGTCGTCGTCGCCGCATTGAATTCCACGCGCTTTTGCGCACTGAAATTTCCGCGCACGCGCATCTGCACAACAAACAAAAAAATCGATTGTGGTCATGCCATTACAGTCTATGTGGGATTCCGTGACATATGATCATCATTCTATTCGTTTAGTGCGAAATAATCCAAAGAACAGTGTGGAATAGTACAGGCGAAGTGCATATTAGGAAATGGGGAACCGGAAAATCTACAAGTTGTCATAGAAGAAGCAAATACGTCGGCTCGGGGTATAATCCATGCATTCGACAGCCTAGACAAATGTTAAAAAAAAGGACGATTAATAAGTAATTCAATAGGATAATGACAGCACATAAACACCCAATTGAAAAAAAACTGCAGGTAAACAGCTAAACCGAAGCGTACAAAACTATACTGTCCATGGTATGCCAAAAATCACATAATACATCGTGAAATAGATGAATCTGTGGGTCCAGGGGAGCCAGGGACAGCCCGTCGCTGCGGCGACGGAGTATACCAGGGTTAAGTCACTGAAAACTATAACACCCCTCAGCGACCTGTTTCGGCAAGGCTATTGTTATACCTCCAGTCTGCGACCGCGACAGGTTCGCTCATCTGCTACGAATCGTGTCGGGACCCACAATCTCACCATTAAAAAAGCTGTCGCAGGAACACTTTGCATGCGCCGGTCGCGTCTCAGGGTCGCAGATGGGTGTTATACATTCAAATGTCAAAATCGTGCCGCAATCGGTCGCAGCGTGGCGCACTGCGAACGATGCCCGCGACAGCGAAGGAGTAATTGGTTTAGTGCGGGTTTCCTCTGTTTTTCTTCTTTTTTTGTAGTTCCTTTTTTCTTTTCTCTCCTGGAATCTTCACCTTATCCTAAATGTATAAATCTTAAAGCCTGCCTCTCTATAGAGCTGTAGCTAAACTGATTTGCTATTGATTCAGGGTTATTTATTTGTCTGCAATAGCTCTGGCTATAAGCGTACGTGTGTCAGACGTAAAGAGTCGCCAGTAAACCTACATGGACAAAAACATTTGTGGCTGATGGGCACCCGCGGGAGAGCATGAGGGGGTGTGGCCACGTTGGGATAGATTCGCGTATTACTGTATTTCGCATTGGGCAGCAAAGTGCTTAACCGGTTAACCACCAGCAGGCCGGCTGGCGCGGCGCATGTGACGCAAATACTGTCGGCGCGCGCGTTTGTGCGATTGGAGCACGATTGCCGATTATACACTCAGCAAAATCCCGTATGTGCGAGAGATGTGATATACAGGCAGAAACGTGTGCCTAGCTCTTCTTAATACTCTACTGACAGAGAAACTCAGGAGGTAAAAAGGAAATAATACAATATGGTACGAACACTAAATTTCCTACACTTCTCTAAGGTTAGAGAAGGCGAAACTACTCTCAGCTCTTCCCTATTTCAGAAGCTTAACACATCACTGTGAGAACCCACGAGACCAATCTCAACAGCATATGAGGAGCTAAAAGTGTATAGAAACAGACCATTAATAACGTCCTTTAAACTGATTTAAGAGAACATTTTCTTCCAATTCTCAAATAAGTGATTCCACTCTATTGCAAGAGTCATTCCACCGTCATTAATCAGTCCTAGAACTAAAGAAATTTTCTAGCCTGCCTGTTAACAGAAAAGTCTGATTATTCTTC
This sequence comes from Aplectana chamaeleonis, assembly GCA_029168955.1. Lineage (NCBI taxonomy): Eukaryota > Metazoa > Nematoda > Chromadorea > Rhabditida > Cosmocercidae > Aplectana > Aplectana chamaeleonis. The sequence continues at coordinate 408,596 of JAPDOI010000506.1, forward strand.
TCCATCATGCACAGTCCGTCACTGGGAGTTTCGATACATTTCAACCTCAGAGAAAACTAGATATGAGATCGGATTTCTTAGAAGGAATAAATCACGCTAGTAGCGCTTAACATCAAACTTGGATAGACAAGCGGAACTTGGGTGATTCTGATTGATGGTTTTGAGAAACATTTCTGCAAGAGCAAAACCTCATGAACTACACCCTTACCAGCTTCAGAGCTCCAGTATTACTCGCGTAATCTCTGCAGGCTTTTAGGAGAGGACTAAGCCTCACTGCCTTGTAGAAGAGAGCATGAAAAACGATTCATTAGACTAACATTCAATATTTCCTTATTCGCTCAATAGCTTTTCATTCTACTACTTGACGGTGGGAACCGTCTCGAAAAGATAAACCGAGCACAGCAGAGAGGCAATAGACTAGTTTTAACAGCTGTTAAAGATTGGTCTCGTGGGTTCTGTTACAAGGGAGGCTACAGTCATCTTCCGGTGGCGATTTGGAAAACCATGTTGTCGTTGCTGTAGGTCTGTGACAGAAAATAAATTACCTGCGCTTTGAAATTACAGCTAACTAACTGCGCGGATTCCAAAAATGGCATTCATTGCGTCACCAAAAGTAAAGTATCAGGGATTTTTTCGGAGCGTTCAGAGAAAAAATTCCGGAACTGGCTATAAAACATTCAAATTGGTGTTATTTAGGGCGCTGAACCCAAATCTGGGGTACACATTCCTCGCCAGACTTAGAAGTGTGAGACAGCCCGAATAACCCCTATGTACCAAGAGTTTTGAGGCGATTTGATCGTAGCATTCTCCGAAATCGTCAAAAGTCGCGTTTGAGCAGCAAGTTCACCCACTTCGAAGCTGCGGACCTAGTCAGATGAAATTTTTCAAATATTGACAAGTGGGCCTCAGATTCATCGTAATTAGCACCCAAAACAAGCCCCAGAAACGAGTTTTGAGGCTCAATCCGAGAATTTTTTTTGAACGCCCTGAAAATTGTCATTCGTGTACGCCTTTTCTGTATTGGCTATGCTATGTGGAAATGTCCACTTTTGCAAATCTCCTGTAAATATCTGAGGCACTTAGCAGATTCTGAGTATGGAATGTTGGAGCACTGTCCTCCCCTTGAACACATCAAAGTTGCATCTCGAAACTCCACCTTATATGTGCAACCATCCCTTGTTATTGATGTTGCTTCTGTAATAGGAATAGCTTGAACTAGTTTCGCCCCTTAACGCTTAGAGAAGTGTGAAATTCAGTGTTTATACCACGTATTGCATTGTTTTTACTTACTTTCGAGGAACTCATCTGTAGTGTATTAAGCAGAGGCAAGGCTTCGTTTCGCCTGTATATCACATTCTCTCACCTGTATACGATTTCAATCAGGTGTATAATCGTGCTCCAATCAGTAAAAACGCGCGCGCCGCAGATTTTCGTCGCACGCGTCACGCCAGCCGGCCTCCGGTGGTTAAGCACTTTCCATTGGAGCACCGTTTCCGCTAGTGCTCAGCTGCGAACCGTACAAGTTCCAACTTTTCCACTACTTTATATAGCCGTTTACTTCAATTTTAGTATAATTCGAGTTCGGATATCAGTTCAATCACTTCTATTCACCTTGAAATGCGCTGAACTCAATCAATCCAGTGTTGTTTCGGTTTTTTACAAAATAAAAACATGTTTGTTTCCTATTCTTCAGATATCGAATGGACAGATAACTGCAAGACTCGACTGCTATTACTTTATGAGTCGTCAGATACTCTGCTTAAAACCGAGGAATTAGGCTCTAGTCGTCAAATATTCTCTCCTGGAAATGCCAGATATTCTGCGACAGAACCTGTACAGGACCGACTTAGACCTCCTGCTAGTAGATTCCTTCGCGCTACTTTCTCACCGCGTTAAACTTACCACATCAGCCTTCACTGCGCTTGTGTTGTATCAATAGTGACAAAGGAAGCAGGAACCTCTTCCCAGGAGGAGGTCTGCATGAGTCTGATGTTCCATCTCTTGGCTACACACTTTCATCCCATTCCTCCTAATTGGCAAACTAATCAGTTAGCTTTAGTTGATTTCACCTAGATTTGTGCTGTATGTGAATCAACCAGGGTTTCATTGGTAGTTGCGTGCCCATGAGCACATCATAACCAGAAATACGCATCCGGAGAATGCGATACTGAGGTGAAACGACATGTAGAGTGATTTCGCAATGTAAATCTGCTTAGGAGCCTGCTGGGTTTTCGCAATCCGTAGCTACTTCGGTTCAGACGGTCAGCAAAATATTATTCTTCCCATTTTACTTATATCGCTTTCTTGTTCAGCATAAATGTTTGAAATCCATGCATCCTTTTGTCAAGCCTACCACTTTTGTTATGTATTGGAGATTCAAACTCAAACTTTCAGTGAGAAATGCCCGGAAACAAAGGAAAAACCAAATGTCACCACTGGCAGAAACGAGTGTGAGCGCAGAAGAAAAAGATGCTTTCCAATACGAAATACAGTAAAACGCGAATCTATCCAACGGCGACACCCCTCTTGGATTACCCGCGGGTGCCCAGGCAGCCAAATCGATGTTTTTGTTGTGAGTTTACTGGCGACTAGACGTAAAGTTGGCGTGATGTATGGCATGAAGCGCATTTGGCCCCTCAGCGACTGCTACGTCGCTGGGGTCTGACTTACGACAGGGCTGTGGCAGACAGTATAACAATGGCCCAACATGACGCGGGCGCAAACTGATCCCACGGCCGGGCCCTGCCACCCAGCGCCTTGCTGGTGGTCCCGACACGATGAGTGATAGTTGCTCGAAACTGTCACTTGCAGTAGCGACGAGGGAGGGGTCTCATGCCAATGGCCTAAAGGCCTCGGTATAGTGAAAGGTGCGAGCGAGCAATGATGAGGGGTGGGAGGGCTGCTACGCAGTTTGACCGCGCATGCGACCGCGCGCTTTCTACGTAGCGCTACTACCCCTCATCATTGCTCGCTCGCACGCATCCTTCGCCACATATGCCGGGGCGCTTAAGGCGAACGACCTGCTGCTACGGACCACGTGCTCCCTATATATTGTGTTTCAAATTACAGCACGCGTCCCCACAAACGAAACCTTTAATGCGTGCATGATACACATTCTACTCGATGGCAAAAAGCTTTTTCAAAAAAAAAAGAATACGTACGCATCTTGAAGGGACTCAGATGTGTCAGCAGCATCGCCGCCTCAATTACCCAAGTTTGAGGGAGTACATGGCCCGCCCAGCTATTGCAGGACCTCGTCTCAACCGCCTGCGGCTTCAGATGGTGCTCGACGAAGCTGGCGCATGTCGGTGTCGCCGACCCGCGTCGCGTGTCCGGTATGGGCTGCTAACACAGAAGCTGGACTACCTTGCAGCATCTCCTGCGATAAAATTTTTGCAGCACGTGTTCCTGTGATGAAGCTTTGCATCACGAACGTAGGTGATAGAGGAGCCTTTCGATGGGTGTGGTCACTCGAGTTGAATGTATATATGACAAAAAAAAACGCGACGATTTTTCACCGAGAACGATCTGCTTTGGACGTTGAAGCTCTGGCCGGACGTTAAGGCGAAATTGAAATTAGAGTGGGAACACAGAGGCATGGCTATCGCTTTCTATTTGTCATCAACTAAGATTGTCAAACAGAATTGAGAGTAGAAAAACCTCGTAGAGCAGATGTGGCAGAAATAGCATTTCGAACTGGCAAATCATGAAACATCGTTTATTTTCAACTTCACCCTCTCGCTGCCCTGTCCGCGCTCTAAGCTTTTCGGCGTGAACATTTCCGCCCCAGATTACACTTGATCTTATATAGACTTCTCGCTGGAAGAAGGGATTTTCCGCGCATTTTCTGACCCTGACCACGACCTATCACAAGTGCATTAAAGACTTTCGTGATAAGCCATGTTTTGACTGCAGGTGGTCGCCTCGGCCCTGAGAGGGATAACTGTTCTTTTTCATGGCGCCTAATGGAAAGACGCTCCAATTGTGATCGCTCCGTGGCAGGCGTCACTACATCGTTGGGTCGCGGTTACGAAATCCTTATGTTTTACTGCTCCGCTGCTGGGGAAAGAGCGATTCTCCATGGTCGCGCTGATCATCTCTCCATCGCGGCCAAAATGGCGGCGATGGGCGATTTCCAGCGAATGACACGTTTCGTATAGTGAACGTTGATCCTTTCACATGACAAGATCGGTGTTTACGGCTCGAAACGTGTTGTTACGACAACTACCAGCCATTAATTTCCCTGACTGATTGAATTTCTTCGATCATCGCATGAGGGCTATGCACTATGAACAGAATCGCTGTCGCTGCCAGATCGCTGCAGCAGCGGGTACCAAAATCGCTGCGATGAAAAACAGCAGCAAGGTGATCGCAGGATCAAAACATGGCTATAGGCCATCCCGGCGAACGAGCAGGCAAGAGGTTGCAATTTTACTCCAAACAAGAGAGTCTAACGCCTGTGTAGCACTTCTTCCTTTGCTGTAAACTATACCTAATCACACTTTTTGCTGGAGTGCAGTATCAAACATCGTAGCTCTGGATATAAACTTATTTGTGCTGAAGCTTGTTATTTTGCACCTCGCTTCCACCTTCCACAATCCTTTTTAATTTTTACTAGTCACGCAAATATTTCAGGGTAATCCTTACACTAGCATTGCTGGCAGAGTCAATGCTTTGGAGGAAATGGTGAAAGAGACGAAGAGTATTATGACGTACTTGGAGTCAGCCTAAATACTTCTAGATAGTGAACTGAAGAAAGCGTACAGAAAGTTGGCTCTGAAATACCACCCAGGACAAGAATCCGGAAGGAGAGAGCAGTTCAAGCTTATCTCGCTTAGGTATGTCAATTTCATTGAATTAGACTAGGATGACTTTTCGTTTTTGTCTTTGGACAAAGGAAGATGATGTCCTATCGTCTTCAATCCCAGGGTCGAGCAGGCCGTTGCGCCAATTTTGCAGCAGGTCTACGACCCCTCCTGTTGAGAGATCCAAGGTTTTGGGAAAATTTCCAAAATTTTGCGACGTTCCCACGGGATGAAAAATTTCGGTCTGTGAAGAGTTTCTCTACCACCATCGTCTCGAGGGGACGGGCAGGCGGCAGAGAGAAAGGTTAGAGCGCAGACGGCGAGGTCAACGCGCAGACAGCTGTTCACTTATCATTGGGCCGCGATAGACATATCGTTTGTCGTTCGAAGGGCTCAGTACGCGTGCGACTTGCAGTTTGAGCATCTTTCCTCTGTCAAAGATTATGAGGTACAATCACCGCTCATAACATGTGCCCCAAAACCCGTCGGATTGCAACCGTCGTTTTTCGTTCAAGTGAACGATTTCGGAATCAGAGTTCAAGGAACACCGTTCGATGTCATCTCGTCACGCTCCGGGATTCAAAAAATGTATTCAAGGTTGGAGAGAAAATACAAAGAGTTTCGACGCTGGTTATGACCTACTTTCTCAGGAAAAGAAGTCAAAATCTTTCAGACGTAGATGTCATTCGAAATTTTAAAACGTCAGTGACCTCATTCACTGATTGTCGGATGCTGACCTTACAAAATGTAAGCATAGTCAAGATCAGTCAACGATTCTTGACCCTACTTTCAATTTTTTTAACATTTTAAATGAATTCAAGCTCATTTTCAAAGCGGTTATTTGAAAATATGATAGCACCATTCGATTCCCAGCGTCATTCGATTCGGGCAATTGTGTTAAAATGCAGAAGTAAACAATATCAAGCCTTATTATCGTCTATTTGCGACTGCAAACTTTCTGCACGAATGACCTACGCTAATTACCTTCTGAATTGGCAGCTCGCCTACAATGATTTTGACAAAACTTTTTTCACGCTGAAGAAGTTCGCAAATAAAGTAAAAAATTTTGAAATTCCTGAAAAAAAATCAGATTTCCTGATTTCCAGAGGTGAATACGATTTCAAATAAAGAACTACTAACTACTACCTATCGTGCCATCGGACAATCAGTGTTGTCTTACGCAGCCCCTACATGGAGTCCGCTACTGACTGCACAATTGGGATCGGCTCACCCGTTTGTCAAAATGCAGCTCTGAGAACTGCGACGGGAACTGCAATGGCGAGCACAACCCACCTCAGTAACAAGAAAAATCTGGAATCATGTGTTGCAGGCTCATAATGAAATGCTGTCACTTCAATATCGAACAGTTGCGGCACTCGACCCTGTCAACACCCTCCCACGACATGATGAGGAAGCCGGCACCGCCACGACAGTTAGGAAATGCATTCAGAACTGTCCCCAATGACGTATGTTATTAATGACTAGGAAATGCTGAAACATCCGCAAAGAGGTCTCCAGCAGAGTTTGCCTTTATGATTTCTTGGGTAATATGAAGGTCCTTTACTAAATGGACCACCGCCGGAAATCGCGAAAGAAGAAGAGACTTTACCAAGATCAAGTCGAGCAGCGCTATCCCAGCTTCAAATATTGGTTTGAATTCATTTAAACTGAAAAATTCGCAGTGGTATCTTGACTATCCATAAGATTGCAGCAGATAATCCACTATGCCCGAATGCAGTCTGGAGGAACACACAGTACCACATGTTCTCATGCGCATTACAAAGCCAACGCATTCACAATTGAAGATCTCTGGCTTAAACCCGTGGAAGCAGCCAAATTTCTGTCACTTGATTCTATAAGATTGTAAAGAAAGAAAGAAGAAAAAAGAAAATAATAAAAAAATATATAAAAAAATAGAATAAAAAAGACCAAAGAAAGCTCCATCAGGGATCCTCCAAAGAAGGATCCCAGCCACTCGCTTCGATGATTCGTCTACATGTCGGAAATTGGAACCAGGATCCGTGTCGGAGGATGGGCAATAACAACAATGAATGGCTAGTGCCATGGTATCATACCGCACTGGCAATATGTCCGGTCCGGCATTTCTCCAGTAAAAAACACGATCAACGATGAATCGAATAGCGAATTCGAGGACAAATAGATATCAGGGAATCTTCCAAAATGCACTAGCGCAGTTGGCAGTCACTGATGACAGATGCATGTGTTAACCAAGTCCCTGCAAGGCAGTTCTTCGCGAATACAGCAGTCAGCAGGTGTAGCACGGGAACATTGGTCGATCGTGATTGTGTTCGGCCGGTGTTAACAAACAGGTTGTACCCACGGAGCTCTTCAGTGATTTCATCCTGCCTGGTTCCTTTTCTTGGTGGGTATGTAGATAGCTCTGACCAAGTTCATCGTTAGATAGTGGCAAAATCTTAGAAAAAAATCCAGTATGAAAACGTCCTTTCGAAATACACTGGTATACAGTGATTAGTTCTATAAGTCTCATACTTTTGACGACTGGAATTATTTTGTGCAAGACTTCGTTGGTTGTTGAAGGCATGATGTAGTTGAGAGCCTATGCATTGAAGTTAACGAAATAACATTACAAGTAAAATATGGCCATCTTTTGACACTATAATAATCGCTCGATATCAGGCTCGTGAATGTGAACTTAACGCGAGTGACACCCTAGAATTGAAGCATGAATATGAAAAGTTTGCGATTTCAGAGGAGGGACAATCCATTTAGTAATTATACGACATTTAATACACTATATATAGCTTTGATGGCATCCATATTACTCTCTCTGTCACCAGTTACATCCTGCACTTCTGATATTCACACCCTGCGATGTATTCGGTGGCTCATTTCATGCCTTCCCCCGTTTGCCGTCCCGGGTGAACGGCCGCGAAGGTGAGAGAGGGAGAGTGCACGACAACGAGACGCTCGCCGCCGCCTGTGACGTCATCGCGCTGTCTCGGGTGCGCTCGGGTGTGAGTTCTCCGGCAACCAAAAATTTCTTCAGTCTTTTTTAGTGTTTAACTTAGATAAAATTTAAACTTGTGGTAAGTTTAATATCTCCTCGCCAATAACTCGGGAAATCTTGCGAACCTTTTTTCCCCAAAAATTTTACGACCCGCCGTTGCGCCGAGTCGCAACCCTGTCTTCAATCTCTAGTGAAATACGCCGCACACTCGGCTTTGAAATCGTAGAGACTTCAATGTGTCTCGGGCCTGTACAATGACTTTCATGGCCCACAGGAGCGTGAGTAGGTCAATTTTTGACGGTGTTCTCCCGGCATGTTGATCGAATCCACACCGCGCGTGTGGCTAAGGAGCAGGCTGGCACATGCGCCTCGCGCTACGGAAAAACGCTGCGCGCGCGTCGTCCCTGGGGCGCGTTAGCCTGGGCTCTGAAACAAAAACCAGTTGGCGCTCAGTCAATGCGCCCCAAGTATGACGACGCGCACAGCATTTTCCCGTCGCGCGCGGCGCGTGTGCCAGCCGAACTGCTCCATGGCCACACCCGCGGTAAGGATTCGATCAACATGCCTATTCTTCCCCCCCCCCCCTATCCATCTTATGCTGGCACTGCAGCACAGGTTCTTCGTTACGGGACCATCTCGCCGCCTCCAGCCGGCCCTTCACTCTCTCATTTGACTGGCACGCCGTAGAACGTAGTTTTGCACTGCTCATGCAAAAGGATAGCAGCACTTATTTTTATTCATCATACAATATCTTTACCATTAATAACATGTTATGAACACCATGGAGAGAGGACAAATTGTTCGTAACGTTAATGTGAGCCTTGGTGCAATATGTTTCTCATTTTTTATGTCCCTCAAAATTCTGGTAATATTGCCAAATATTCCCGAAAAGAGATGTAATTTCGATAGAATCCAGCTCACCTACGAGAAACTCCTCATATCGCACAAGTCAAAGCAAATGATTATTGCAGTAACCTGGTCTAGATAGAATCTATGAGATATTTAGTCTCGTTCTGTGCAAGGGAATGCATTTTTAGCCCATTTGTGACTGACACTACGGAAAGAATGAAATCTATCCACAGTCGTGCATTCTGAATCTGAAAACTCATTTCTCGTACCTTCTAAAAAGTTTTCCATTGCGATTTTGGCAATACCAGCTTTTCCGAAAAAAAAAACCAACGAAAATGCAAATGTTGAAAGTTTTTTATAAGTTTGGTCAAAGCATAGCACTGGAATTGAGACGAAGTCGAGGCCTTGATAAGACGGATTTCAGCTAAATTGCTTTGAACCATATCCTATGACGCACCGTGAGTCAAACATTCTGCGCGTGCCACATTTTTGGATGGCACAAAATCGGAATAAAAACGATAAAGCTCTCAGCGTATATCAATTCTCTGGAGATGCAGCACACATTCGACTTTTATTCGGAATCGTGGAGGCTTTGGAATGTGTATTGGGCCTACAAAATCACTCGCGAAGGCCAACCGATGTTCAAGTCACTGTTCCTATCCTCCCAGACAAGTCTGGTACGAATTTGCCGACCTCGGAGGGATAGAAGGCCTGGCTGCCCTTGGGCGATGATGGATCACTCGATCGTGTGCGTGACAGTGGCGCCTCTGGCCACTGCCCTACACGCGCCCCTAAAGCCCCCATGATGACTTCGAAATTTGAAGACTAAAGCAAAGGTGACGAAATTGGGCGAAAACAAACAGGAACAGTTGTTTGATCTGATTTATTACACGGTCGAACAGTGTCAAAGACAACAACAGAAAGAAACACCCAAACGGCAATTAAGAGACTATAAACAGTCTGACAGCAATAAAGCAAATGGATCAACTGACTATTAGGCATACACCGGCACCATGAAGAAAAGAGATCTTACAAACATCACTCCTGGGACAACAGATAACTCTCAAGTGCGTTTTTTAATTCACTGAGTTTCCCCACTACCAAACCTGACCGAAGTAATTTGTTGAATTCAGACCCCGCCCTATTGACAAAGAAGTGCTGTCTTACATTCCGCCTGGCCCCAACGAGGCCCAATTTCACCGGCTCCCTGGTGGTTGACGATCTCAGGTTGAACAGCCGGCTAGCCTTGATACCAGCACTCCCATGAATGATTTTATACATCACATATCAAACCTTCTTCTCCTGTGCTCTAGTGGTTAGGCCCAACTTGGCATTTCTGGTGACATGACACACGTTGCGATTAGTCTGAAACCAACACGTTGAAAAAAAACTCTGAACGTGAAAGTATTCTGGACTTTCTCCAGCGCATCGATGGATCCTTCCCTTTTCTATGGATTAAAGACTACCGTACCATACTCCATAAGTGGACGTATGTACGTTTATACACCTCAGTCAGTACGTTTGCATTAGTAGTTGAAAGTGCTCTAAATGCGCTATGCACCATCCTGTTAGCCACGGACGCGACCTGGAGGCGCTGATCTTCGAAATTAAGATCGTCCTTGATTAGAAAACCAAGGTCCTTGATCTCGCTGACCTCGCTCAACCGCATACCTTCAATAGTATAGAAGCCATTAACTCGCCTCTTACCAAACTTCATCAATTTAGTCTTTTCAGTGGAAAGCGGCAATTTCCATTCAGACGACCATTTGGCTACATCATTAAGACCTCTTTGCCAACACTCCGAATCTTCCATAGTCAAAATGGTGTTATACAATTTAAGGTCATCAGCAAATGCCGAACAGCCAACGTTGTTCAAGGATATAATCGAGGAAGCTCATACGTATAAATATTAAAGAGGATAGGTGAAAGCACTCCGCCCTGGGGAGCACCACTAAGGACTGCAAAGGGAGAGGGAAACTTACTGTTAAAGACACAGTCCAAGCTCTCGGGTACAATTTGATATTGTGGTCCGTTCGTTGCTTATAGCAACCCTGCCAAACGCGGAATCTCAGCTCTTCAGAATATGCGAGAAAAATCGAGCATTCAGTTCCTCCGCCCCCCGAATCAGCACCCATTAGCTCTGCCCACTTCAGAGTTTTCGGGCTCAATAGAGACGGAACGCGCGATGGATTTCAATCAGAATCTATGTTCTTCTTTTTGTAATCGGTCTATCTTTATAATGGAGTCTGGTCCAGTGCGAAGATTGCGAATGACAAGGAAAAGCAAGCCCGAGACAACTCGTCCACGAATTTCTCATCGTCCGAATTCAACTTCTTTGACGTGCCGTAACTCCGCTCGTAGTGGCCCCTGAGCGATTCTGAAGACAGCATTGTGATCAGCCCAAAATTTTCCTCAAGATGAGCGAATGAACGGGAGAACGATTCTGAGGTTGGACTGTGCCTTTAAGCAGGACTCTGAAAGTTCTGCTCGTGAGAAAAGCACAAATCAAGCCACTATGACGATGAATGCCCACTATTTCTAGTTTGTTTACTAATTAACAAGGAGAAACTCAGTTAAATGCCTTGGAAAAATCAAGGTAAATAACATCCACACCTATATCTTTGTCCAGCGCACGAGTCCAATCATCAAGCGACTGCAGCATCGCCGAAATTGTGGATTTACCCTTTCGGAAAACGTGTTGGTGCTACGAGATGATGGAGTGCTCTTCTAGATGAGCCATAATTCGTTTCTTTGATGATTTTGCAAAAAACCTTGCAATGATGGACTTGATACTGTTGGGCCGGTAATTTTTGGGATCAGAAAACGGTTTCTTTTTCAGTATAGGAGTAACAAAAGATGTACGTCATCTGTTAGGAACATCTCCACGCATAAAACTCAGGTTGGAAATGTATGCAAGCGGGCTAACTATGATATCAATCACCATCCTAATGAAACAATGGTATGTGATCCGCTGTGTCAGAAAACGAATCAGGTCATTTTGTTAGTAGCTCCGATAATTGCCCCGGGTGAAACCATACAGAGTCAGGCATAACAGGAAGAAGAGAAGAACGAACAAGCTCATCCAAGTCAGTTCTTCTATTGTGCGTACCCTATTATTTTGTGTACTCCAAGAAAAATTGAAAAATCAATGGTCGGTTGATTAGCTGAAGGTTAAGGTAATGGAGTTGTTTGTTTAGGCTTACGAAGTTCTCTCTGATGAAAAGAAACGCCAGATATACGATCAAGGTGGCGAGGAGGCCTTACAAGGTGGCGGCGGTGGAGGAGAGTTCCACAATCCCTTCGATGTGTTCGACATGTTCTTTGGAGGAGGTTATTCTTAGTCGTCTTTCATTTCAATTCATTACACGGCGAATCCGTGTCCGTAAAACAATAGAAAAAACATAGCTAAGAACCATTTCCATTCCTAAGATAAACCTCGAGGGCTTTTCTGAATGTGGACAATGGCCCACTGACCAGCCTGGTTACCTATGAAAGCGCGTTTTTCTTTCGCCGTTTTTTTTTTGCATGAATAATTTTTTTTGTCTGTGTTTATCTTGTAGAGCGTTTTAAGCGCTATCTAATACTGTTAACTTATTTGTAATTAGTATATTCATTAATTTTTTTAAAATTATTTATAGATGACCTCTGAAGCGCCAACAAAAGAGCATTTGCGGGAGGTTCTCTTGAACGACAACGGCACAAGTCATTCATGCATAGAATCATCACTGGATATGAAAAAGTGGATTTATTTCAAGGTAATCCCGGGCGTAAAAGAGCATGGACAGATCCAGGAAAAGCTCCCAAATTGATCCCGAAGTCAATATTTAAGCCGGAAAGAAGGTTCAACTCACATATCTGGTGGGATCAGAAGGGTGTTCTGTATTACATGAACTACTCGAGCCAGGTGAAACAGTTACGGCGGCTCGTTACAAAGAGCAGAAATTTAGCCAACTTGAACCAAGAAGTAGCCATCAAACGACACGAATGGGCTTTACAAGACACGAACGATCATGCTTTATTTACGACAACGCTTGACCACATGTTGGAAAGCAAGTTAAAAAGGAGTTGCGAAAAATGGATTCACGCGCGCACCGCCGCCGTATGATCGAGATGTTAGCTAACCGGACTATCATCTGTTTCGATCGATGGCTCTGTGGATTGGCCGAACAGCGCTTCACTTCAAGCATGAAGATGTCCCAAAAGCGACGCAATGGATTGGATCGCCTTAAAACAACTAAATTTTTTTCGATGGTATTCATAAATTGCCCATAAACTGGAATAATGTTATTGTTAATAATGGATTTGTTATAGTTTATAAAGTTAAATAAAATTTTTCTGCCAATTTTGTTTTTTTTTTTATCATGAAAAAACAGCTTTCATAGGTAACCACCTATGCGTTGTTTGGTTTGGTCAGTACTTAGCTATGTTGCACGAAGAGAGTACATCGCCTATTCTGTCTGGGCTTGGGGGCCAAAGCTTCTGGGATACCCCTGGTCGCTGTGGAACGCCCTCAAGTTGGATAGACTACCTGCGCGAGAATACCTGCACCGCCATGGACCAGCATTGTCAAATCGTTTCCCTTCTCCTCTGCGTTTAAGTCAGTGAGCCCCTAGCTTTGCCATGTTCCCGAGCCTCAATTACCTCTGCGCGTTAGCTCTGTGGGTAGTATTAGGTTGTCGGAAAAGATTCACCAAAACTGCCAAAGTTGATGGGATATTCGAACAGCACTGAGGGTTAGGAAAGTGGCTTGTGATTATGAGAATTATAGGCAAACATCTTTCACTCTATGTTTTGCGATATGTGTTGATTGACCATCATCGATTATATTTCTGCCCTATACAAAACAGGTTTCAGCGACGAAACCTTGCCGCTATTGAATGTGAAGAAGTCCCTACCCGATACCCAATAATGATATCCCAGCGTTGATAACCATAGTAACAGCTTTACAAAGTGCTTGAAGAGATAAGAATCTCACTTCAAATAATTCCTACAAATATTGTCGCCTGTTCCTATAAGGGGTCAGATTCCCCATGAGACACCTTACAGCATTGGTGTCTTGTTAGATAAATGTTAGAGTAGCGCTCAGTCGGTACTTCAGATTTTCGTTAAAATTTGGCTTGTAATTCCGGGAACCACCAGAGTCATGTTGAGTGCGTTCGAGGACATCATTGGATGGTGGCTGTGAACCCTATTTTGAGAGAAGTGACAGCGCAGGTACGCGAGTCCAAGTCTCAACTCGGCAGGCAGGCCAGATGTGCTATTGCCTTCCTGCGTTGTGTGTTGTCCTACGACAACAAAGTGTGATAGCCGACCTGATGCGTGCCCGGATTGCGGTAGTCCCGGACACGACAGCCTTTGCGGCGCATTTATTCATGGGCCCGAAGAGACGCCTCTCTAACCTGTACAATGGACCGAAGGACGAGATGTCTGTAATGGTCGCCCACGTTTCACTTGGCCCTATGGCGTGCTCCGCTTCGGGGCTGCAGAAGAATAAGACGAGAGCTGCGAAAAATGCGTTAAATGTTTGTAATTCAAACGACATATCAAACTTGACTAAGAAACAGTGCCAAGAGGTTGAGATAAATTTCAGAAAAACGGATGGGGGGACGATTTTCCTGCAACCTGTGATATATTGCAGCCTTTTTATTGCTGAAGAGGTAGAACTCGCTTTGGTGCATATCCTTGAAAAAAAAGAAACTTTCTAGGCAAGCGAAGAGAGCGTGGAGTGCGGCCGACGAGTTCACCGAAGATGAAGGTTTCCCTCGTGCAGTTTGTGCTCAGGTTTCTCAAAGAAGTTGAAGGTAAGCTATAGACGACAAGTGTCAGGGTGCCTGATCGTAAACCTTTTCATCAGGAAATGTGGAAGGAAAGTAGAAAATTCTATTGTTTATGTCGGGAGAGCTTCCAAACAGCTACATAGAGAAGGCGGAAGGCACTGGGTGCAGTGTAGAAGGGGATTTTTTTCGCGGAGTTCTGTTTAGCTAAAACATTTTCAAAGGTTGAAGCACGTTGAATTCCGATGTTTAAGCGAAGAGAATGAATGTTGTGTGACCAGTCCCTGATGCTAATCTGTATTTGATTAAAATCTGTTTCGGCGGAATTCATTCAAACCGACTGGGGCCGCTAAGATCCCTAGGTACCCGAAAACGTTATTTGATAATTGGCCTCAATGCCGGCGCTTTGACTGCAAAGTTTGACATTACGTTGGGAAATGGTCCGCGCAGTGATGACTCTGCCAATTTTGAAGGTAGGGATACATAAGTTTTTGCGCATTTTCAGTGGATAATCAAATAGTCGCAGGAACCGGCTGCACGGTCTCTGAAGCGGTGGTGGAAAGTCGTGCATTTGAACTCAGTCGGTGGCGAGATGTCGCGATTCATACCTCTGGCAACAGCTGCAATGGAAGCGGGATCTTGTAGGGCGTTCTATCTGACACTCTGCATAGCTACGACCCCCGCCGCGACCGAAAATTTCCGCAAGCTCCCGATGGAAGTTTTCACGTTCCATTAGAAAATATCCTAGTTTTTATTTTTAACAGAATTCAATGCGAATTCCCACCCCTGGATCTTTATTGTCAAGCTAGCCCCATTGAGCTCCACCGTTTATCCCGAGACATCCTGGTGTTTGCCTCGATACAAGCACAAACAACAGCGTTCATTGCCTTGAGAACACAACTGCGAATATCTGAACCTGGGTTTCCACATTTGCGTTGTCCGATATTCAAAGGGATAAGCTGTTTAAGCTTATTGATGGCATACTATCGCAAATCGTGTAATCTGCAGGCGCTGGTCAGTTCAAGTACCACACACCAGCCCCTGGGTTTGGAATTGGAAAGAGACGTTTAAATAAATACAAAGTAGTACTTTGCAGGTGACCAGGACCGTTATTTGCACCGACTGCAAAGGTCTAGGTGTGGAACTGCTGGATCACGTTAATCAAATGCGCTGATTGTAAAAAGGAAGGGGGAGGGAGGCAGAGGTGTGATCATCAGGTGAGTTGATTAATGCTAACTTGCGCTTTTTCTGAACCTCGGCAAAAACAGTTGAGTATCGTTGCCGAAAGTATTTTTGGCCCAAGAATTATAGGAAGCTTCTTTCCTTCTGACAGCTCTTTCTGATAATTTTGCACATGTTTAGGGTGATGCAGTTGGCTCCAGGAATGATCCAGCAAATGCAGTCACCATGCTCCACGTGTAAGGGGGCTGGTGAAGTGATTCCGGCTGAAGATCGTTGCAGAACATCAAGGACAGAAAAAGGTTAGTGTTGATTTTTCCCTCCAGTAATCTTGTAAAGCTTCTATGAAATCTACCCTGCATCCAACTACAGAATCAGTATTTGGAAGTCGCTGTTCCAGGTTTTCTTATTTTTCGCAGTGTTTTCATAGGTTAGGGACTGATTTACGTAGTCAAAGTTGTGGATCTCTTTGGGCAATTGAATAAGTTAATGTCCAGTATTGTAGCCAGGACTATCACAGTTTCGAGGAATGACAAAAATTTTCACGCCTCTGAATATTTCTTTCGACAGATTTCGGACCGATGTTTTCCAAAAAAAATCCCGCGAAAAAAGACTAAGTTTGTTCAACTGAAATTTCATCTTTGTTCAAGGTCCTCCCGCTGAAATGCGCCAGTTTTTGAAAGTTTTCGTCCCCACGACATTGTCTCACAGCTAAGTAGCGCCCAAGGCCCCCGTCATAGTCGGCCGATCAGCTGCAGCCACCCCGGTCGTTACGTATGCAATGCATTGCGCACTCTGGTGGATAAATTTCCCCCGGTGAGTGCAGAAGTCCACCCGCCTAATCCGTCCTGTCCCGTCCGTATCCGTCCCGGTCGATACGTGTGCAATACATTGCTCATTGGGGTGGAAAGTTGTGGCTGGACAGCGCCGTCCGCAGTGTTAACTCCAGTGCGCCACTAATCGATTTGCATTCGGCCGACATATTGGGGACGACGCTGGCTCACAGGGGTGGGAGAGGGACTGCGCAGTCCGGCTTTCGGATGACTATGACGGGGGCTAACCCTGTTTTCCACGCAGCGTTGTTGCCTCTGTATTCTCCTATTGTTTTACTGGTCTCCACAACGTTTGGTTAACTGCAGTGGCGGTACAACTATAGCCATAAAAGTATTGCTGATTATCCCAACCTCTTCTTCTTCGTTGAAGCCACGCTCGAGGGTTTTGTCGTAGGTGGAGAAACTGGGCGACCGTGGATTCGTCCATAGATCCATTGTGGTCAGCGTGGTAGGTCTCTTCGGACAGTTGAATAAATGTGCGGTGTTATCGGGGTCGAGCAGCGTTGTGACCGGCCACAACGGAGGTCGTAAAATTTTAGAATTTTTACAAAAAAAAAAATGAAAATTTGGGAGGCGTGGTGAAATTTTCAATACACGACCCTTTCGCGTCCACACGTCAACCGCGACTGAAATGGATTCTAAAAAGTATTACAACAACTTTTGCTTCTCTTTAAAATTCGACACTAAATTTAGCTTTAAGAAAATTAGGTCCCAGGAGCCCCCCGAGGGGGGTTGTAAAATTTTGGGAATTTTTTGGAAAAAAATTGAAGTTCGGGGTGGGGGTCGTAGCCGCCAAAAAAATCGCCGCAACGGGCTGCTCAACCCTGGGTGTTATGGCCGATGGAACCGCAGTCCAGGCATTATCCCAACCAATATTAACCTCCCGCCTAAAAGAGGAGAAGCAGAATAGAATAGCTGTACGGGAACTCTGTAAATTGTCACTCATGGTTGAAGAGGAAGCATTCACGCCCGTTTAGGTCGAGGAAGGTAATAAAAGGAGATATGAGTAACTGAAGGCGGTAAGACTGGATGGTCTGAGCCCAGCAGCACTCATAAGAGATTGCCCAATGAACTTCTGCCCCTTCTCGCTGACGTCATTAATACATCGTTTCGTACCTGTACATTACCTCAAGATGTGAAAGACGCATGCGTCATCCCACTGCCAAAGCCGGGTAAATCACCATCCACGGCGAAGGTTACAGGCCTGTCAGTCTTCTCTCACCTATTGCCAAAGTTGCAGAAAAATTGAGCTGTGGAGGAGCTTGCCGAACATAACAGCGAATACAAAGCATCAGCCTTGGTTCCGTAAGACTACATTCCACCACTACGTATGCTGGAAATTCGAGGCTATGTTCTGGACGGCTTCAATGGCATCAAAGCCTCTCCGCGAACCAATGGGTGTAATCCTATAGACCTAACGAAGGCATTTGACACTGAGAACCTGAGCATATTGTCAGGGAGAGCCTGTCAAGGTCTACCATTCCGCCCTGGCAGAAGCGGTGGATTACCGTCCTCACTAGAGGACGTCGGGTAAATGTGCTATTTCAAGGACACGTCTTCAATAGTATCCCCATAGCCGCTGGCGTCCATCAAGGAGGAGTTCTATATCGCCTGCTCTTTTCAGTCTGTATATTGAAGATCTGCCGTTCCATCCCAAGACATCAAGGTCGTTGCATATGCGGATGATATTACTATACTATGCCGGGATCGCGACATTAATGTAGCTGCCAGTAAGATCAATGACTACTTGATCGAGTTGAAATGATATTTTCTCTATAGCAAAATGCTCACGGTCTCTGCCACTAAATCATCCGTCATTGTCTTTTTCCAGACTGATCCTGCGAAGCACAGAGCCCATCCGCATGTGAGATTTAAATGGGACGAAATTCACTTGCCGGCCGCCCTGATTCCTTAAGCTGCTCGGACTCGTGTTGGATCTTTTCTGTTGAAGGTTTCGCCATAAGAATACTGAGTAAAAGCAAGCCACAGTGAAAACAAGACTCAATGTCCTACATTGCTCTCGGTGGAACGTCCTGGAGGTGCAGTAATGAAACGATCTGATGACCACATACAAGGCCATCGTACAGCCCGCCCTTGGAGGTATGCTGCACCAGTCTTGCAACACATTGTGGTTGGACACATCTTGGTCCAAGCTGCAGCGCATCCAAAATGGAGCTTCTGCGAATCGGGGGCAACAGGCTGCCTCTAAAAGTTCTCCCATAAGAGCACTTAGCACGCCGAAGCTCGTATCCTGTCAGTTACGACCATTGCCAATTCCACGCATAACAGCTGTACATGAACTTTCTGAAGCAGCCAAATCATCCGTCGCGAAGAGTATTAGACTCCGTGAGAGAGAGAGAGATGTATACCAGAAAGGCGATTGCTCAGTGCTCCCACGAAAATCAATATACAGAGATGGACCAACTTGCACTACAAGAGCGCCTCCGATCTCTTACGTGCGGAGCTTACCCATTTCTGATCAAGGATCACTTGTGTAAGGCCGCCGTGAACTTTCCATTCTGGGATTCGTGCCGCCCGAGGTCCCAGCCGAAATCCGAGATGGAACTCGGGAGTGCCTGCCAAGGTGCACCCTTGCCTTGTTGCGCTGTGGGCACTTCCCCCTGTTTACATGTCTTATTTACATAAGATCGTTAGCAGCAGACCCATGACGAGTGCCCGGATTGTGGTAATGAAGGGCATACTATCAGTGCGCACCTTTTCAACTGCCCGGATCAGACCGACTTCGTTAACGACAATAGATCTTGGACGAATCCCTACTCTGGTGGCCCAGCTCCTCCAATCTATGACAGTACTCTCCTCTATAGCTGCACAAGAAGAAGAAGAACCTCCCGCCGCATTGTTTCCGACGTTTGACCTCACAGATTGTTCTAGAAGTTCGGTCTTTTCCATGTCAAACCTCGTAACTTATTTCAGTCATTAAGATTCGCTTTTGTCCAGCGGAAGGACGTTCCAAGATAGTTCGTAGTTTTCCAGAAACCTCATTTTGGCGTCGTCAGCATACTTGTGCCAAATACTCCCGCTTTCTTGGTCATATTTCTCATAATTATGCCGTCCGTCATTATCATCAGCTTGATCTTCAGATGAGCATGGAGTCAGAATCCTTTTTTGAGCAATGTGTCCGTGTCAGGTTGAAGCGCAGTTGTGTAATCTCATCGAAAGAGAGATGAGAGGGGGTGGGGTGTAAGAATTTTAGTTTAAAAATGAAAATGTATTGGTTGTTGATCGTTAGAATTGTGGCACCGAAGGTGCAACAACGCGAAATATTCATTAAGGTTGATCGTAAAAGCTTCCGAAAAGCCTTGGCTACCAAGCTAAGTTGATTGCAGTACTGTTGAGTTCCCACACTTTAGCGGCGCTCGCTGACCCTGGTCCCGTTTCTTTTCATAAATGTCTGTAAGCGCCACCTAAGATCGAAAACTAGCATTGTAAGAAGGCCAATTTTTTTGTGGATTTTTGTTTTTTCAGCGGGGCCGAATACCTTCACATATTTCATTAACTGGAACAGTTTCCGACGTGGAAGCTGTAAATCACGTAGTTTCCTGCCTTCTACTTGCTTTTCAGTGTGAATTGGAAGGTATTCATTTCAGCGGAAAGTTGAGGGAAATCATCGAAGTTCACGTCGAAAAAGGGAATGAAGGACGGTGACCGAATTATGTTCGAAGGACGAGGAGATGAAGACTTCGATGTTCCACCCGGTGATATAGTTATCAGTTTTGGATGAAAAAGGTATCATTGCTACTTCTTTGCTATCCCGTAAGCGTTGTAAACCCGTTTTCTTTTCAGGACCATAATACATACTTCAGGAAGGACGACAATTTAGTGTACAATATTGAAATTGAGGTGGGTGTCTTGACTACGTTGGGTGAGAGTAGTTCACTGTAATGTTTTATATTCAGCTGGTTGAAGCACTGTGCGGGTTTTCACGCGTTATCAAAACGCTGGATGATAGAACTCTATATTTCAATGTCTTACCAGGTAATTCTTCCGTCGTTTTTTTTTCTAGATAGAGATGTAGATTCCTTGGTTTTTCAGGCGAGGTTATCAAGCATGCAGATATGAAAGTTATTTATGGAGAGGGTATGCCGCATCGAAGGAATCCCCAGGAGAAGGTTTCATCTTAAGTCCATATTTTGGAAAACCTTTCTTTAATTGAGAGGGGTTAGGAAAAACCAGGAATAGCAATGTTTGTGGCATTCAGAATTCCTGCTTGAGTTCGAAGAAAGAGGATGATTTCGAATAAAACTTGGAGTAAAGTAGGGCCCTACATCATGGAATCTAGGCTTCATGTATTTTTCAGGGTCTCTGATTATCACCAGTTCGACGGTGCTTGCAATTATTTGAGTTTCTTTTTGTGCTGGGCGCATGTGAAAATTATTGAAACCATTGACAAGGTCTGGGCTGTCGACATTTCACGCTGTCAAAAGCTAGGCAATAGTGGGGGCCACCATTGCTAATACGGTTCAGCAGCTAGTGCGCTCTCATGTGCACCGATCGAGCGTAACATTTCTTACTGCACACACGACGTAACGTTCTAAGAAAGCGACATAGGTCATCTTTCATATTCGTGTTTCTACCACAAATAAATTTCAGAAAATTTCACGCAGGAGTCTGAAAAGTGGGATAGTGTCAATAGTAACTTTCGAACTTTTTTCTATCGCTCTGGAAGTTAACTACTAGTCCGATAGTACGACTAGGCGGTTAAGAGCTGCCGAGATGTGCGTTCGTGCCGTGGCAGTGTGGAGGAAAGAAGATCGCCACCGTGCAAACCGGCGTCATCCCCTCCACGAAGAGGGTTTTTGTCATGGGAGAAGTGCTGGCCGGCCGCAGCTCTCCTTCGGATTCTCTTACAAAGGGCCAGCGTGGAGAGGAATCCTGGACCCGCTCAGAAGAAGTACCCAATGTGCCACATGCGGCAGGAATGTCACGTGGAATGGAACCAGAGTCCAATGCTTTGGATACCAAAGGTGGGTGCATCTCTCCAGTTCGGGTCTCAGCTCTGTGATGCATCATAACTCTTCTTTTCGCTGTGTTATATGCTCTTCACCTTCTAACTCTGATTCCTCCAACTCCAATCGCCCCCTTTCCATTGTACATATCAATCTCAACGGCCTTCGTGCCAAGCTTTCTCAGCTCTCTCTCTCTCTCTCTCTCTCTCTCTCTCTTCGCAAATACTTACCATCCAGACGTCATCTTAGTTCAAGAAACCAAGCTCTCTCCATCCCCTACCCGTCCTCATCCTAATATCCCGGGCTATACTGCCTTCCATGCGCCAAGGTCAACTCTTGGCGGAGGAGTTTCAACCTTTGTTTTATCTAGTCTCCCCTCACACCTCATACCTAACACCTTCCCACCTGGATGGTACTCCTCGAGTACCTACCAATCCATCTCCTCTTAAAACACCTCTTTCTCTTTTCAACATATATATTCCACTCCACTACCCTCATGCCCTCATCTTACAATCCCATTCCACTTCTTAAGCAGCTTTACGACTGCTCCCCTCATCTACGATTGTTTTGCAGGCGATTTCAACGCTCACACTTTTTGCTCATGTGCTGCTTGGCTCTGATGCTAGGAGGAAAGTGACGTTGAAGAATGGGCAGAGGAATGCAACCTGGTCATCTTGAACGATGATCAGCCCACTAGTCTCCCTACTAACGGCCGATCCTCCAGCCCAGACATATCTCTTGTCTCGTCCAACCTTTCTAGCTGCTGCTTATGGTCCACCTCAACGACTATGTCAAGTGACCTTGTGCCCGTCTTTATCCACATCGATCTCTCCAACTCTCGCTCCCTATTCCCATGGTGTTCATCAACATTCTTATCTTAATTTAGGCCGAGCAGACTGGCGCCTGTTCAGTGAGTTTGCGCTCCACCTAGCGGCCGATTACCCTTGGAATGGCGGCGTGCACCAGAAAGAGTGCCAATTATCTGACGCGATCCGCAGAGCCATGAAAGCGGCTATTCCTGTCGGCCGCGTCAAGACGTTTTATCCAAATGTAACTAGGGAGATCCTCGATAAAGAGATCAGGACAAGAGATGCCAGGGAAGAGCGGTCAACCATCTGGACCCCGTCGTTGCTGAACTTGACCGGTGAGATCAAACGACGATCCAGACAGGCACAAGAAAGAAGAGTGGGAAAAAGTTCACCGGGCAGTTGGATTTCAAGGACGGACAAAGCAGCTACATGCTCTGGAAGGTATTACGGAAGCTCTCGGGTAAGAGCTCGCCTGCCACCGTCTCTTTCACAATAGAATTCGACAACGGCGTATTCAAATCAGGGAAAAAACCGCTTATGCGGCTCGAGGAAAAGTTTTTCATCACCGAATTTTTGCAGAAAGCGTGGTCCGCAGAATAGAGTGACTGTCACTCTCACTTACTCACTCACTCATCCCGTTAGCTGGCGGAGCAGGATGACCCTTCAACCAGTACACTGCTGTAGGTGCCATAGGAGCTCTTGTGGCCTGAACGATACGCTTCCATTCGCAGTACGGTTCGCAGCAATTAATCTAGCATTAAGGACACTGCACCGTTGGGACTTCAGATCCGCCTCGACTTGCTTCAACCACGTCTTTTTCGGGGCTGCTCTTTCAACCTTCCGCAGTGCAGGGCGCTCTCTCCATAAAAATCTGCGCGGAAGTCGGTTTGTTTCCATTCTGCATACGAGTGACTGTACGAGAGCTGTGCCGCCTCCCGCTTATGAGCGCGGCCGAAGCGTTCGCTACGACGCAAGTTGAGAAGGTTATAAGGGATTTCTGAAAAATTTATTTCTGGCAAAGTAACGATTTTGTAATGGTGAAAAAAGCTTCAAAAATATCTTGAAATATCTCATAAAATGATTTGGCGTAAATATCCTGGAAAAATAAAAAGCTAGGGAATGAAGTGAAATAACCAAAAAATGCGATTTGGATGGTCGATCATTTCACAAGCTTTCTTCCGTTAAACTTTATCAAAACGAAATCAAGCAAGATATGGAATGGAGTTCACCTAGCCTGACCCTATGCTGGATTCCTCTGATTACAGCTTTCAAAAATGGCCCAATGTTCCGGTTGCGCGCTTGATTTCGTTTTGATAAGTTTAACGGAGAAGCTTGTGAAATGATCGACCACCAAATTGCATTTTTGGTTATTTCACTTCATTTCCTAGCTTTTTTTATTTTTCCAGGATATTTTACGCCAAATCATTCTTTGAGATACTTCAGTATATTTTTGAAGCTTTTTTCACCATTACCAAATCGTTACTTTTGCCAGGAAGCTAAATTTTCAGAAATTTTACATATTTTCCCGGAGGTTCCCTTTCTGACTTCAATTTTGCTCAACGATTTCCATTTTGGAAACAACAATCAAAAATCATTGCGGAATTTTGTGCAACATGCAAAAAAATCAATATTATTGATTGGTATTTATCGATAATGACTGATGAGCAAAATTCTCCAACCAAGAAAACCAATCCCATCAACAATCACCACTCCTAGCCGCATTTTGTGCAAAAAGCGCGAAAATCGATAATATTGATTATCGATCGATGACGTGACATGAGTACGAATTCTGACAAGTTCAGTACTTATCTCCGACGACCAGTGTTGATTGGCTGCAGATTCACCCACGTACCCCGGTCTTCACAGCCATAGCAGGAAAAAGCAGTTGTCGTGCTCCCCGGCTAATTTAGTATGTAAACCCACGATTTTGAGGTAGCATAACCTGAAATGTACCGAAATTTTTTCTGATGAAACTTAATTAACTTATTTCGCTCAATCGGCCCATTTCTCGCATGCAGTCTATGAATAAATCCTATAACAACCCACAGTGACCACCGTTGTGATCATTTCCACGCTACTGATTTCCGTGTTTTTTATTCGTGTGACTTTTTACAATTCCTTTTGGTATTCTAACGTTCGTCTGTCTAAAAGTGGTTCCTGATGTCTTCATTTATGCCAAATCATACCCGTCAAGGCCTATCGGGACGGTTAAGAGTATGTAAGGAGTCAAAGCGGTCCAAGCCAAAAAAATCTGATCCAAAAGCACGGAAGTGATAGAAAAGACTTGATTATTTTCTCACGGAAAGCCTGGACTTGACTCTAATTGTGGTGAAAATTAGGGAAAGGTTGCTGAAAAAACATCAAAACAAGTTTAAAGGTCCTGTCAGTGCTGGCTTTCCACACTTTTACTTTGATGCTGGTACTCCACTACCGTGAATGTAAAATGCGTAGGTTTTTGGTGCGAAAGAGATCGTGTTTTGGCAGGGCTGTGAGCTCTATCACTCTGAAGGTCAACATTTAGGCGTTTCATATTACTCTCATCATTCTTACCGGTTTTTTTTTGACGCTGCTAACAAGAAGGGTAACCGAAAGGTTGTTGAGAATCAAACGTATTGGCATTCCGTTGTTAGTTAGTGGTTTACTATGCCAAATATGTGATACTACGTTCCTGCTTGCATGAAGTTTATTTTAAATTTGTATGTATATATCTGCACGGAATTTGTAGAGATGTCGGGATCCAGAAATTTTTACCGTATTTACCGAAAAAATTTATCGGTAAAAAGTTTCGGTGAGAAGTTTGCTGAAAGAAATTCGTCGCACACCCCTGCTTGGAATCAGGGATGTGCGGAAATTTTTTTTTTGGAAACAGAAAATTCGGTTTCACAGAAACCAGAGAAAAATCTTGAAAAATGGGCAGAAAACAGAAAATTTTTAAAAATCAATAAAACAAGTTCAGTGTACACTACACCAGTTTTTTCCACAGCTTAAAATTTTTATAAATTTTTAGGTTATAAATGGTTTTTTAGCACAATTCTCAAAGCTCAAAAATTGGCCAGAGTGGTAAACAGAGAGTGCAGATTATCAGCGCGGCAACGACAATTTTTCCTCTCACCTTCCTTTCCCCACACAAGCAGCTCGATTACCCAAGCTGAAGCTCACAGAAGCTCAACATTTATGTGTAAGAATTACGGAGGTACAAAGGCAGAGATTTCGCCTTTTCCTAGTTTGCATATTTTGACACTGATTTAGGGATAACTGCTGATTTCAACACTTTATTACTCTTCAGTGCCCGAAAGTCACGCACGTAACGCGCGTCTGTGCCGTTCGAGTATAAATGACCTGACGAGCCGCTTGCTCCACCGTGGTGGAGTCGCTTGTACCTCTGGGAATTTTATCACCTGTCTCATAGTCTCACCCTAAATTTCATTTTGCTTCATCATATTTGAATTCTGTACCATCCTGCGTTGCAATGAGCCAAAATACGCACTGAGAAATTGCTTGTGTGGCTCAGCTAGGGCCCAACTTTTCCCCGCTCCACTAAAGCGGTAGCGATGGAATATTCATAGTGTCTGCCCACGTGCAGAAAGTATTTATACTCGGGCGCCGCGCCAGCGCTATGAATAGCGGGCGTTAAAGGCAGTGTCCACGATAAAAATCATGTCTGATTTTTTGGTGGAGATCGGCAACTGCGGGGCCTAGAGCAACCCTAACGTTTAAAAATCTAAGAAAATTGAGCTTGGAACGGTCTCCTACGGCCCCAAAGTTGGACACGCGTCAGCTCGTCACACCCAGATGCACTTTCCACGCCCACCGACGTGAATAAATGAATGCTCGAGATTGTGAGATGAGCGATGGTTTCCGATTGATAGCCGCGTTCTTCCCTTTATTCTCAACCTTTCTCTTTATTCGGGCCAGCTCGCATGCATCGGCTGCAAAAGACGGAAGTTACAAGCCTCGGACAACTCCTCCCTAGCTCAAATTTTGAGGACCATAACTCCGTTCCTAGAAGGTCTTGTGAGATTCCAAAAACATCTTTGGAATCGGCATGGGACCGTCTTCAAGAAAGGAGAAAAGGAAGAAAAACGATTCTCATCGTGAACACTGCCTTTAAGTAGGATTGATGGCTCATTATTGTAAGTATAATATAACATTATTGTTTTCGCTTCAATTGACTGCATCGCATGCTTTCTGAGGGATTCATCAAAGGCAAATCTGTGGGTGATGGTAACCCTTATAAGGTACAGATAAAAACTCGGTTTCTTGAATCTCTATTGGGCTGCGCAACGAATCGGTCTTCGCATTTGTAGAGGCTTGAATGTTTTGGGACTATTTAGTGGCTTGCAGGCAAACTGACTTTCCAGTTGGTGCTTTCGTCTCCCCACATGGATCTGGTACCAAATCAGGGACTTCGGAGGGATAGTAGGTTTGACTCACCTTGGGTGAGGATTGAATCCGACCGTGTACTGCGGGCAGCAGCGCCTCTTGCCACCACACCACAAGCGCTAGGATAGATAATCAGTGTCTCAGACAAACCATCACTCGAAGCGGGGCCGGCTCCTCCCAATTATGACGTCATCGCTCGCACAGCGGCCGAGGGCGAACCGGCACCGCGGTTCCTGTTCGGTAGGAATATCAGCGTCGGCCGCCCTCCGGTCACTTTCGGGGCGACAGCGGTGCCATCGCCAGAGACGGAGAGACGCGCGATTGGTTGTTCTTTGACACCAATCCTGCGGGTATAAAAAGTGACGGGTAGTTGGTCTTTCGAGGCCACCCTTGAGAGGTGACCTTGGGTCACTCTCAGGAATACAATTTTTGGCGGCTGAGGGGATTCCCCATGGCCCGCTGTGGGGAAGGCTTCCTCATTGCGGACCACGCTGGGATGGTGTCCTTGTTGCTGCCTGTGGCAGGATTAACCTCCTGACCCACAGGCTGTTACAAGTACCTTATCCTCTTAGGAGGCTTAATCCTCTCTAGAAGGGGTGGAAAGTAAGACAACATAGCGGTTAGGAAAATTTGGAGAGTCGCCCGGACAAGGACCCCAGTACCAGTTGGGACCGAAGATCTCTCCGAGCGGGACTGCTGTCGCCTGAAGAGCGGCTGCTGTCGCCCGAGTAGATAGCTAATTTTCGCTCGGAGCGGAGAGACAGCGTCGCTCGAGTCGCTCTCCGGGCTCGCTCCGAGCGATGATTTGTCTGAGGTAGCGAGTTAAATGTGTTTGGCGTAGGGGAAGTGCAGAGGACCCAGGTTACATTAGTCCTGAACGTATTGGCTTACCTTTGACGGATCCGGCCCTTGGCACCAAGGGCAATCCTGCTACAAATTGCGGCTCAACGTTTTTTCTGCTTTCTGCCCAAATTAGCCTATTTTTACAGAAAACAGAAAAAAATGGCTAAAAATGGGCAGAAAGCAGAAAACAGAAAATTCCGCACATCCCTGCTCGGAATGTTTAAACATCCTTTTCCTCACAGCACAGCTGCGAGCCGCAATCACAGCATTTCTCTTCAAATACGGTGCGTCATCGCTGTCGCTCTCATCATACACCGTATGTGACGTCGACAGCTAGAAGGAGATTTAGCCAGTGTCGGTCATTTCGTTGGGCCCGGTTCGGTTTGGCGTTGTGCTACTCGAAAAGCTGAAATGTTTATGGAAATCACGATTCGTTGGCGTTTGTGTTTGAGCTGTGATATTCAGGGCGATTTAATCCTTCAGTTCCGAGTCAAGTTCCCTGAAAAATTGACGCCTGATGCTCGAAGGAAGCTCTCAGCTTATCTTCCTGGAAAAAGTGAGTTCGATGTCAATTACTTTCAACTTCCATCCGTTGAAACCCGTTTTAGGTGAATGTTTGGTTGGCGATGACGACGAAGTGTTTGAATTGAGTGAGATCGCCGTAAATCGTTATCGCAATGACGACAGTCACCAGGAGGAGGGCGGTGTGCGCTGCCAGCACCAATAAAGTTCATATGTGATTTTTTCTTTGTCCGACTGACATCCAAGCATGTTCGATACCCATCACTGTTTTGTATCATTAATATCTTAGATTCACTTAGTTGTGAACTCTAGCGGTCAATTGGGTTCTGGCGTTGTACAGCTGACATTTACTACATCTTGTTGTTACCTTGTCTCTCCCCGTCCTCTCTGTAGGCACTCTATTCCGTCCCTTATCCTTGTTCCAGTCTGGGACATTATGTGTTTCGTTATGATTGTGGATTTTGTTGCGTGAGGTAACAATGTCTAACCTTTCCCATCCGAATTTTGAGGATTTTCTTCGAACATTTTCTAGAGCTTCGACTACTATACCTGTTGAAATGAACGTCATTATTAAACTAGTTCTCAAAACTCGATATATTGTTCCTAGAAGCAGCGCGTGCGAGTGCTGCCGCTCACGTTCTTGTTAAGAATTCATTCGCGAGTTTGAGCTTCGGTGTTTCGCGATAATAAAGGTTATAACTTTCTATACACAATAATTATCAGGGTTTACTTAGTTGTGAATGAATCAAGAACCTTGCTATGTTAAGCAGTAATGGAGGGAATGATGACAGAGCTAGCAATATCCAGAAGTTACTAACTGGGTGTACGTCAACTATGAATTTCAACAGGAATATGCAACTAATTGCATGAAAACCAGAGGAAATGAGTGAAACCGAGACAGAAGGCGCCCTGACGAGGAGGATCACCATTTCGGTAACATCCATTAGTAGTGAGAGGGAGAGCAGCACGACGAATTCCACTCGCGAATCCTCCCGAACTTCAGTCACACAGCTGGGAGACGAAGCCAGTATGAACATGTCCTGAAAAGCGAATTCTTCGACTCACGAAGTGAAAATTCCGGTTAGCCCACAATTTGCTTATGAGCAGCTAGTCTACAGCAACGTGTGTATAACCACTCCAGGGTAGGTTTTGGCCCACCCCAGTGTAGGAATTCTGTGAGAACTCATGAAGAAGCAAAACGTAATGACCCTCCCTCTGGGGTCGAATCCCCGGGCTAGGGAAAATTGTACCATGGGGCGGGTTAGGAAGGGGTTGGGTTAGCATGACAGACATTGATCCCATTATTACAGCCATAAGTTTCAATCCGATACTTTCAAACCTTTTCAGGATTAGTAGTTTCATCATATGCAAGGGGCTGAAGCATTTAAAAGCGTTAGTAATGAGTGAGATTGAATCGGGGTTGGTTATCACTCCGAGTGGTAGGGGGCGCAAAGGGTGCCTGCCTAACCCCATATGGGTTCAGCTGCAAAAACTAGTAAAATCGGGCGCTCATCTCTAAGAAAACTCGCCGCGAACGAGCCGTGAACCTACCGCGAACCTCGTGTCTGCCGCGAATCTGCCGAAAACCTACCGCGAACCTCGAACCTGCCGCGAACACCTCGTCACTGCGATGTTCTTTTAGTATTAACTCTGGAGCTGGTGCGAGCCTGCCGCGTATCTGCCGCCAACCTACGCGATGTTACTCTCTGCCGCGACCCCATCTGAACTGGGTTATTATTCAAGATCTTAATGAGGGCAAACCGTCAATAGTGGCTTTACATGTTTCGTGAAATCCTGATAACGATGATAACCGCTTCACTTCACCAGTTGAAATCCTACAATATATGCCTCACTTCACCATTTTTTTCCTGCAAAGGTGCTTGTTTTCTCCTTTACCTTTCCCTGTGTTCGGTTATGTAGTTTTCTCACTTCAACGTCTCGACAAGCGGTTGAATCTACGTCTGACATTCGGCGTCAATTATGGTGTTTTGCTTGCGCCACTGCTGACGACACATCATAAATGACGGCGACCTTCAAAATTGCGCTTTACCGCATTGGGCCATTGTTATACCTCCAGTCTGCGACCGCGACAGGCTCGCTCATCTACAAATCGTGTCGGGACCCACACTTTCACCATGAAAAGATCTGTCGCAGGAACACTGCATGCGCCGGTCGCGTCGCAGGATCGATGTATGGCACAGCGCAACTGGCCTTCAGAGGCTGCGACGTCGCTCAGGTCTGCGACCGCGGCGGGGCTGTGGCAGAGTACAACAATGGCCTTGTTATGGTAAAATCTATCGGAAAGCTATTTTTTTACGTTGACGTATGTTCCTTAGAAGGTGTAAAAACGATGAAATCAGAAATTATAGGGTGAAATATATGGTACAAATGAAGGTGGTACAGAGGATATGAAGGTACAAATGTTGTGGGAAGATGATGTTCTGCTGATGATGACGAAGAATGATGATGAAAAAATTCTGCTTTCATAGTTTTTGCACCTTCTAAAGAACATACCTCAACGTACCAGGTTGTTCAATAAGTTTTGTCGTTCGATAAGAGAGGACGTTGCTACTAGCCCATTTTTTTTTGTTTTGTTGGAGCACTCTTCATATGAAAGTATGTGAAGTTTCATTTCAATGTGTCAATTGTGGTGCGCGCGAAGCGCGCACCAGATTTGGTTTTGAATCGGCCCCACGCGCTGCCCCTTTCTCGAAATCTCAGTTCAGAGTGAACGTAGAAATTAGAGCTAAATTGCATTGAAAAGAGCGCAAAAAGTTGGAAATAACACCCAAAAATGGTTTGGAAGGGTTCACTGGTTTTCGAGTAAAAAATGAAAGATCGCTCATTTTTGTTGTTAATCTGCTTTTCTTTTTTTCAGACGGCGTACACGGTCTTGTTGGTACACTTAAAATTGAGCTAGGGAGTTCATTTTTGGACAGGAAGCTGGAAATGGATGCAGGTCGCTCCTATTCCAATTTGAACTTGATACCTTAACTATGAAGGGTACTTCAAAATCGTGGATTTACATACTAAATTAGCCGTGGAGCACGAAAACTACTTTTCCCTGCTACGGCTGTGGAGACCGGGGTGTGAGGGTGAATCTGCAGCCAATCAACACTGGTCATCGGAGGTAAGTACTGAACTTTTCAGAATTCGTACTCATGACACGTCATCGATCGATAATCAATATTATCGATTTTCGCGCTTTTTGCCCAAAATGTGGCGAGAAGTGGTGATTGCTGGTGGGATTGGTTTTCTTGGTTTAGGAATTTTGCTCATCAGTCATTATCGATAAATATCAATCAATAATATTGGTTTTTTCGCGTTTTGCACAAAATGCCCCAATGAGTGGTATTTCTTATGGTTTTGGGTTATAAGTTTCAGAAATTGTACTCGTACGACAATATCGTCTGTTAGATGTTTCAAAATTCCGAAATGGAAATCGTTGAGCAAAATTGAAGTCAGAAAGGGAACCTTCGGGAAAATATGTGAAATTTCTGGAAATCTAGCTTCCTGGCAAAAGTAACGATTTGGTAATGGTGAAAAAAGCTTCAAAAATATCTTGAAATATCTTAAAAAATGATTTGGCGTAAAACAGCCTGGAAAAATAAAAAAGCTAGGAAATTAAATGAAATAACCAAAAATGCGAGTTGGTGGTCGATCATTTCACAAGTTTCGCCGATAAACTTATCAAAACGAAATCAAGCGCGCAACAGTAAGCCATTTTTGAAAGCTGTAATAAGGGAATCAGCAAGGTCAAACTAGGCGAACTCCATTCCATATCGTGTTTATTCGTTTCGATAAGTTTAACGGCGAAGCTTGTGGAAATGATCGACCACCAACTCGCATTTTTGGTTATTTCATTTCATTTCCTAGCTTTTTTATTTTTTCAGGCTATTCTACGCCAAATCATTTTTAAGATATTTCAAGTTATTTGAGCTTTTTCACCATTAACAAATCGTTACTTTTGCCAGGAAGCTAGATTTTCAGAAATTCATTCTTTGTATACAAGCGATTCAGTGTCGCCGTGTCACAGCAATGGAAAAAATTGAATATCATGCAGTGGTAAAATTCTTATTTTTGGAAGGTGTAGAACCAAAAGAAAATCACGAACGAATGTTAAAAGTGTATAATGATTGTTCACTTACAATTAGAACAGTAGAAAGATGGGTTGCTGAATTTAAACGTGGTCGTACAAGCCTTGCAGCCGATCCGCGTGAAGGACGTCCAAAAATCGCATCAACACCAGAAATCATAGCCAAAATACAGAATATGGTTTTGGAAGATCGTCGATTGACTGAGAGAAATTTAGTAGAGGCTTTTTTGAGGTGTATTAATGTTCAGGGAGACTATACTGAATAATAAAGTGTATTTCGAACCATAAAGTTGTGTTTTTCTTGTTGAACGACAAAACTTAT
This sequence comes from Aplectana chamaeleonis, assembly GCA_029168955.1. Classification (NCBI taxonomy): domain Eukaryota; kingdom Metazoa; phylum Nematoda; class Chromadorea; order Rhabditida; family Cosmocercidae; genus Aplectana; species Aplectana chamaeleonis. Next base: position 440,967 of record JAPDOI010000506.1, read on the forward strand.
CGAACAACTTGGTAGAACATAGTTTTTCCATAGAGTTTTACCGCAGCAATGCGGCGAAGCGCAATTTTCTTCCATTGGATCACCTACACCACAAAAATGTTCCGGTAGTGTACCGGGAACGCGCACGTTGAACGACTGATCGAACCCGCGCGGTCTACGAAACGCCTCTGTGCTGGGTGGACAGACGATTGGTCAGACCAAGTTCACACAGGCGCCCCTGTCATTGATTGACGTGCCTTGGAGCCGGATTGCCTCCTTTATGTGAGGTTAGGGAGAAACGATAGAGGGGCTTTATCCCCCTTCCCAAATTTTTGTAGCTGGCAAGCTCGCCAGCGGGGAAGCATGAAATTCATGCTTCAAGTATAAGCAATATTCATTCTGGTTGCGGGGCAGCTCGCCGCCCGACCCTACGTCTCTGTCTTTGCGAGGTGAGAGAGCAGACGGGGTGGGTCCCAGCGGTCTCGATGCTCAGCGCTGTTCAATTGGGGCGCGATTAGGCATCTCAACGAGCAGTAGCCAATCATTGACCAGTTAGATTGATAGAGCATTCAACTGTATCGTATACATTGTTCGCGAAATACATGGAGATAACAATTTCAATCCTCTGAAGCTATAGAAATCGTAATGTATTTGGTTCCACTATGGTACTTGGTGAATCTATTTTTCTCTATTTAGGTGTTTTCGAATGGTTTCTGATACGAGGCCCTTCAACTACTGATGAAATCTTTGAAATGTAATAAGGAATATGACACGTTTAAAGAGCTAGAATGTGCGCTTCATGGGACTAAGGCTTGAAAGCTGCTCTCTAAATCCATGAAAGAGCAATACACTCGAGCTATGAGGTGTTTACGAAACATGATTTTGTTGGTCTAAACGTTTAGTGGTCCGCTTACATGGGAACCACCATTTTCCGCTTTTTTGTAAGACAGTTGTTCTCGCTGAAACTTGACTTCCTAATGATGACGGTAGGATCCGCTAGACCAGGTGGTTCGATGGGATTTTTCGAAACTGTACCCCATAATTTGTAGGTAAAGGGGATCGGTTGCGGGTTGGATACCTGAGTTTTTTTTTAAATTCTAGTATGTCTGTGTGAAACCTTCCCCAAGATGCTGGAACCCCTTGGTGGACAAAAATTTGACGTGGATTTGAAAAAATTTGACTCCCCTCAATATCGGGAGCGGCTCTTCTTTTTTCGGTCTATTAGAATCGAAACAGAATAGTGCGCGCGAAAAGTTCGAACCCAGCAGTTATCCTCATCAAAAATATCGAGGTCTTGTCTTCCCTTGATCAGAATAGCCATAAATAGACAAAGAGATTTGAGCGAATCATCACTAAATACTCAAATTTGAGGTATCGGTCCATCGCTGGTCTAGTATATACCATTTGGCAACAATTGGTATTGAGGTCTCTCAAATCAGGCAGGTGTTAAACGGACTCGAGACGCACCAAGCTTCAGTGTGATCCAGTCAGAAATTATCAAAACTATTTGAGACAAGGTCTAACTGTTAGTGATATATGTAAATTTTACGGAAAACGTTTAAAAGTTACGAAATACTCTTTAGACTCATACAAATGTCCATACTTGCAATCGATATGCGTCTTAGCATTACATGCATCTTTGTGACACATTGTAGTGAAGTAGTTCTCGAGCGAAAATGCAGTACTACACTCGAAATCAACTTATCTGTGCTCAGCTAGGCTCGCTAGAGTCAAACGCGCTCCGATGTGAATGGCTGGTTGGCTGGCTGCCAGGCGAGAGGCGAGAGACGCCAGACACGCTGCGAAATGTTGCGAAATGAGTCACCGGGGTGAGACGGGGGCGAGATGCCCGTGTCTACGCGCTCACTACGCGCAGCGGTCGCGTCGCGGCGTTGCAATTAGAGCACGTTCATACGTCGCCAACGCTTTTCTATGGGGTTGTGGGTTCTAACACGGATGGGATGAAGAAGAACATGACAGACAACAATCTACAGGTGTTCAGGCATGAAGACCGCTGTCTACAAAGCCATTATTGGCAATCAACAATGGTTCCAACTTCCAGTGATAGAGCACGGGTGTTAAATGTCAGGTAAAACTGACGGAGGTCAAACGCCATCACTTCATTATGTTAATAGTGTCTGGTTTCTAACAGTCATCACTCTCTTCTATAGTTGTACAATTTGGAAAAAAATGTCGAACGAACGAAAATCTAAAAAAATCGTTTGAAAATTTTTCGAACAAACGAAAAATGAAAAAATCCCGTTCGAAAGAATTTCGAACGAACGGATTTCGAAAAAAAAATTCGAGAAATCGGATTTCGAAAGTACGAAATTTGAAAAATTCGCTCGAAAAAATTTCGAACGAACGGAATTTGAAAAATTCGTTCGAAAAATTTTCGAACGAACGGAATTTGAAAAAACTTAATTCGACGAATGTTCGTGCACAACTATATTCTCTTCTTCTATACTTATACGAAATAATTTACTTTACGAAATAATTTCTTATTGTGAGACATTCTTCTTCCGTATTTCCTAGGCTTAACACCTGAGCTTATCAGTTATCTCTCACAAGACTGCCAACAGAGGATCGGTTTCAGAAAATCTTACGGAAATCATTCAGGGTGGAAAACACATCAACTTTCTGCGGCTTCTGCAAGCTAGAGCCTTTTACATTCAAGAACATGTATAGGCACATGAGGGGGTTCACGAGTGCTCAGAGGCACAGGTGGAACAGGTGAAAAATTATGTGAAAATGTCTAAATTCAAGGACTGCGCCACATTTCTCTGTAATACTTGCTAGAAAACCTATCATTCAGCAAGCGGTCTAAAAAAGACGGAGGGGTATGCTTCAAAATCGCAATGCTCCAGTTCCCACGTTAATGGCGACCTGAGGCCGAAACTATTCCACTACCGGCCTCGAGATGAAAGATGGCAAAGAAACACCAGGTGTCAAAGAAGAATCGCAGCCGGTTGGCAGAATATACTCTTCACAAGATCACATAAACATTTCGTATAAATATTTGGGTAAAAAGAATGATCGGGATGACCTTTGGGCAATGAAAGAGGATTAGATCTGACTAAAAATTAGGTATCTTCCGAATTCTGAAGGTTCTCACCCTGATGTATCAAAGTGCGAAAAGGTAACACTATAGTGAAGATAACACTACAAAATTATAATGTTATTATAATCCCAAAATAGTACCTGGTTAATTTACTCTATACTCGAAATGCACGCTGCTCTGAAACATAATCAGTGGCAAATACTTGAGGTGAAATTATTTCTTGTGTTTGTTACACCACCTCAAAAGATGGAAGGAAACCAGAGCATGTGAATGATTATGCATTCGGCTCCCACCCTGACATCCCACTGAAACAGAGGTAAGCGTGCTCTAATTGCGACGCCGCGATGCGACCGCGGCGCCTAGTGAGCCACAGCTCAAGGCCACGTAGTATTCTTCTTCATTCTGCCCCTTGAACCTGCCGAGGCGGCGCCTTGAGCCTGCCGAGTCGGCGCCTAGAACCTGCCGAGTCGGCCCTTGAACCTGCCGAGTCGGGGCCTGATAGGCTGCTACTCGGCTGGTTTGCGGGAGATTCGCGGCGGTTTTTCACAGAGATTTAACTACATCCACGTCCTGGGAGGGTGAATGGACAGCTGGCTGCTGTCGATAAATCCGCTCTGACTAAAGATGACGCGACGACGCTGCCCAGGACGCGGATGTAAATGAGAGCCTAAAATCGTTAGTTTTTTTTCATAGGGATAAGCTGCGTCATAGTATTTAATACCTTCAAACAAATTTTCATAAAACGGTTTCGGTTTGAGACAAAATGGTGAGGTTTCGACAAGCGACAGAAGTCTATTTTATCCCACAGGGTCACCTTCACCTTGTTTCCCGCTTGAAAATTGTAGATCTAATAACGCCTGAATTTGGCCGATGGGAATTTCAGACCCTGAAAAGAGCTGCAAGACACACACTAGAATACAGGCTAACAGGAAATTCCCCCTGCGCCCTAATCATAAAGTTGCTCTAACCTGATTGAAGAACATGGTGCACATTAAAACTATGTGGTGCCAGCAAGCATAAGAAGTACCCAGATATCGTGTCAACCATAACAAGAAGCATCTTGCCGCCTCAGTCAGGCTCACAACATCAAACACTCGGTAACCACGGAAACCGTCAAGGCGCCGTGAGATTCCAGTGCTCTGAGGCTAATTTGTCAGTTAGATGTTTCATGACGGGACCGGCTACCATGTAATTTTCCTCATCCGTTTATGTTTTCTTTTCCTTTTCCTAAATGCAATTTTCTTTTTAAAATTTAAATTATATATATGAGAGAAATATGGTTTTACCTATTTGATTTCAATACAAGAAGGAGATAATTTTAGCTGCGTAGAGAGTAGTCCCTATCGAAATTCGCTGCAAGGGTTGAAAACATTGTTTTCTGGTTTGGTTACCTTTTTCCTCAATCTGTAAAAGTTCTTGTGATATTGAATTTTGCCGGTATGCACTTGTTTTTTTTTTACCTCGTTTTAACATTTCAATATATAATTCTTTCCAATGTTCCCGAAAAGTGTTTATGTCTGGTCAGTTATTGTCACCGCTTTTATTGAGTTATTTTTTCCATTCATTTAATTCTTCCAGGAGTAAAGATGACGGTCAAGCGAAGAAATCTTGTGGAAGAAACAAGAAGAACCGTGGTCGTTGCACATTTATTCGCTGTACCAATTGCGAGACGCTGTTGTCCAAAGGATAAGGCCATCAAGAAGTTCGTTGTAAGAAATATTGTTGAAGCCGCCGCTTTGTTCTGCAATGATATCGGAGATCGCTATCCTGCCTTTACATGCGTAGAGTTTCTTTATGCCAGTTGTGTTAAAACATTTTGTTCCTTTTGTGTCGCTTTTTCTTATTTTTATTTTATTTTTCTTTTGTCGCCTTTTACAAAATTTGATCCCTTTAAATTCTTGGACATAAGAACCTCAGGCACTCGGGGGGACGGCCCGCCACACTTTTGAGGCCGAAACGGCCATCCCCCAAACTTGAGAGTCATTCGGCCATCCGTTCTCGACCGCGACGCGTCCACGCACATCGGCAGTCACAGCCATCCGCGCCCATCAGGGTTTAGCAGCCCGTTGCGCCAATTTTCTTCGGAGCTACGACCCCTCCCCGTTGACCAAATTTTTGGGGTAACTTTCTGAATTTCCGCGACCCCCCTCCCGAGATAAAAGAAATCCTCAAGTTTGTGGATGTTAAAAAGTTGGAAAAAGTTCAAATTTGAAGTGAAATTCGGCCAAATCGCACGAGCCCCCCCCAATTTTCTTTTTTTTTTCGAAATTTTTCAATTAATTTACGACCCCCCGTTGCGCCGAGTTGCAACTCTGCTCAACCCTGGCGCCCCTGCGCAGTTGCTCGGGATCATCAACATGTGTAGACAAAGATATTCGCAATGTTGCTAGTATAAAAGACTCCTGATCTCACCGTGTGCCTCACTCGGCTCTTCGGAGCCGGACCTGGAAGGTGGCCTCGAGTCATTTCGCAGAAGATCAACCGGATACCGGAGGATAATTTTGGTCGCCGAGGGGAGAGGGCTCCCCACGGTTCGGAGGGGGTGGTACCCAACTGGGGGCCCTCTCCCACGGTCCACGGTGGGATGCACCCCACTGCGGACCGTGGCGGTGGGAATCACCCTCCCTCCGTAGGGATCCCAACAGGGGTGATCCTGGTGGGCTGTCCCCGTGTCCCCTGAACGAATCCGCAAACGCCGAAAATGGACATGGAAAGTTGTTGAGCCGCTTATGGACAAATTTTTGGACCGCTCGGGGGCCGGGGACCGACAGATTTTACTGGAGGACGCCGATCTGCGCACCTTTCGACATCGATGCGCTGATCGGAGGCGCGGCTCGGCGGCCAATGGTGCGGCGGGCGTAGCCCCCCAGTGCCTGAGGCGAAAAGGCCTACCGGAGACTGGTGGGCACGACGCGGTCGCGTCGCGGCTTCACATTGAGCGCCGTTTTCCCCAACGAGCCCTTGTCTTCGCTGCTCGCCCAGAATACGGTTGGGCGTGCTACGGAGTGCTCCAGGGGAGCTTTTCGATGCACTGTTTGTTCCTAAAAGTAGTTATGTTCTCATGTAATCATAGCTTCATAAGATAAGCGCTCCAAAATGAGGATTGGAGGCTTCAGCTTCTTGGCTTTAGCTATGAAATCAAGATCCATTAGCTGCGTAAAGTCAATAGCTTATTTCCTGGCAAAAGTAACGAATTGGTAATGATAAAAAAAAGTTTTAAAAATGTCTTGAAATATCTTTAAACAATGATTTGGCGTAAAATAGTCTGGAAAAATAAAAAAGCTAGGAAATAAAGTGAAATAACCAAAAATGCGATTTGGTGGTCGATCATTCCACAAACTTCTCCGTTAAACTTATCAAAACGAAAACAAGCTCGATATGGAATGGAGCCTTGCGTTCACCTAGCTTGAACACCTAGTGTCAGCTTTCAAAAATGGCTTAATGTTGCCGTTGTGCGCTTGATTTCGTTTTGATAAGTTTAACGGTGAAGCTTGTGAAGGCCGCATTTTTTGCGACGGGGTCGACTGCGGCGCGGTCGCGGCGCGCCCCTACTGGCGCTTCGCCAGAGCACGGTTTCCGCCCACGTTCCTCATGGTAAAAGGAAGAGTCGTGAAAGAATATTAGCATGTATTCCTTTTTAAACATCAACAACTTGTACAGAGCTGTCATAAATGAAACATCTATTGGTTTCGCTCGTTTCAAGGGAGTCTGCAAACGGTCGCGATGAAATGGGTCAAAGGTTTTCCTCGCGGGAACTAAAAATGCTTTCAAACCGGATGTTTCCAATATATTCCAATATATCTAACCATTCAGAGATAAATTTTTCCAAATGTATCCGTTGAGATCGAGTGCACATAGGTACCTCGTAGGTGCAATTGAAGGCATCTTACAAGGGCTATAGTAGTCTTGCCCTTGTATGCAGTGAAGCTTCTTACTGCTCAGTACCCGTCTGCTGGATCCAAACATCACTTTCGGAGAAATGGTTAAACTTCACACTAAACGAAAGTCTGTAGTAAATATAAACCTCCTCAGACTACCTTTCATAGGATTTAAATAAAGCCTTAATGGCGAGCTGTAATGGAGAGTCCAAAACGTCCCCGAAGAATGTTCGGCGTGTACGTCAAAATTTCGCCCACTCCGTGACTGAAAGCTATGGAAAAAATTGAGAAACGTTCTGCATCTATACCGCAATATCCTTACAACTACAAAAAGCTCCTATCAACAGGGTCGAGCAGGACTGGATAGCTTGCTAACGGTTGTGGTAGAAATTTTCGGAAATTTTTTCAAGGGGGATAGTGCACTTTTGAACGGAAAAAGTGTGTGTTTCCAGATGAACGAGGTTACAGAAAATTATGAGAAATGCGTTGTACAAACCACAGGAATATAACTTAGTCAAGGTTTTTAAGCAGTGATGGAGATCGCTTGCTTCGAAGCATTTTACATGTTAGGAATGTGAAACATTTCAATACAATACCGTTGGGATCGTAGATTTTCCCGAATAAAAAGTTATTATAGTCGGCCGTTAATCCGGCAAGAACCTTGCCAGCGGGGTGCTGGACCCTGCCTTTTAGCTCAAGCTCGACTATTTCGTTATTTTTTGAAGTGTATTCTGACTTTTTGCTAGCTTACTACGCTCACGACTAGCAGGACACTTAACGCAAGCAAGGAACGAATTGGTATCCAGCGCTCTTTGATTTCCACTCTGATTAGCTCTTTCGTTCAGTTTTCGTTCTGCGATATTGAGATTGTGAAGTAATCTGTGCCAAAATTTCATGATTCTTCGTCAGTACAGTTATTGCTACTATACGGCACTGCTTTTCACTGACAAGTACACCGCTATGACTGAAAGTAAGGACGGAAACCGTGCTCTGGCGAAGCGCCAGTAGGGGCGCGCCGCGACCGCGCCGCAGTCGACCCCGTCGCAAAAAATGCGGCCGCTTGTGAAATGATCGACCACCAAATCGCATTTTTGGTTATTTCACTTCATTTCCTAGCTTTTTTATTTTTCCAGACTTTTTACGCCAAATCATTGTTTAAAGATATTTCAAGACATTTTTGAAACATTTTTTATCATTACCAAATCGTTACTTTTGCCAGGAAACTAAATTTTCAGAAATTTCACATATTTTCCCGAAGGTTCCTTTCTAATTTCAATTTTGCCCAACGATTTCCATTTCGGAATGATGAAACATCTCACAACGAGATTGTCGAATGAGTACAATTTTTGAAACCTATGATCCAAAACATTAATAAATACCACTCATTGCCGCATTTTGTGCAACATGTGAGAACTCGATATTATTGATCATTCTTCTTCTTCTTCTGCAGCCACAGAGAGGGTCTTGTCATAGATTGAGGAACTGAGCCACAAGCGTCGGATTCGTCCACATATCTACTGTTGTTAACGATGTCGGTCTCATCGGGCAGTTGAAAAGGTGCGCAGTAGTATGTCGCTATTACCACAATCCGGGCACTCGTCAGGTCTGCTGCTATCGATCTTATGTAAATAAGACATAAGCGGGAGTGCCCGCAGCGCAACGAGGCAAGGGTGCACCTGGCACGCCTACCGAGTTCCATCTCGGTTTCGCTGACCTCAGGCGGCACGACTCCGAGAATGGAGTTTACGGCGGTCTTACATAAGTGATCCTTGACGAATTGGGTATGCTCAGCACGTAAGAGACGGAGGCGTTCTCGTTGTACGTTGGTCCATTTCTGTATATTGATTTTCGTGGGAGCATCAGCAAACGGCTTTCTTATACCTCTCTCTCTCACGGGGTCTAATACTCTTCGCGACGGATGATTTGGCTGCTTCAGAATGTTTATGTACAGCTGTTGTGCGTGGAGTTGGCAATGGTCCTTAACTGGCAGGATGCGAGCTTCGGCATGTAGGTGCTCCACTGGAGAGCTTTTAGAACAGCCTGTTGCGATTCGCAATGCTCCATTTTGGATGCGCTGCAGCTTGGACCAGGATGTGTCCGACACGATATGCTGCCAGACCGGCGCAGCATATTCCAGGGCGGGCTGTACGATGGCCTTGTACGTGGTCAGGATCGTTTCTTTACTGCACCCCCAGGACGTTCCGCCGAGAGCACGTAGGACGTTAAGTCTTGTTTTCACTGCAGCTTGCTTCTGCTCAGTGTTCTTATGAAACCTCAGCGAAGGGTCCAACACGAGTCCGAGCAGCTTAGGGAATCGGGCGGCCGGCAGGCGAGTTTCGTCCCATTTCACCATGGGATGAGCGCTGTGCTCCGCACGAACAGTGGAAAAGACGGTGACGGATGATTTAGCGGCAGAGACCGTAAGCATCTTGCTATCGAGAAAACATTTCAACTCGATCAAGTAGTCATTGATCTTACTGGCAGCTACATTTATGTCGCGATCCCGGCATAGTATAGTAATATCATCCGCATATGCAACGACCTTGATGTCTTGGGATGGAACGGGTAGATCATCAATATACAGACTAAAAAGAGCAGGCGATAGAACTCCTCCTTGAGGTACGCCGGCGGCAATTGGGATGCTATTGGAGACGTGCCCTTGAAATAGCACATTTGCCCGACGTCCTTTGGTGAATGCGGTTATCCACCGCTTCTGCCAGGGCGGAATGGTAGACCTTAACAGGCTCTCCGACAAAATGCCCAAGTTTACAGTGTCAAAAGCCTTCGTTAGATCGAGGGCTACACCTACGGTTCGCTGAGGTTTCATGGCATTGAAGCCGTCCAAAACATAGCTCACAATTTCCAGCAGGGCCGTAGTGGTGGAATGTAGCTTACGGAAACCATGTTGATGCTTTTGTTTGCTATTGTGTTCGGAGAGCTCCTCCACAGCCAATTTTTCCGCAACTTTGGCAATAGGTGAGAGAAGACTGATTGGCCTGTAACCATTTGCCGTGGATGGTGATTTACCCGGCTTCGGCAATGGGATGACGCGTGCTACTTTCCAATCTTGAGGTAATGTACAGGTCCGAAACGATGTATTAATGACGTCAGCGAGCCGGGGTAGTTCGCTTGGCAGTCTCTTTAGAACTGCTGGGCTCAAACCATCTGGCCCTACTGCCTTCGAGTTACTCATTTCCTTGATAACCTTCTCGACCTGAGCGGGCGTGACTGCATCATCTTCAGCCATAAGTGGCAATTTACAGAGTTCCCGAACAGTTATTCTATTCTGCTTCTCTCTTTTTGTTTTAGTTATGAAAAAATGCTTCCCAAGAGCATTTGCGGCCTCTTTCCCTGACTTAAAGACTCCGCCGTCGAATTCAATCGTGGAATTGTTGGCGGAGGTGAACTTTCCGGAGATCCTTTTCAAAGCCTTCCACGTTGCTGCAGCATCACTCCTGAAGTTCATCTTCTCAGTGAACTTTTCCCAAGATTCTTTCTTGTGCCTATCAAGGTCCATCCTGATCTCATTATCCAGCTCGGCAATGTCTGGGTCAAGATGATCAGCAGCTCTCTTTGCGTCCCTTGCCCTTATCTTCTGCAGTGTCTCCCTGGTGACATTGGGAAAGGAGGTCTTGACACGACCTTCAGGGATCGCAGCTTTCATCGCCTTCCGGATGGCATCAGAGAGGTGGCGCTCCTTCTGGTGTATATTGCCATTCCACGGATATTCGGCCGCTTGGCGGAGTGCAACCTCCTGAACAGGCTCCAGTCTGGAAGGCCTAAATTGAGATAAGAACGATGACGAACACCTGAATAGGGAGCAAGAGAGTTAGAGAGATCGATATTGACAAAGACCGGAATGTGATCACTGGAAAGAGTTGTGGATGTAGACCAAGAGCAGGCATTAGAGAGATTAGAAGAGACAAGGGAGATGTCTGGGCTGGAAGATCGGCCGTAGGCAGGGAGACGAGTGGGCTGGTCATCGTTAAGGATAACCAGATCGCACTCCTCCGCCCATTCTTCGACGTCATTTCCTCTAGCATCAGAGTCAAGCGACGAGCAGAACGTGTGAGCATTGAAGTCACCCGCAAAGACAATTGAGGGAGATAGAGAGCAGTCATACAGCTGCTTGAGTAGAGGGATAGGGTTGTAGGTTGGTGGACAGGATGTAGGAGGAGGAATGTATATATTGAAAAGAGAAAGTGGAGTTTTTAGAGGTAGGTGGATGGGGATGCACTCGAGAGTGCCATCCTCTGGAGTGTTTGGAAATATGTGAGGGAAGAGAGGACAGAACAAAAGTAGAGAATCCGCCTCCTTGAGATGACCTAGGAGAATGATATGCCTATAGTATAGCCCGGGGTGTTTGGATGCCGAGAGGTAGCAGAGGGAGAGTTTGCTTTCCTGAACCATGATAACATCCGGGTAATGAGTACGGGCTAAGAGAGATAATTCAGAAAGCTTGGCGCGAAGGCCGTTGAGATTTATGTGTACAATAGAGAGGGGGCGGTTAGTAGATGAGGAATTAGGGTTACTGGAGGCGGAGCACACAATAAAACGAAAGGAAGAATCGTGGTGCCTCACAGAACTGAGACCCGAACAAGAGAAGTGCACCACCTTTCGCATCCAAAACATTGGACGCTGGTTCCATACCAATTGACATCTCCGTCGCATGTGGCACATGGGTACTTCTTCTTCTTCGAGGGTCCTGGGTTCCTCTCGACGCCGGCTCTTTGCGGTAAGATCTTCCAGGAGAGCTGCGGCCAGCCAGCACCTCTCCCATGACAAAACCCTCTCCGCGGAGGGATTGACGTCGGTTTGCACGGAGGTGGTCTTCTTTCCTCCACACTGCCACGGCACGAACGTACGACATCTCGGCAGCCATTGATCATTAATATTTGATCTTGCATGATGAGAAGAATTTCCCAAACAAGTGACTTAGAGCCATCAACAATCAAAAATCATTGCGCATTTTGTGCAAAAAGCGAAAAATCAATATTATTGATCGGTATTTATCGATAATGACTGATGAGCAAATTTCTCCAACCAAGAAAACGAATCCCATCAGCAATCACCACTCCCAGCCGCATTTTGTGCAAAAAGCGCGAAAATCGATAATATTTATTATCGATCGATGACGTGTCATGAGTACGGATTCGGACAAGTTCAGTACTTATCTCCGGCGACCTATGTTGATTGGCTGCAGATTCACCCACCCACCCGGTCTCCACAGCCGTAGCAGAAAAAAGCAGTTTTCGTGCTCCACGGCTAATTTAGTATATAAACCGATTACGAGGCACTTACCACCCGACCGAGCGGCGGCTGATGCGAAACGGTATCGAGCGCGGCTGGCGCCCTCGTCGTCTAGTGTCTCTGCATAGATAGAGTGGAAGGCTGCCAGCTGCTGGCGGCGGCGGGTCTGTTTCGTCATACCGTACGGGGGAAACTCCAAAGATTGCTGGAACTGTGAGCGGTGTCAAATGACACTTCTTGAGTTATGGAGTGAGTGACAAGGGGAATACAGTAAACGGAAAGTGAATAAAGCAATAAGTATAAGGAACAACTCTGCATTTTTACGTATTTTGATGTTTGTGAATTTCTACGAAGTCAGGCACCTGTTTTCTTTATTTTGCAGTTAGAAAAAATGTTTTGTGGTGATAAACACAGAGGAAACTGAAAGATTATTCCAGAGAAAAAAATTATTCTTTAGCAAATAGCTGTTCAAGAGACACGTCTTCCAAGCACAGTGAGTATCAAAGTTCTCTTCCCCCTGATCGTTATATATTCGACACGAAAATCGTCGGATAACGGCAAAAACCGCTTCCTCTCTTCAACACCAGTTTTATGTTCCAAAAGAATATAGGTTTTAATTGAGCATTCGTACGATACCAGTTTTGTAACAAAATTATTGTTGAGTGTTTGGAACTTTCAGTTTATTCGAGGCTATCCCACGCGAAATTGAAAAATATGCAATAATTTACGATTTCTCATCAATCTTTAACTGAATTGAAAATAAATGTTCTTGTCCTATTGTTACTCAAACGCATTTGTAAATGTTATTCTTGGATACAAATAAGACGGTCCCGAGGATATCCGGAATGATTATACACTAGCCATCTGCAGAGGAAGCCGGCAACCACCTAGCTATTCCCTCCTATTAGATTTATTAAATTATTCGACTGAAGGATCCAATGGTGAACTTTCTATTCTGCAAAATATGAAGGCGAATTATGAATGCGGTTTTTCAAAATTTTATTCATGGACTGCAAATTATGTACATGGATTCAGTGCCCGTAATGATGAAAGAGTTTAACTTTTTGAGTGAAAATTTTAGAGAATTTTCAAACTTGTGGTAATTAAAGACCTTGTTTACCTGACCAAGTGGTTGAGAAAAATCCCATTCTTTTCCAAAAATTTAACGAGGACCCCCAAATATTCTTTTTTCGAAAACTTCCAAAATTTACGAACCGCTGCTGGGTCGCAACGGGGCTCAAGCCTGTTCGCTCCTCTAGTCATGTCTCACTTCACTGTTTTGCTAAACCTCTCCTCCCTACACATTTTTTCACCACTTGTTTTCCTTCAACCTCTTTATCCTCATCTTCTCCTGTTTTTCTTTTTTTGTCCTCTCCGTCATTCTCCCCTGTGGGGCTTTTCTTTGTCTACTACATCTTTTTCGCATTCTTCATCATCTTCCTCTTTTTCCTGTTCTTCTTCTCCTTCCTGATTTTCTTTTGCTTTTACTTGTTATGCCTGTCCTTTTTCTTGATTATCTTTTCTCTAGCTCAGTCATTTCATTTATTGTTAGGTGACAGTATAGAGGATTTTTTTTCAGTTCCATAATAATTTAACATTCAAAGTCAAGAACGAAGGATACAGAAAATATGTAGAAGTCATAGGAAAGAGAGGGAAAACAAAAAGAGAGCCTGGGAAGAGAGGAAAAGAAAAAGATAGAGAAAAGGAGTAGACACGATAAAGAAGTTGAAAGCAAAAAGATGCAGTAGAGAAAGAAGATAAGTAGGAAAAAGAGGAAAAACGAAAAAAATTCAAGTGAAATAACGAAGAGAGGATGAAAGGGGTAAAGGCGAAGAAAAAAAGAGGAAGTGACGAAGAAGAAAAAAACGGAGATGAAGAAAAGAAGACTAGAAGGAAGTCGAATAGAAGAATAGAGAAGACGGAGAAAAAAGACGATGACGGAGCCGAGAAGGAAGAGGAAGTAACGAGATGAAAGTGAAGGAAGGAACACTAAGTGAAGGAAGGAAGAAAGAAAGAAAGAAAGAAGAAATGATGACACGAAAATAAAGAAGAGAAAAGGCAACACGAAAAAAAATGACAAGAAATTGAATTTATTAAATAATGGGTAAAGACGAAGAAAAATGTAAGAAGATGAAGTCTATTCTTCATTATCAAATAAGGTTGAAGAGGAAGAAGAAACTTTCGTTGAACCTCAATGTTCATCGTGTTCTAACCTTGCTTCAGCCCATCGAAGTCATATGTTATCTCCATTTATGTACTGTGAATACTGGTTTGGATTTATACCCACACGCTAGAGTTGTTTTAATTTTGACCAAAATTTTTTTGTTTCAACATCATCAATTTCTTGATTCACTTCTTCTTCTTCATCTTTTCCTTTCCCCTCTTCCTTTCTTTCTCCACATTTTCTTTTTTTTGTTCTCCATCATTTTCTTCATCTCCTTTTCCGTTACTCATCCTTTCATTCAACCTCTTCATCTTCTTCCTTTTTTCCTCTTTTGTTTCAGTCGTATTTCCTCATCTCCTTTCTTACGGTTTTCCTTCTCTTTCCTCAACCTTCTTCCTCTTCATCTTACATATTCTTAACCCTTCTTCTTCTTCCTGCTAATCCCTTCTTTTTTTGGTCCCATTATTTTTCTCTTATTTTCCCTTTCCAGGCTTTTTTCCCTCTAATTATGTAATTTCGCATGAACCAGGAAGACATTCCTTTTATGAAAAGATATAACTTAACATCCCGTAATAGTTTAAACGAGAGGGGGGGGGGGGTGAGATTACGGTCTGAAGAGGTGTTGGAATACGATTATATTATTGGAAGGATCCCAAACAAAAAAATTGGGATACAATGGAGATGGTCAAAATAAATAAGCATAAAACTATATTTACCGATGATTTTGTACGACTAAAATCTTCTCAGCGAGGAGCAACCTAGTTGCTATGGATATGAGTTGCTTGAGAATAAACGCTAAAGAATTCGTACTGTGCTTATCTGGGTCAAATTCCGGTCCGCAATTGTGTCTCGACACGCTTTGCGGCCGCACGCGCTCGAGTCAAATCGAGTTTCCAGCTGTAAAGCCGACTCGATATGGCTTTTTCATACAGTTTTCTTCAATTTTGTTTAAATTCTAGTTTCCAAAATCCACCTAAAGTCAGCAGATCGGCGGGTGCGGCGCTGGAAGCTCTTTTGACTCGGGAGTGTACGGCCGCAAAGCGTGTCGAGACGCAATTGCGGACCGGAATTTGGCCCAGATAAGCACAGTATCTAATATTATTTCATTTTGCAAATAAAAGTAAAATTTTCAAATATTTACTTTTTTACATAAACATTTTTGGCACATAGCTCATTTTTTTAGCGTGAAAGTCTCGCTTCACGTTGAAGATATAAGCGTTAGGTTCATGGAATGAATACTTAATAAAATGTAAATGTTGTCAATTCAATCGATCAAAAAGACCGTATCACTATCTGAATCAATAAATCGATTCGAATATTATAATCTTCGGAATGCGTGGAAAAGAGAAGTTTTTAGTCACGCTACGAGGGGAGGAACTATCTAAAATACCTTCCCTTCCGGCAGACGCTGTAAGCTCCTAAATAGAAAGGAACATCGGGATTTCTTCTCTGTAGATCGAAACTCAGAATAACAGCTATCCACCTAGCCAGGAGAACAGAATGATCTCAAGTGGTCACGTGATATTCAAAATAATTAAGAAATTCTCCGTCAAAGTCCTGTCTCATCCTCTTATTGTACCCATCACACAGAGGAGCGGCGGGCTCGTTCGGCGGCCGGGCCGCTGACCACTCTCCGTCTCTGCGCGCTGACTCTCTTTCTCTGCCGCTGCACTCATCGCGCGAGAGAGGCCGTCGCGCCGCCGCTGTAAATTTGGTAAGTGACCGAAGACGATATAAGCCCACGATTTTGAGGTACCCTTCAAAGTAAAGGCATCGAGTTCAAATTGGAATAGGAGCGACCTGCATCAATTTCAGCCTCCTGTCCAAAAATGAGCTCCTAGCTCAATTTCAAGTGTACCAACAAGATCGTGTACGCCGTCTGAAAAAGAGATTAACAACAAAAACGCGCGGTCTTTCAATTTTTACTGAGAACCAGTGAACCGTTCTAAACCATTTTTTGGGTAAGTATACCAACTTTTTGCGCTCTGTTTAATGCAATTTAGCTCTAATTTCTACGTTCACTCTCAACTGAGATTCCGAAAAAGAGGTTGCGCGCGGGGCCGATTTAAAACCAAATCTGGTGCGCGCTTCGCGCGCACCACAATTTGTGTTGCTGTGATGCCAAGTTTTCAGATACTGCAATTCAATACTCTTCGATTAGGTGGCATCTACTCAGGCAAATCCTCGTCAGACTCCGCGTCAGATATTTGCCATCGGGAGGCTCCCCGCAAGAAAAAGGACGAGACTCGCAGTGCTGGACTCCCGCCGGGGGACAACGTAGGTGTTGGACACACACGATTACAATCCTCAAACCACAGAAATCTTTCCATCATGCACGAGCATTACGGCACGAGGGTCTTCGTTGCGGGACCCTCTCACCGCATACACGTTTACGAGGGCGCCGCGTTGCCTTTTTTCATAGCGCGAAAGCCATGATTTATTACGTTTAACAGGGAACTACTTTCTCTGATAGCACAGGGAACTAGTTTAGATACATTTTATAGATAAGTTTCTCCATTTAACTAATGATTTCAACGCTTCCAATGACTCAGCTAACAGATGGGCCTAAAATTGACAGAAGTTGTCTCCTGAATTCCCGAGCAGTATGTGTAGACTGCAATATCTAACCATTTATTTGACCAGTGATGTATGAAAACCTTTCTTCGAATGGTTCCAAGGTCTCCGAGAAGGGAATGAACCCCTAGGGCGGACGGAGTTTCAAGTCGAGTGCAAAACGCAAACCGACTTTCCAAGAAGTAACTCGGAACTCAGAACTGGCTAGCCTTTTCAAGGAGTGGCAGAGATCTTTTTGGAAGATCAATTAGCAAACAACATTGTTCCGTAGTTTGAAAAGAAAACAAAAAATCTTAGTAACTTTGGGAAAACTGAAAAACGTCGCACACATTGGAAGTTCCATTTTGCACACTCATATACGCTTCTAGATCTTTCAACTCCCATACTGCGTAATGTTAAATACGATAAAATACCGTCATCCGAGTGTTCCAGTGATGTCAAAAATGTAAAGGATCGGTCAGGAAGAGGCGAGAGGGTCCCCGTAACGAAGACCCTGCGCCGCAGTGTCCATATACGATGGAAGATTTCTTGTGGTTTGAGGAGGATTGTAATCGTGTGTTGGACACACGTTGAACGTGTTCCAGAGCAATATCTCTCTTTTCTTTTTCTTGTCAGCCATGAGACAGAGCATCGCATCAGAGGCGTAGGAAGCTAGCCACCTCTACACGGCTTGTACCATAAAGATCTCGAGCAGACAAGGTTGTAGGCCTGGCCGGACATGAAAATAGATGCAATGAATCATGTCCAGCACATTCCCACAATCGGGGCATTTATCTAGGGACTGACTGGTCGATCCGATGACGCGTAGCGCCTTAGATATGTGGAGTGACCGCATCGTAGACCAGCGAGGATTGTTCGGGCATGTTCTCGGTAGTCCAGCTTCGCTGTCATTGACTCGTATTCTGCTACGAATCCGCGTATGCTCAGCCATCTGAGTCTTCCTCTCGTGATAGCTCGGATGTAGCCTAGCGTTGTTGATCGACTGCAGACAGGGAAGCATTGAGCGGCGTGCGTATGCTTCTCTGGGTGGGGGGCCGGACGACAGAAGTTGGTAATTTGATGGGTCGGGCTCTTTGACAATACTTATTAGAAATCGCTGACACTTGAGTAAGCAGTGCCCTTTCACGGGAAGTAGGGGCCGGTTTGGCTGACGAAGATGCGGAATAGGCGTCGACTCTGTGACATCCAGTAATACGCCTGAGGGCAATATTCTGTGTTCTTTGCAACCTGCACCAAAGAGGATTCAGAGATGTCTGGTCCATATAGGGGCACCATAGGCTCCAAGACCGGCTGCACCATGGCCCTATATGTCATACGTAGCACTTCCTTCGTGCTGCCCCGAGTGTAAAGTTCCAGCCAGTGCGCGAAGAATGTTGTTGCGCGAGTTGGCTGAGGCAGCATGTATACGCGTATTCCTCATGAAAACGAAGTGAGGGATCCAGAAGATTCCCAGTGCAGTCGAGGATGCTTAGACAGTGGCAGCTCGTGGCCATCCCAGATGACCTTGGGATGAAGCCGGTGTTCGGTAGTAGCCGTTGTACATAGTTTGACACTTGACTTGGAGGCAGAAACAGTCAGCAACTTTGATTTGAGATACACAGCCAACGTCCGTAATTAGTTGTTCGCGGTGGCAGTGGCTGGGTCAATAACTGAGTCCGTGCAAACGATAGTAATGTCATCGGCGTACAGGCACACGATGAATACCTGTTGGTGGCTCAGAATATCAGACAGAAATAGCGAAAACAGGCTAGGGGACAAACATCTTCGCCTTGCGGGACACCGGCTTTCAAAGGACCGAAGACGATAGATGTCCGTCGAACTTGACACGAATGAACCGGCTTGACAAAGCTATTAATCCATCTTTTTAGACCAACTGGGCATTTCCGATTCCAGTATGGATTTCGATAGAAGCGGGATACTGACGCTATTACAACGCAGCCGAGAGATCAATAGCAACGGCGAGGCTTCTACCAGCCGGAGTCTTGCAATTAAATCCAGCGATGATATGCTCGGTGATTTATGTCAAGGCAGTGATGGTGGAATGCTCCTTCTTGAGACCATGCTGGTGGGTATTGTGCTGTAGATTATACTTTGATATTTAACATTTCGAATGGTTCTATAAATGGATTTTTCTCTGGAATGACAGAATGATTCGAGCCGTTTTCGGTTTTCAGACAACAAGTGAGAGGTAAGCTTCTCGTAAGTCATGTCAGAGTAGAACCAGTTTGCATTCACAAAATCAAAATTATCAAATATTCTGAAAAACAGTCGACTCTGAATGACAGTCGACTATTTTTTGAAATTTTGATAATTTTGATTTTGTGAATGCAAAAATTCCACTCTGACATGACTTACGATAGCTTTTATCTCACCCGTTGTCTGAAAACCGAACACGGCATGAACCATTTCGTCATACGAGAGAAAAGTTCCATTTATAGGATCATTCGAAATCATTCTTATCAAAGTACACTGTAGACTGCTCTGGAGGAGCGGATTGACGACTTTTCTGGCAAGCTTGGCAAGGGGGAAACGAGGGAGATGGGGCGGTGGGAGGCAGCCTTATCCGGTGGCTTGCCCGGTTTGGCAAATATAGAATGAGGACAGCTTGTTTCCAGCGCGCCGGAATAACACCAGAACTGGAATGACAAATAAATGAGATAAGAGAGCAGTTCATAATAGGGATCAGGAGGGTGCTTGAGATGTAATAGCTGATATCCCGTCAGGTCCCTCTGCACGCGAGTTTTTCATCGACTTGATGATCTTGTCAATGGCGGAAGGAGAAATAGCAGGGACATCCAGCCGATCGAGCTTCTCGATTGCTCGCATTGTTCGTCTGTTTTGCATATTTCTGAGGCCAAGGATGCAGGTGTAAAAAGTTTGCCGATGAGACAAGCAGCTTTAGATCCGTGCTCGAATTTTCCAGACGGAAATTCGATACATGTTGCGGTCAGCACTCATCTTTTTGCCTGAAAGCTGCTTCGGGCAGGCCCATGCTTTTTCTGGCATCCACGGCAAAATCAATCGACTCGGTTAGCTTTTTCCAGCGCTGCTGCTTGTGTTGATTTAGCAGCTCGGTGATGTTGTCCGACAGCTGTTGTACCGCCGCAGGATCATTGGGGTCCGATTCTCGCTTGTCGTCCCTCATCGTGATCAGATGAAGGACTTTTGCTGGGCAATGTTTTGGGTGAAAAGTCCTCAAGCACGTCCAGTAGGAATAGCTGCTTTGGAGGCACGTTCGATGGCGTTGACGATAAACTCTCTCCTCGTCGTAGACTGTTCCGTTCCTCGGGCAGTCCGGCCACCTGGCTGAGCAACACCTCTTTGAATAGGTCCCAGTTAGCCTTACGATAATTAGAATAAGACTTACTACGAGAGCCAGAAAACGGAGCAAGCAAGCTATTAAAAAAACAAATCCAATGACGTAGTTATGGGAACAGTGACAAATCCAATGAGGTAGTTGTGGGGAACATGATCACTCGGCCATAGTTGCCATCGGTAGACCAGTTACAGGAGATAGCTAGTGAGGATGATACAAAGTTGATATAGGGCGAGGAAGGCCTACCCACTGCTGGAAGACGAGTGGGAGAATCCTCATTGATAGGCACAAGATCACAATCGTCAGCGAATAACCAATGGGCTCACTCTCTATTGGAGAATGAGCATGGAAATCACCAGCTACTACAACAGAACTAGATGACAAGGCAGTATGAACAGCATGTAAGTAACTTGTGGGGTCACACGCATTGGGGCAGGATGTGGATGGGGGGTATATGGACGTTGACAATATCAAGGGGGCCACTTTGTAATACAATAAGGTCAACAAGACATTCAACAACATCATCAGTGGCTAGAGCAATTAGGTGAGAGGGGCTACATGATTTTGCAAATGTTGAAACACCACCGCCATGGGAAGTAATGGAATATGATAGGATAAATAACTAAGACGGAGGAGGAGGAGGAAGACGTGCTAAGCTTGGTTTCCTGCAGGAGGATGACGTCAGGTTGAGTGCGATCTACATACACTGTGGAGTTCGTCAATTTTGGCACGCAGGCCATTGATATTGAGTTGATAAATGCAGAGACTATGCTGAGGAACCCTGGGAGGATTTGCATAGAGCATCTGGGGAGGGCGGTCGTAAATCTTGTACTAGGAGAGGTACCGCCGCCAGTTCGCACATCCGGAGTCTCAACTCGGAAGAATGGCTAGACGCACCCTCGCATCGCTGCGCTGCGGTCACTCTCCAATGCTTATGTCTTACGTCAGCAAGATTTCGATAAGAAAGCGAATCTGATGTTTGTCCGGTACTGCGGTTCCATCGGCCATAACACCGCATATTTATTTGACTGTCCGAAGAGACCTACCACGCTGACTGCAATGGATCTGTGGACGAATCCACCACTGGTCGCCCAGTTTCTCCGCCTATGACAAAACCCTCGATGTGGCTGCAAAGAAGAAGAAGAAGATCCTGCCTCGAAAAAATGTTCAAACTTTAGGATTGTAACGAAAATTCACAAGCAAGAGTTAGCAGCTGCTCATCAACATCATGAAACTGTCTAATCATCCATCGAGAATGATAATAAATTCTGTGAGAGAAATGTATCAGAAGGCTGCTGGCGGATGCATCCAAGAAAGTTAATATGCAGAGATGTAACTGAGTCCCAACAAGCCCGTTTCACCTTTTACGTCATTTTAGTAAGGCGGCCGTCAACCGTAGCTGGAGACGTATCGCCTTAGGTCAGCGATACCGAGATGGAAGCCTGTAGGAGTACCAGGTGCACCCTCACCTCGTTTAGCTTTTTTTCTGGACATTCCGCCATGTTGATGTCATACTTGCATAAGATCGATAGCAGTAAGCCTGACGAATGCCAGGATTGTGGTGACCCTGGCCACGCTACAGCACATTTATTTACCTGACCGAGGAGATCTACAACACTGGCGAATCCAACTTTGGTCGAGTTGTTGCTGAACTGGTGACAAGGGCACCTTCGCGGTTGCAAAGACGAAGAAGACTTGCTGTGGGGAAGTTCCCCTATTACTCTGCTGTCGGGAAGCCCTCTTTGCAGGGGGATAGCCCCGCCCCCTTATCACACAGATTCAGGAAAGTCCCCAGATGTGTCAAGGGAAATCTCGTCGACGTTTTTAGGAAATTCCTCACCGACGTGTGAGAATGCCTAATACTTTGCCGATTGGCCGATGGGCGGAATAGCCACGTCCCTTGTTCCTATCTACGAAAATGATTAACCACCGGAGCGCGTTTGTATGATTTGAGCACGTGTACATACACAACCAAAATCCCATACTTGCGAGAGAGAATGTGATGTACAGGCGAAACGAGTACCTAGCCTTTCTTAATACTCTACACATACGAAACTCGGGAAGTAAAAATAATACAATATGTGGTTTGGAAACTAATTTCATTTCACACTTCTCTAAGGTTAAGAGGCGAAACTACTCTCAGCTCTTCCTATTACAGAAGCAACATCGCTAACAAGGGAGGGTTGCACACATAAGATGGAGTTTCGAGATGCAACTTTCTTGATATGTTCAAGGGGGAGGACAGTTATTCCAATATTCCATACTCCGAATCTGCTAAATGCCCCGAATATTTACAGGAGATTTGCAAAAGTGGACAATTCCATAGCTTTGCCAAGAGAAAAGG